>VYZM01004895.1:3065-46440 GCA_013398915.1 Dromas ardeola | reverse complement strand
AAGGGGGGGGTGTAGAGGCATAACAACGGAATTTTAGTATTTTAGAGATAAATACATCAAAACATTAATCAAGCAAAATCTCATTCTCCTTGCAGTTGTACTACATAGTTTGCAATAAAAACAGGAATCCCCATAGATTTTGAATATAAAATATAAAATCAGAGAAGATATGAGAACAGGTGAAGGGAGAAGAGAATTCCAATAATTAGAAGCGGAACAGATTATCTCACATTTTCCTTAAATAACTGTGTTACAATTGCCTGGTAATAACATTTGGAAGAGCCCTCTCCCCCCTGGATTTGCAGAACGTGTGACTCCTGTCCTTCAGCCACCACCCTGGTGTTCTTGCGGCCCAGAAAGGACTTGCACGCCTCTACAACGTACAGCCTAAATTTTACAGCAATTGTGCTACACTGTTCCGCACATTTTTTTGCAGTATTTATATTCCCAATTCAAGTGAACTCCAGAAGTACTATACTAGTATCAAAGCATGTTTGTTAGCATTGGCTCCTTGTCAAGTCTAAGCAATTAAATAAATCACAGAACATCCTTCACTATATTTAGAAGAAAGATGCTGGCTGCAGTGCAACTGCAATTTGCCGTTATCCATAGGTGGTATGGAAATATTTGTCATTAGTTTCTTAAAAAAGCTAATTCTCCAGACTTCTAAAGCAACCAAGACAATTTCTTTGACTGGAAAGCAGAGTGGCACATTATAGCTTAACACCATCAAGCTCAGCAAGTTGGATTTTATTCAAATCAAACAGTGACAACTATTAATAAATACAATGCTCCTGCCTGCATTAAAGTCAGCTGGAGCTTTGCAGTCTGTCCCTGTTTCTTTTTCTCAGAATCTTCTGGCTTGCTCAAGCCTCTCCCTCTGGTATCCACAGCCTGAGCTAACGGCTCTGCCCCCTCCTCTGTTCTTATCAGCTTCTAGGAAATGCTGCTTTGGAGTTGTTTTCGCTTTGAAGTTTTCCAAGTATGACAGAAAAAGCAGCTGCGTCTTTTTCAGCTCTCTATTCTCTTGCCATCTGCACTAATGGAGATCTTTCTGAAATCCTTAGGATTCTTTTTCTTGATTTATTCAAACCAGCCTCCCCCTTGCCTTTTCCGCTCTCCCAACACAAAGGCACAGTGAGAGAGGGTATTTTCTGCTGTCACCCTTAACTAAAAGCACGACATCCCCACATGCCTACTGAAGTCACAATCTTGTACAGAGCATGGTGTAACTTCAATGCCAGTCCCTGTTTTTTCTGCCCTCAGTGAACCTTCTTAGGTGCGGGGCATGAAGCCTGTGATCGTCCCAGGACGAAGCCCTGCACTCCCTTCCCTCTCGGTTCAGGATTCTGATTTAACACTGTTTCAGTACAAACTGAAGCTTCCCTACTAAGGAACAGGATCAAAAATCCCAATTTACATTACCTTAAAAGTTTCATAATTTGAGGGATGGGACTCGGTTGCAGTTAGCTTTTTAGAGAGTCTGTTATCACTTCACCTCTCATACAACCCAATGTTTCTCAAAATCCAGCTCCTACCCTGAATTCTGTCACCACTGAGCTCAACATCTAACCCTCAGGGAGCCTCAACACAGACTTGCTTTCAGGAGGCACTGAGTTGCTATCCGCTAAACCCAAACGAGTCTATCACCTGGAACGCTGCTGGGTCACCATTTTGTTATTAGTCGGCCAAAATTATTATGCCTTAACTTTTCCATTCGGGGGGTTTATGTTTGCAGTTTATAATTCCAACATACCAGCTCAACAACACTGTGCATAAAGGTGATAGGGGGTCTAGACCCATACACATCCTCACAGATGTATCTAATCACTTAACCACATTAAACAACTTCCAACTCTCTTAAAAGTCATTATAGCTCAGAGAATTTCATGCCTTATTTACTTTTCCCACATATTAGACAATCACCTCTACAAAATACAGTTACCTAAGTTGCTTCGTGTTTTCTTTTCCTAAGTTCTTCTCTTGGTATTGCTCCCTAAATATCCTTCAGATAAAAGATTAAACAACTTAAATCAGCTGATGTTGCAACGTGTGCTATTGAAACTATTTGCAATGGAAACCAGGATCTCTACTGAATGAAATCTAGTTTTCATAGAATCACAGAATTGTTTAGGTTGGAAAAGACCTTTAAGATCATCGAGTCCAACCGTTAACCTAGCCCTGACAAGTCCACCACTAAACCACGTCCCTAAGAACCATGTCCACATGTCTTTTAAATATCCCATCCAGCCCCATAGACTTATGTGTGTCTAAGTGGTGTAGCAGGTCACTAACCCTTTCCCCTTCTTCTCCAGGCTGGATGGGGCTTTGAGCTGCCTGGTCTAGTGGGAGGTGTCCCTGCCCATGGCAGGGGGGTTGGAACTAGATCATCTTTAAAGTCCCTTCTAACCCGAACCATTCTATGATTCCACGATTCCAACTCAGGGGGCTGGGTACCTGGAGAGCAACTAGTCTTACTATTAAAGACTGAGGCAAAGGCAGCATTAAGTACCTCAGCCTTTTCCTCATCCTTTGTCACTATGTTTCCCCCCACATCCAATAAAGGATGGAGTTTCTCCTTAGCCCTCCTTTTGTTATTCATGTATTTATAGAAACAACAAGACAGGGAAGACAGACAGATTTAAAAACCCTCATAACATTGTCCATATAGCTTTTGTTCCACACTGAATTTAACTGCTCTGCCATAGCATAGGGCACACAGCATACAAGCACCCACCCAAAAGAGGGCAAACATGTAAAGGTAGCGGGCAGATTTATCACACGTGCAGTTTAAGTTAAGTCCAAGTGATATAATCCTTTTTCTAAGACTGGTTTACCAAAGAAAATCCTAGATTACTTAGAATTAGTTTAAACAAACAAACAAAAAAGAACTATTTCATAATTTCCTGGTTATTACTACAGAAGGGAAAGGCTCCTTCTTCCCAAACCTCTCTAATTCTTCCTGGTGCTCTATCTGCTGCCTCTAACTAAAGCACCAAGAACGTCTTTTAGGATTTCCTGGAGGATTTCAACTTTCTCCTCATTAGATGGCATACCACATCTCCTCCTTTTCAGAGCCCACACTCATAAAAGTCACAGCCAGGGACAAGTTAGAGCTCCGTTTCCGAGCTTTACAAGTTACCAGTGCACCCTGTAGCACCGTACCTGGGAACACAACACACACAGAGACCTCACCCCACTCAAGAAAGCAGGAGGCAGACTCAGCACTTCTCTCACCTAAAAATACAAATAAAGCTACTTTAACCTATCTGTGAAAAGTGCACAAGAGTTGCATTTCTGACCACACTTCTTTAGGCCATTTACAAATAGAAGACAGATACTACAAGTTCACCAGTGCCTGACGATATTCAGAAGCTGCAGAGGTTTTGGCTATGACAACACAACCATTTTAGCAAAGCAAAAGCACACTAAAACACAGACCATGTAGTCCCACAAAGGCTTCCCAGCATTAATCAGTGCCATGATGCTTACCTTAGTCCCTAAGGTTATAATCCACCTCCTCTGCAGCATTTAAACATACACACAGCATAAGACTCAGAGATAAAGAATCATTTCAACATGGTGCTTTTGTGATGGTAGGTGCTATGAGACAGTGGGCAACCAGCAAGCCTGAACAAATCCAGGCTGTTGTAATTGTGTGCTTAGCTTTAATTACCCTTGAGGAGAGTGTTTGCAACTTGACTCCAGAGGGAGGGCAGCCTGCTATTGACATCACCAGATCAAATATAAACTAAAAGACTGATAAACCGTATTTCAGTAGCATTTTCCCTGTTATTATTCTTAGAACGAAACCTAGGGGTTACTGTTTGAGATGGCTATCTGGCTGCTACAGAGCTGAATTTTGAATATCTTCTGGAAGAAAAAGAAATGGTGTCTGCTTAAATTTTTAAAAAAGTCCACAAAAAAGGACCTTAGAGCACAGGGTTACAGACAGCGTGGGGTCGTGACATTCAGATGATCAAAGTCCACAAATCCTGACTCTCCTGAATTAAGGTGCACTGCTTTACTTATTCTCAAAGTCAGTATTGATGAATAAGTAAGAACTTGAAAATTTATAAAACTATAATACATGCTATCTACCCTCTCTTACACAGGAGGAATGAAGGCAATAGATTTCCAATTAACAGACCTGTTAACACAGATCACCACACTGGTGATCTTACTGAACGCTAATTAACCACTGGTACCTGACTAGAAACCTTATTTTGCTTCTGGGTGCAGCAGTGCACCAGCCCTGCCAGGGCTGGACCATAAAGACTTTTGATGCTGTTATGTTTTCCAAAGACTGCATGACATGAAGAAGTTGGGCAAGCCTACCCTCAGCTACATTCAGAAAGAGAGACACCAAAAAAAAAAAAAAAAGCAGTATATAACAAAATGCAGAGTGTTTCTGTTAAATTAAATTGAGATTGGACCAAAGAAGAATCTTTTTTTGATAAAACATTCAAATTGACTTCAGCTAGTACAAGCCTTTCAAAAAAGTCACATCTAATTTCCCAGAGATTAATTAATATCACTTCAATATGATTTATTTCATAAATTAATTAATCAAACACTTTACTGAGAATAAGGAGAAATAAGCAAAAGGTGAGTGTTGACGTAAAAAAAAGCATGAAAGCATTTTTATGAAACGTGCCACGCAGGCTGCACCTACTTTCCATGAGCACACTGGGAGCAGACTGGGCAGCCCCACAGCCCCTCCACATTCCTGACACTTCCCTTGAGTCAGCACAGGGAGTCAGACCAGTTGGAAACAAATTGGGAACAAGCCAACAGAAGAGAATTTTTGTGAAACGGGGAGTACCGAGGTGGAGGTGGCTGAAAAGAAAAGAAAAATTTCGTGAGCGCTGATGCCTCTCGTTCTCATCCAGACTCGTCTGAACCGGCCCTCATCTTTCTTGCAGTGTGGCAGACGAATTTCATGCCTGCCACGTTACGTTTCTGGTTATATCTCTCAGGATGGTATCCATCTTAGTTGGTAAAACGGCAGTGTTAACGTGCATTCAGCTTGTAATATTCAGCAATCCTTTCCTGCATTCACAGAGTAGTGATTCCTGCTTATGCGCCGCACTGGTTAATACTCAGCTCCTGTTTTCCTTCATATTACTCTGGCATAATTTCTTTGTCCCTTTCCTCAAAGGGAAGATAATCTATTAGTTCTTAAACTCAGTCTGCTCTTTCTTCTCTTTTAAAAATACTGGGATCCCACTGGCTCTCTTAGTGCTCCCGGAGTTCGTCTTCTCTTCACAAGTGGTAACAGCTCCAATATGTCCATCCGTGCAAGCATCCTCACATCGTGTTCGTCACGCGTCGCGTGTTGAAGATTCTAGTTCATCAAGAGACTCTGACCTGTTCTTACAGGCTTTTGTTATTTATATTGGTGTCGTTCAGGTTAACACAACTGATCTTTCTAATGAAAAATAACGCAAAAATGGCACCATGCAACCCAAACCTCTTGTCTTCCGACATTCACAGAATAACAATCCACCTTTTCCCTTGATATTCTGTAAGTATTGTAAATGCACTTACAGGAAGATTTCTTGACGCTTATTTCAGTCTCATTTTATTTTCTAATTTTGTCCTACACATTCATGTTATTCTTTCTTCATCATCCTTAGCAATTTAAACTACTTTCCATTTCCTACCTATACATACAGTTCTTGTGCTTGAGTCCATAAAGAGTTCATGGCTTAGTCAAATTATCCTCGCCTCACTTCCTACCTTTCCTCTGCCATGGGAGTTTCCAATTGTGCTCTTATTAGGGTCTCTATAAAAGAACTTCCAAACCCTTACAGTATGCCTGATGAAAGAAATATCCTGATAAGGGTATCTTAAAGAAAAAAAGTCTACCCAATCCTCTTTTCAAAATTACTTTCACTAGTGGTTGGTTGGTGTACTACAATGTAGCAGCACTTTGCTGCAAAACTTAAAAATCAGGTAAGGTGGCTACTCTGTTATTATTTCCATTAAGAAGCAACTCCCTCTCCCTTCTAATAGATATCCTTTGCACTATTTTAAAAATAAGTGCAATATTCCACTCATTGCAAAAGCAATAATCAATATTTAGTATCCTAAATGCTAGTCTAAAGACAGGTACAAGCAGCATGCAGGCTTCAGCCTGCCTTCTGGAAGTGGCAGATGTATTTCCCTCACCATTTGACTTTCTAAATCCCTGGTTATATAATAAAGTAAATAATTGAGCCTATCATTCTGAGAAGTAAGAACAAAGTGATGAACACTTTACATTTTTTTCCTCCGTTCTGATTCCTGTTTTAAGAATGAGCTTAAATTCCCAATCACTGGGCTTTAAATTCATGTTTAAACATTTTTCTTAATTCTCTCAAGAGCACCACACACGTTTAACCTCACTTCATATTTAGCTATTGGCAAGACTGGAGTAAGACACCCTTTTCTGACTGAATGGCAATGCACATTTTACAGAAAGCGTATGGTTTGAAATGTGGCTCTGTATCTCTGAATTTCTCCAAACTTAACAACGAGAGATAAAACTACATAATTCAGAGAAAATGAGTTTTGTTTTTGCGAGGTGGGAAGAAATGGCAAAAAGGCACCAAGGAGGGAAAGCACTGCTATTACAAAGGCACAGCTTCCCCCCGCCCCACGATGTTTCTGGTAGCTCTAATGCCACTTACTGCAAGAGGGGAAGTAAAAATCCTGAAATGCAACCCAGGTCATTGGAGAGAGAATTATTTATGTAAGATTTTGAAGTTACAGTTGAAGGTACTTTATAAGAGTATACTTTTAGACACTAAGAAATCTTAAAAAGACTGTATCTACATGTATTGGGTTTGCGTGGCAAGGTTTTGGTAGCGGGGGTGCTGCATCTGTGAGAAGCCACTGGAAGCTTCCCCCATGTCCGAGAGAGCCAACGCCAGCTGGCTCCAAGACAGACCCACCACTGGCCAAGGCCGAGCCCGTCAGTGATGGTGGTAACACCTGTGTGATAACATACTTAGGAAGAGGGGAAAAAAAAAAAACCAAAACCTACACAAGACTAACAGCAGTCAGAAGAAAGAGAAGCGAGTGCATGGGAGAGAAACAACCCTGCAGACACCGTGGTCAGTGAAGGAGGAGGGGAGGAGGTGCTCCAGGCAGATATCCACCTGCAGCCCATGAAGAACCGCAGGGCAGAGCAGGTGGATGGCCCAAAGGAGGCTGTGACCTGTGGGAAGCCCACGCCAGAGCAGGTTTGCCAGCAGGACTTGTGACTCCATGGGGGACCCACGCTGGAGCAGTCTGTTCCTGAAGGACTGCGCCCCGTGGAAGGGACCCACGCTGGAGCAGCTTGTGAAGAACTGCAGTGACTCACAATTGAGAAGTTCGTGGAGGACTGTCTCCCGTGGAAGGGACCTGTGCTGGAGCAGGGCGGGGAGTGTGAAGAGTCCTCCCCCTGAGGAGGAAGGAGCAGCAGAGACAACGTGTGATGAACTGACCACAACCCCCACTCCCTGTCCCCCTGTGCTGCTGGGGGAGGAGGTAGAGAATTCAGGAGTGAAGTTGAGCCCAGGAAGAAAGGAGGGTTTGGGGGAAAGTGTTTTAAGATTTAGTTTTCATTTCTCATTACCCTACTCTGATTTTGATTGGTAAGAGATTAAACTAATTTCCCCATGTTGAGTCTGTTTTGCCTGTGAGTAACTGGTGAGCGATTTCTGTCTTTATCTCGACCCAAGAGCCTTTCATTATATTTTCTCTCCCCTGTCCAGCCAAGGAGGGGAGAGATAGAGTGGGTTGGCGGGCACCTGGCATCCAGCCAGGGTCAACCCGGCACACTAGAACATACCTCTGCTTTTCCCTTTTAATTGGATCTATTTGCTGTTGAGAAAGCCAAGGGGAACCAAGACTGCTTTTATAAACTTAAGGCCTGGAGGTATGATGTGTGATCTACAAAACTCCGGCAAACGGTCCAAACTTGGATCTGTTACCCTGGTGCAAATCTGTCATCATTCCTTTTAAGTCCACAGACTCACTTGGATTAGCAGCAGTACAAGTGTGAAATTTGGCTGATTAACTTTGGCAGGAGGAGCTCTGTGTAGAAACAACAGCTGCCGGGTCAGGAGCTATAACCAGCATTTCTCAATGCAAAGGAATAGTAAGAGGAGGTACCATGGTATTTGTTAGCACGGTTTCATGTTTTCACTTTGATACTACATGAACAGAAACTATTACACGCTATTCTTTGACTAATAGTTCTTAAATTGCTACACAAAGAAACCCAGTGAAGACACGAAATATATGAACACCCAATGGAAAAGCCAAACAATTATGACATTACACAGATAGCAGCAGTCGTAGCAGAAAGGACCTCAGCAAGCAAGTCACGCACAATGACTTGCAGCCCAGGGAGATGATCACAGCTTACCCACTCCTCTGTCTGTTACCACATATTCTGGACTACACACTGCAGCTCTCCCTCCATTTCTGTGCAAATGTCCTGAATTACAACATCTCTTTGGAGGAACAGTTGCTACAGTGGCATGTTAAATTCGTCAAGAGAAGATGGCAAAGACAGAGATGAAAGACTGGCTCCTTAGTTAAGGTCAAGGCTTATACGTTCCTGTGGATACACCAGTAATGCTTTCACAGTTAAGTATGCATTCCAGAATGGGTTTAAAATATGCCATATATTTCTGCAATAGACACAGCCTTTCAGAGTGAAACCATACTCCAGAATATATTCACAGCTGTATAACCTAAGGAATCTAACCAAGGTCACTAATTCAGGAGCTGAGTTTCCTTAAGCAGTGGTGATTAAGAAGTAGGCTCTGAACTTGCATTTTCAGAAGCACTCTCTGGAGTTCAATCATCTACAGAAGGAGCCTACACACTGTTAACATGGTCACCTACAAGAGACAGCGTAAGTGATCTCCCTCCACCTCTACTGGCAGTACCTACACCCTTGGAATTTCTGTGTCATTCTTCAGAATTTTCCAAACTGTTCTCTGGAAGTATTTGGTATTACAGTCTGGGTGAAACTTTTCCATAACTATAGTATATGCCTGTCCGCACAGGAGAAGATCGGGCAACTGAACTTACCATTAACTTGCTTTTATGTGCTTTGATCAGGAAGATGCACGATGGCCTTAGCTGCTTCCAAAGGAAAAAAATCCTTAAGTATTTTAAAAAGTGTAGACAGAGTGAAGAATAGAAGAGGAAAGAGAAGAATAAGTCCATTTGCCAGTAGTAGAAAGTTTACATTAAAGTGAAAAATATATGTAAAGTATTCTAAATCCACCCCTCAAAGATGTGATGTATTAAGTTTCAGGTTTTTTTAATATAAGGTCCATCTCACCACAATTTTTGCAAAGACAGTTTTTATCTTGCAACTTCCTGCCAACACAGAAATTCAGGCTTCTAAAATACCTTTTTCCCAGGACATGAACTTCAAACATCTTCTATCACTTCTGAAAGTCACACACACACACACACACACACACACCAAAAAATAAATAAAAAAAAGTCATGCAAAGTAAAATTTAATCTTCAGATGTCTTTTCTATTATAGAAGAACAGAAATATATGTCACATACTTTAAATGTTTTATGGAATGCACGTTTGAATAAAGTACTATGACTGATATCTCAATTTAAAAAAAAAGAGAGGTATGTCTTTAGACAACACTGAAGCCAGAAGGGAAAACAGCCATAAACTTGTTCTTTTTCCCATATTTAACAGCATTGTTCGCAATAATGAACTCCAGAAGAGCCATCATTCTACATGAAAAAAAAAAAAAAAAAAAATCGAGGAAATATGTCTCCAACACAAACTGAGAAGCAGAGCAGTCAACCTATGGCACGAGATCTCACCTGCAGCACAGTATTTAATTCTTGGTATCCATGATGAACGATAGGAAAAATGAACTTAAGATGGGAATCAGAAGAAATCATAAGAGCAACTGGATTCCCGTGTGGTAAGAATTAGAAAGCTTCAACTAGTTTTGAGATTGTAACCCTCTGTGCCTAAAAGAACGGAGGTTTGGACAAGATGAGCCTTGCCCAGTATTTCTATTTCTGCATATTCAAACAAAAGAGTGAAGAAAATCTGTAAATCAGTCTAAGACCACCTGGTCTTCATATGTTGGGCTAGGTATAGATTATAGATTGATAAATCAATCCATCAGGCAGCGGTGCAGAGTTAAAATAAGACTTAGGCAAAAACTACAGAAAATAAAAATATCTGGACATTCTGTCTGTGAAGTTTTTTAAAGACAACCTTGGGCATGCAGTGAGAAATATGAAAAAAAGATATAAATAGTAAAAATGTTTGATGTGTTTCCAAATAATATTTGAGTTGAAGGAGGGATTGACCTGCCAGAGTAGCAATTAAGGCGGAGGAGGAAAAAGCCCAGTACCCTCTTCTGCATAAAACCATCATACATGAAGCCTAATAACCTGGCCACAGCATGAGGGACAAAGCTCAAAGTATCAATGTATCCCTTACACGAAGCAAGGATTTATCAGTCCCTGTCTGATAATGTTTATTGTGTTGAGCAGCAGGTACTTTTAACTTGAAAAGGATTTACAAACTGAAAAGGGACTGAGGCGAAGCAATATAAGAAGCAAGCTCTGGGAAGTCTAGAAAATACAAAAAGGTAAATATGGATACCCTAGGAACAATACACGACAGACGTAGAGGCAAGAGGGGGGACAGGGTATTTGAAAGACTTCTGAAGCAAAGAGTTCTGAAAGGTTTGAAGAATAGAGAGGACTGAAATAAAAGGATTTAACTGAGAAAAACAGGTCTGAACATCAGGGAAAGCTTCTTGACACCAAGATTATTCTGAGTGATATTTAATGTTCACGGTGGCAGCCTTTTTGAGCTGTACCAGACTGTGGAAATAATCTCTCAAGGGAATTTGGGAATCTCAACCGCACATGCATTTGTATCAAGACTGAGTAAAACGGTGTTATATGCACAAGAGAAGCAATTCTACATTGACGAGGAGAGGATTAGATGACCAGCAATGGGTACTATGATTGCAATCATTAAAGACAAATTGCAATAAGATATTTATAGCCAGTGTCAGACTTTCCTTTTATGAAGTACAAACATGGCCTTTCTTGATTTCTAGGAGGCTATGTCTTTCAGAAAAAGTTTTATTTCTGAAAGAAACAAAATTTTATTTTGCGGGGAAGGCTGTGGACGTTGTCTATCTGGACTTTGGTAAGGTCTTTGACACAATCCCCCACAGCATTCTCCTGGAGAAGCTGGCGAATAGTGGCATAGACAAGCGTACTCTTCACTGGGTGAAAAACTGGCTGGATGGCCATGCCCAGCGAGTTGTGATTAATGGGGTGAAATCTTCTTGGTGGCCGGTCACCAGTGGTGTCCCTCAGGGCTCAGTTTTGGGGCCAGTTTTGTTTAATATCTTTATCAATGATCTGGATGAGGGGATTGCGTGCACCCTCAGTAAGTTTGCAGATGACACCAAACTCGGTGGGAGTGTTGATCTGCTTGAGGGTAGGAAGGCTCTACAGAGGGACCTGGACAGGCTGGATCCATGGGCCAAGGCCAATTGTACAAGGTTTAATAAGGCCAAGTGCCGGGTCCTGCATTTCGATCACAACAACCCCAAGCAATGCTACAGGCTTGGGGCAGAGTGGCTAGAAAGCTGCCCAGCAGAAAAGGACCTGGGGGCGCTGGTGGACAGCCAGCTTAACATGAGCCAGCAGTGTGCCCAGGTGGCCAAGAAGGCCAACAGCATTCTGGCTTGTATCAGGAATAGCGTGGCCAGCAGGAGTAGGGAAGTGATCGTGCCTCTGTACTCGGCACTGGTGAGGCCTCACCTCGAGTACTGTGTTCAGTTCTGGGCCCCTCTGTACAAGACGGACATTGAAGTGCTGGAGCTTGTCCAGAGGAGAGCTACCAAGCTGGTGAGGGGTCTGGAGACCAAGTCATATGGGGAGAGGCTGAGGGAACTGGGCATGTTTAGTTTGGAGAAGAGGAGGCTGAGGGGAGACCTCTTTGCCCTCTGCAACTACCTGAAAGGAGGGTGTAGAGAGGTGGGTGTTGGCCTCTTCTCCCAAGTGAGTAATGACGGGACCAGAGGAAATGGTCTGAAGTTGCGGCAGGGGAGGTTTAGATTAGATATTAGGAAGAACTACTTTACTGAAAGAGTGGTCAGGCACTGGAACAGCCTGCCCAGGGAGGTGGTTGAGTCACCATCCCTAGAGGTATTTAAGAAACGTGTAGATTTGGCACTTCAGGGCATGCTCTAGTGGCAGAGATTGTAGGGTGGTTTTTTTGTGTGTGTGTATGGTTGGGCCCGATGATCTCAAAGGTCCTTTCCAACCATGAAGATTCTATTCTATGGTTCTACGATTATCACAAGTTTGGGTCAAGAGATCAATAAAACAAAATTTAACAGAAGCAAACAAAAGCCCAAACACATGCTACAAGCTAACATCGATGATGCCCCCAGTGCAGCGTATTTTATCACACCCATTCTACAGCACAAAAGTGGGTCCTTCCTGCACAAACAGGGTTGTCATAATCTTAACATCATAACATGGAAATATGTAGAAATATCTCTGTATTTCTCTGTACAGAGAAATAAAAAGCTTTAGCTTAATAAGAGAGAAAAACACTTATTTCTGTTTGAAATTTGCATTTTTGTTTTATGGTACTTGCATTTTTTTGCATTTGAAATGCAGAGAACAATACAAACCCTGGCAGAATGACTCTGATAGGAATTATGTACCTATTTCTGCAGACAAGTAAAGCAGAAAAACTTCTCACATTTACGTTTCTATCAAATCTGGTTGTTGACAATCGAACATTTTAGTAGTTCTCAATACAGTAGCAATTACAAGTTCTGGGAAAAGAAGGTTGCTAAGATTCCCTCTCACTCTGCAAGTGGAATTTTCCACTTTATATAAATACTATTTTTGTCAGAGTCTTGTACAGAGTCCTGCTACCATCGCACATGAAACGGAAAGTTCCGTAGCTGTAATGAAACTGGGAACTTTTGTTCATGGAACACTTGTATTTTCATATTAAGGAAGAACATGCATCATAGTCAAGAGCAGGGCCGCTTATCTTTGCAATAAACAAAAGATTTACAATTGTATTCCTAAATATAAGTTGCATCAGATTTTAAATGTTAATTTTCCATAATGAGCTCCTAGCGAAGTTCATGATAAAGCACCCCCGAGCACAGCTGCTAGTTGCCACGTCCCTTACACCTACCGTAAGAATTTGCTTGCATGCAAAGCACTGTCAGCTGAATCAGCGAAAAGCAGAGACAGCTTTCACTTAGGAACATTAAGATTTGTGCAATTTGCAACAAAGCAAGGTATCTATCAAAGAATTTGTACTTACTTTTTTCTAGAGCGATGGCAACTTTCAGCCATTATTACTAGATACATCAAAGCATTTTGCTTAAAAGCTGATTACTGAATCTTGGAAAGTAGGGCTAGACAATCTCAAGTCATCCAATCTATCTACGTGAAACAAGAATTCTACCTTAAATCTATGGTGTCAGTCAAACTCCACATTATCTGAAAATCGCTTTGCTATAAAAAGCATCCAGAACAGAGGGAAAAGAAGTAAAAGGTAAGTTAAAAGCTGGCAGGAGAAGAACAACGAGAAAAAAAAAAAAGATGACTGCTATTGGCTCCATGGAATTTGGTGCATTTTCTGTGCACACGTGTAGCTCAAAAAATCAGATTTTTGAAACAGATCCTTGTGAACTGTAAAGAGGAATTCAATAGAAACTACAAAAATCCCTAATACGTCTCACATTTAAAAGAAGGGTCAGCAAGATTATGTGATATTTGCAGAGTAAACAGCAAATAATGACAAGCGTCAAGATCCTACTCATAATCTGGAACTTTAATTACTTCT
Organism: Dromas ardeola; assembly: GCA_013398915.1. NCBI lineage: Eukaryota > Metazoa > Chordata > Aves > Charadriiformes > Dromadidae > Dromas > Dromas ardeola. The sequence goes on along the minus strand of VYZM01004895.1, from coordinate 32,556 downwards.
GAGAAAATATAGAGGAAAATAATTCAAGTTGTTAATTATGCAGATTAATTGATGGAATTATAACAACTACTTAGGCATTTCAGAGTTCATCTTTCAATAGCAACTAGATGTTGAGAGATGTGTTCTGTCTCATACCAGTGAGAACATTATAGACATATGGTCCACCTCTCCCTGAAGGTCTGGAATCCCTCTGCTCAAAGTTTTACTTACACCGGAAAAGTTACAAAAGTATAAATACATATACGGCTTTCAAAAAAAAAATTGTCATTGGTGATAAATCACAACAAAAAAAAGAATCCCATGCAACTTTCAGTTTTTAGAAGAGCTTATAGGGCTTGACTCAGGGGCAATAACAGCTTTGCTTGTAGGTTGAGCAACTTAGGGAATCAGTGAGATTTAACACATACAGCATGTCAGAAGGGAAGTGCTCCCCAAAAGATTCAAGCAAAGAGAAGAGGACTGAAATGGGATATGAAATTTCACTGTGAGACAAAGGTACAGAATCGAGCCTGAAGGGATACGAACTGACGTGGGCACTGCTCGGCTTGAGGCCAGCCTGGAGTTACCCGGGGGCCTTCAGCTCCTCCCATGACAGATGTGTACACTCACATTTGGCACTATCGCATACGTAACTGTCTTTCTCAGGAGAGCAAACAGGTGCAGAGAAGCCTCCACTACTTCTGTTACAACCACTCTGTGAAAAGGAGCCTGCCAGTCTCAAGTGCTGCTGTTATCCTGTCTCTCATGAAAATAAAATTAATTTGATTAAGCAACCCGGCAACTACTGTCCCACACTTCCATCAACTTGTACCAATTAATCTCATCAAGCATGTTTGCCCAAGTTTATTTCAGTCTCATTTAGATTCCCACCATTCTGTCTCTTTTCTTCTATTGCTTTAAGGATAGTTGAGTGTATCTGACAAACAAATGAGTAGGTGGCGGCTCTTTACCCTGATGTCCACCCTCCAAAGGTTAAAAGCAAAAATGACAGAAATCTTCACATTTCCTTGCAATGCCTTTCAGCTGACAGCCGAGTATATCCAAACAGTTTTCTTAGTTGCTTGCCCTGACATCATACCAGTGAGTTGATGGCAGAATTGGTAAGAATATGGAAGATGACTTATTCTTCCCCACTGGACCAGTAAGTCTCCTCAGCGCCACGTGCCTCCTGCTGTTGGTAGCTCTCACAGCAAAGCAGGAGCCCCTGCCTCAACCTCCCAACCCCACCCCATCCAGGGTGGCTCGCTGTCCCAAGAGCCCGCTCCTGTAGACCATTCCACTTTTCATCATTGCAGCTTACCACAAAATAAGTTCAAACTCTGGAAGAGATCCCTTACAGAGAGCCTGTATCCGTGTTGACTACATAGACAACTTCTTGAAGTGGTCCATATTTCAAAGGGTACCTGTCTGCATAAGCTTTTAAAATATGTTAAAAAAAAATATCCAAGACAAACATTTCATTAGTTCATTCAAACTAATCCCAAACTCTTCATGAGAAAGTTATGGGCCTGTTAATACCAAGTAATAAATAGTTTGTAACAGGGCTCTCCTTTGAAACCTGCAGTTCCTATGTTAACCACAGTGGTGGCTGTATCACTCCTTTAAGTAGACCTGGTCTCAAACCGTACGGCAGAAGAAGCTGTAAGCAAACAAATGAGTGCTTTCTGTAAGATCTCAGCTTAGGTTTTATGTTCTCACACAACAAGTTGGCATATGAACAGTCGAGGATAGGTAGGTTAGAGCTTCAGTTTAATTAAGAGTGTTAAGAAAGTCTAATATACCTGGGAGCTTCAAAATATGTGCGATTTTATTGGAATTACAGGTATGCTTTGGGATTACCTATGGACTTTCAAAACCAAAAGGCTGCTCAGAAAGCTTCTGTACCAGAGACAAATGAAAACAAATAAGGAAATCAAGGGGTTTGGGTGTGACAGGAGGCACTTGCAGCCCTGAAAACCTTATTTTATGAGCATTGCACCCCAAAAAAAGCAGGAAACATTCCCCCGACCCCCAGGCAAGGAAACAGAGTTGGATGTGTTGCATAGTGAAAACAGGATAAATTATTGGAATAAAACAAATTAAAGAAAATATACTATTGCCACCTTCATTTAGGAGCGACACAAACAGGTACAACTGGAGTTGTGAGTAACCAAGGGCCACATGAGCATCTGCCCAGCTCTCTGAAGGCTAAAACAGACATCAGATGGTATCTCGTGCTGTTGTCAGTGAATGAAGCTGTTCTGTTTGTCTGCATTAAACGAGGGTTTGTGTGATGCTGTCAAGGCAGACTCTGAATAACAGCTGGTTGCAATCTCCGTCCCCCATCTTTCTCACAGAGGAGAAAAGCCACCTTTGATAACAGATAGTTCAAACACTCAGGAACCCTGGATTCAAGAAATGAGGTGACACCTTTACAAAATACAGAGCACAAACGTGACACATTAACTGGAGAAAGTAGCACTCAAAATTCAGCTGATTTAAAACTCCAAAAGGTGTCTTGGTACATGCTGCTTTGACAGCATACATACATACAAAAGCAGAATTCACACAGTACGTCCAGCATCAACAGTTCAAAGAGATTTATCAAACACTGGACACAAATTACTTAATATATTTTATTTTCAGTAACTCATCTGTCAATACTTTCGTTTTAGAATGGATTTCCTAATTTAGTATGTCTTAACTACATAAAAACTACTTCAAATCCTATTGTCCCAGCTTTAACATCAAGCATCTTTTTATTTTAATTTGTTCTCCTCTCATAGCTGGTTTCCAGCACTAGTCTCAGCAGTGTTCAGTCTGATTTTCTCAAGACTTTTTCCCCATGAATGATTTTCAATTTTACATGTCAGCAAAATACCCAAGCCCCTGGTACCATGGGGTTAAGATCAAAATCTGGTGATAATTCCTCCCAACCCTCCTTTTATTTTATTTTATTTATTTGTAAGGAAAGCATTGCCTTTTCTTTTTTAATCTGATCCCTTTTTCAGATCAACACAGAAGCTAGATGAGAACTTTAACTTTTATCCCCTCTAGAAACTGACCCCACTTTTCTAACCCGGGGTTTATTCCCTGCTCTAGCAATAAACTGAGCAGAAAGCTTGAGCTCCTCTCTCAAAGTGGCACATACCGTATACACAAGGAGCTCTTCGCTTTTCATGCAACTCATTCCATTAAAGAAGGTTTCCCATTGAATTTTAAAACAGTACCTCATGTTTTTTATAAAAGCTGCCAATTGCATCAACCTTACTTTTTTCTGGTATGTGTTCTGCTTTAAAATGTCACATGCAATACTTCAGCCATAGGTGCAATATCTATTACTGGCTGTGACCCTGCACTGGCATCCATTTTGTTGCTACCAACAATCACTTGAGCATTACAGATTTTTTTGGCTGACAACATCACCTACTGCTTTGTTGTTACACTTAAAGTTGCCATGGAGACAAAAGAACAGCTGAATAGCAATTTTAATGCTTGAGAAATGCTTATTCTTTAGTAATAGGATGCTACTTGCCAGTATGGAGTCTCAGGGTTTAATGGAAGTTATTATAATAGTAACTTTTGAATCAAAGCCTCGCTCAAAAAAAAGAGAAAAGACTAAAAAGAGAGACTTGTGTTTCTTCCTATCCACCCTAGTGCTACTGGTAATGAACAGAGGCAAAGAAGACCATCTCCCTGCTGTGGAACAAGAGATCGGCACAGAAGAAGTTGCCTTCAGCCCCATATCCTGAAGGATGCAACAGTCGTTGCACCAAGATGCTTACCTTATTTTCTCTCCAAATGCCTCTAGGTTGCAAATAACCTCAAAGTGGGAAGAAATATGGAAGTTCCATGCTTCATCTTCCTCATCAACTCAGGTAAAGTGCTGCTCCATCCACAGAAACACAACACAAACTAGGAAAAAAAAAAAATCAAGGATCCTCTCCTTGAATTTTTTTCCTCTAGCCATACAGATTTGCTTTTTCTCTAGCACAACCCTTCCTACACAGTGTATGTGTAGAAGCTCAGACTAACAGCTGAGTCTCGCTGCTCTCTGCTCATAATCCATTAACTCACATTACAGTATAACTTGCAACTGATGGGAATCGAGGGCGCTTGGCCCCGGGATACTTGGCGCCTTTCAGATTCCAATCTAGATGTTTAATTCCTTCCATCTCACCGCAGCTCCTGCTCCTGAGCAGACAGAACACATGGGATCAAAATGAGTATCACCTAAAGACTCTTCTACCTTAAATCCTGTTGTTGGCGAGTCAGAGAATTTCTAAAGACCATTATAAATAGCAGATTTTCTCTGGTCTGGTACAGTGGATCAGAGACAAAATGCCATAAAGAAGAGTCTTGTTCAACAAAGCCAACCAGTAGGCAAAGCAAGCAGCTGTCAGGGACAGCTGAAGGAATATTTTCTTATGCAAAAGCCTTCTCCTCCCCCTCCCGACTTGACATCGCTGCCCCCCTCCCAACACCTCAATGGCAGCAAGAACACAAAACCTATTCCCCGGGGTTGCTGCCTGATCCTTCCCCAGCAGTAGGAGGTGCAGGATAATACAGTCAGGAGGAAATATTCTAGAAAGACAGGAAACGGTAGAGGACAATGCACAAGAGGAGGAAGACTGGGATAAAGACGATTCTTCCTCCTCCTCACCAGACCTTCCCGCTGGAAGACTCCTGCACCGCCACTTCTCAGTCACCGAATTGTCTCTGCCCTCCCTGCCTTTGCTCCCCACAGCCCCGACATGCCACTCGTGGCTCCTTTTACCTCTACTGAAGCCTCTCGCGAACCCGCAACTTTCAACAACCCAGCCTCTGTGCCAAAACACGTTTTGTTGACACTTCAGAAAGAACACTTCACACTGAGGATTATGATCTTTTACTTGCGTTGGACAAAATCTGCTTTTGCTAAGAAGCCTTGAATTGACTTTGGAGCTCACAGAAGTAAAAATATTAAATGTTAATATATGAAAGAACAGGCAGGCTGTGACAGCGGAGCTCTGTTCCTCTAGCTTGGAAGTTTCCAGCTGAGTGAGAACATTCTATTGATAAGCTGAAATTAAACATACAGATTGATCCTAGTTTTACAAATCTCTGATCTACAGCAAAGGTGCTTAAAGTGGAAATAAAATTCTGGAAGAACACTGTTTTTTTGTTCTTTTGAGTAAATACTTTTCTATTACTTGAGGGAGAAGAGGAAAGACAATGATGAAAGAAGATTTTATTACAGTTATTTAATTTCAGCACCTCAGCAGTCATCTGGAATCCTAAGGTCTAAGGGACATGAGGCAAATGATCACAACAACAAAGCGAAAACATAAGAGCAACTTCATCGAAAAGAGGGTATGACAGTATTTTAAATAAGCTCCTTGCCCACGCTCAGGAGATTCATTATTCCAAGCTCAGTTTTGCCTCAGCAGGTCCTGCTCTAGACTTGTCCCATGACAGAGAGTTTGCACAGCTTAAGCAAGTCAGCTGGGCAGATGCCCAGCGAGACAGGAACCCGTTCCAAAAAAGAGAGAGTGCTCTCCAACTACGGCATCTTATTCAGAGGCACCAATAGGGATGGCCAACAACAGCACGCAACCCCGCCTTTGGAAGAGCATCCATCAGGGCCAGCGGAGGGCCAGGACTTGGGCATCACCCCACCAACACTGCAGCAGCTGCCGGTTTCTGACAAGTCTGAGCCAACACGCTGGTCTCCAGCTACAGACTGAAAAATGCAGTCTGGCACATCACTTCTGACAGGTTGCCAAGCCCAATTCCACATCTCTCTAAAAGCGAGGGATGAAGCGAGAAGATAAACCTGCTCACAAAATGATGATGTTTCTGATCCTTGTGCCCCCACAGTCAAGCTTGAATGGAAGGGAAAGAAGGCCACGCACCACGAAACTAGGTAAAACTCAAAGGGAAAAGGAAAACAGCTGAGTGGCAGCCTCAGCTCAGTCCCACTGGCATTTTTATCAAATATGTTTGGAATTGTTCCCACCTTGGGAGAGAAAAATCTTCTCTGAAACACAATTTAAAGCAATGTGCAACGGGGCAGGAAATAAAAGGCTTCAATTTAAAAGGTTATATGGAAAGACCATTTTATAGGGGGAAGATTTTTGGAAAAGATTGTTCAAGGAAAAAAAACTCCAGATGAAACTCAAAAGGAAATAAAGCAAGAAACTGATAACTTCAAGGTCAAGTTGCATTTGAAGATTAACATATATTCAGAAATTATGAGGAATATGAAAGGGTGAGCATTTAAAGCTTAACAGCTATTCACACAAATTCCTTGTGAGAGACACTGTACTAGCATCTGTGTGAAGTCTAGCTTAATTCATTTAAGGACACCTGAGAAAAACCCAGACATATAACTTCCTCAGAAAAAGTATAAGTCTTTCTTTCACATGACAACTAGATTAAAAAAGAGAAAATTAATGCTCAGAGATAATTATAGCCAGTTGGCTTGCAGTGGTAGAGGTCTGCCTAGGATTTCAGCTCCTATATTTCTATTTTAAATATCTTAAATAAAGGACAGTATCTGGATAAACTCAGGGGGTGAAGGAGTAGGGTACTCAGACTACTCAACCGCAAAGGAAGAAATGCATTTAAGATGACGAGTAAATAAAAACATATAAAGTTTTAGAAGGGATCCAATCAAATTATGGAAATGAAGAATGATGCAGAAATGGGCAAACACACCCACAGATCATCTAGCAACTTCTAGCAATAAACACAAAAAGCACAGACTTAACTGTTATCTTGCTATATTAGCTTAGTACGTCCTCACTGCACCTTATTCAGTGAGATGAGGTTTTCCTTGGTGGGAAGGTGCAGATGCAGGAAGCCTTTCCCTCGAGAAGTCTGGCAGAGAGAAGCTGCATTGCTGCTCAGAGCAAGGGGCTCTGGGCAGAGCGTGCCAAAGCCACCATGCAATGTCCTTGCCACAGCTCAAATTAAGAAACCTTGCTGCCCTTCCAGTAAGTCCATCTTTCATCCTTTTGTTTCTTGTGGTATGAACAAGCTTCCAGATGCAATTTAGTAGGAGTTTGTGTATTTTCTCAGAGGTCAGTGTCAGGTACTTCAATATTTATGTTCATGCTTCCTTAGGGAATTAATCCTTAGGGTATCAGGGTTTTAAAATTCTGATGAAAGGTCTTAAAATTCCCCCTGGATTTGTATTCATAATCGACAGTATTACATAATTCCTAAGTACCGAATGACTCACAATTGAATATCAAATACTGACTTTGTAGAAACTTTGTTATGCTCTTAATATTTCTTACACTTTACTTGCTCTAAGAGTCTAGGATTTCAGTCCCTGATGTTTGGATTTACAAGTAGCAATTCCTCTCTTTCAAGTAGAAGTCTTTCCTTTGTTTAATTTTAAAAAGCAAAGACGGTGCTGAAATCCTCATTCTTGTTAGACTTGCATAACTACATCTCAAAGTACTTCTCAAACGGCTGTAACAGAAGGATTTCCCAAATCTTACAACTAGCCCTCCAACTATGAGCAACATAAATCCTTAGTTTTACGGACTCAGCATGTCAAATGTATCTCGATGAATCTTCCCTATTTAGACCAAGTAGTAGAAAGTTTTATTATTTGTTCTGTGGTTAGTTTTTCTGTAAACAGCTCACCCTCCCAGTCCACAAAAGCTTCTCATTTCTTTTAACTCAAAGAGCTATTCAGATCCCAGTCATGTATCTTTGAAACATTAAGACTACTGCTAGCTTTTGTTACTAGGATAGTGAGTCTTCACTATCAATTTAATTGGATTCCTGATGAGGAAGGAAAAGGGTTATTTAGTTGTTTTTGTTTGTTTTACTATTATTAAGCTGTAACAGGATCCCATCCCTTTCATTATCTGATACTATTTCTCAATGGCCAAACTTGAACATGGATTGAAAAAGTAAAATGATACCGTTCTTAATGTCCCTACCGCAGACAGCTAAAACCGTAAACTGATACCATTTACAGCTGCTAGAAGTAAGCGTTTGGCTTAAAGACCTTTCATGTAATCTGACAAATATTTCAAAGCACCACACATGCACAGAGTATGCCACTGAAAGTAACTCCAAGGTTACTGCACACAAAGGAACAGCAACAGCCAAATGGCAGAACACTGAACATCACCTTTATGAACCTGGTGACCAGGACAGGAACCACAAACTAACTCCACTGCAGGGAAAGCACTATTCAAAAGGTATCTGTGAGTAGACTAGATATAGACAATTTTGGAATAAATCTTACAATGAGGTTATTAAGATCCTTAAATGCAACCATAGAACACCATTACTACTGGTATTAGTAGGACTAATTTAGAAGGAAATTAGTTATCTGTACCCCTCACTGCACCACAAACGATTGAGGCGTAAATACTGTAAGCAAACAATGTCCCCCAGTTCGATACAATGGGGCATAATTAGGAATGATGGGATGGAAGAAATTAATGGTATTTCTAAGGCTTAATATTGGCAAAACGAATATCCAAAAACAACCTATCCAATAAAGCAAAAGGAGAGTGTCCCATAGGAAAGGTAGGAAAGCCAAATAGCTTAGGACTTCAAAAGAAGGATCAGAAAAAAATGAAATTAGTGAGTGCAGCCTATTTTCATGTGTTTCAATATCAGTTTCACTTGTGTTTCAACTGTATTTTTAATATTAAAACTTATAAAAGGTATTTTAAATGTGATAATTACCATCATTTTAAAATTTAAAGAGCAGAGAGTCACAGAGTAATCACGTAGTCTCTAACATTGCTGATCTTAAAGTATATCCTTTACTATTGAGTATACTCAGTGAAAAGCTGATTGATTTTTTTTCTATAGCTGGAGTTCTGCTTATTCAGAAATCACACATCACTCCCCATGGACTCCTTTGCACTCAAGATGCAGAACCAAAAAGAATATGCCCCGCCTTCTAAGACTTAACTTTTCTTTCATTTAAATTGGACAAAGACCAGATTTTGCGGATTGCTGAGCCTATTTCTACTCTCACATATGCTCTTGTCCATTAGATTAATTCCACTAGCCTCAGAGTATTCACAGGGATAAAAAAATAAAGACTGGGCGAGCCAGCCACAAGACACTTTCAGCTGAAGCTTATGCCCCGTGACAGACCGACCTGCAACTGATAGGCAGTGGAGATGCTGATCAACCTTTTGTTTTCAAGCATGCCAGAAATACAATATACCACTTCAGAGGCCAACTACTCATTCCACTGCAGCGGGCAGCAAAACTTCCAACAAAACCAGAATTACAAGCTAACAATTTAAGGGTAAAGAACAACATTCACGGAGAGCCTTGTAAAACCTGGTCGCTCAACTGTATAGCTTGGCACATACCATGAGCTATAAGAACTCTGGGAGAGCGAGGTGGATGCCCTACTCCTTTACCTCCAAGTATTCCCTGTACCTTTTACTGGCTGATGTGCCATCGAAATCACACAAGCGTAGAAATTACTTCTTCAGTTAAACCATAGGATTGAAGCTATCCTCATTCCTCTACTTTTTCAAAAGCTTTAAACACTTTGAATTACTTTCTTTTCACGTCTATAGTGCCCTTAGTTTCCTACAGTTCTAAGCAAGCCTGGAGTAAAGTCTCTCTTCCCACTATTAGTGATACCCCTACTCTGATCTTGACTGTATCCTCTGTGAGTTTTTTTCCCAGAAACGCCACTGCTTCCTTAATTCTCTACCACAATGCACTCTGTTCTGGTGTCTCCTCCTCCCTTCAGTTTCAGACAGCACATTAAAAATAAAAAAGTTGCCAATACTTCGTTCATACAATTTACCTTCTCAGCCCTAGCCATTGACTCACACTTACCCTGGAGTTTTAAACTTGAAGTTTTAAAATGTACATCTCCAAAAAGGCCTCTCTTCCCAGGCACCCTAAAGAATCCTCTATTTACAGAGAAGCACTTAACCGTTATCTGTAGCTCTAGAGATTTGGGACTACCTGAAAGGAAACAGACTGGCTTTTGGATTAAACTAAATGAAGCTTCTTGGTTTTGCAAGAACGCGGGCAGGGAGAGAACAGGGATTCAGGAAGAGCTTTAGCTATGGACATTACCTTTTAGGACAGAATTAATGATTTCCTATGAGGTTTTTCTACTTACCAAAACTCTGAATGGATATGCAATACATGTAGAGATGTTCAAATTAAGATCTTTGACCTATTTCTATTTCTTTAGGATTTGCAGCCCTCCTTTTGTAAGTTTTAAAAGTTCATAAGTGAATGTCCTATTAGATTAATATTCATCCCTCAAAAGGGACAAAAACTGCTTTCTAGTCAGCCATGACTTTTCTATGATTTACTCATACATGCGGTACTTGATTTCGGTGTCAGAAACACAGGACCAAAGTACCACCCACAAGGCAGGGCTGCTTTCTTCTTCTGCTGTGCTACTACCTGTCACTTCAGGAAGTTGGCAGTAGCTTTTCAAAGAACTTTTCAGAACTATTTTTAGACTCCTTATTGACATTTCTACCTAAGTTTCAGCTGTGCCACCATGACACGCTCACCGACACTAATATATGGTATCTCAAGTCACTAAAGAGCCGTTATTAATATCAACAAACTGATTAATTTTTACACAGGAGACAAAGGAAATGAATCAACCTAAGAGCAGCCCTGGAAACTGTTGCCAAACACAATCTCTAATCTACATAATCCTCTTAAATTCAGTCTTAAAAAAGAGAGGACAACATTTGGTTTTAGTAGCATGGAACCTCCAAAATATTTTTAAACTCTTTAAAGGTGGAATTCTGGGAAAAAACACTTTAGATGCTTTAGTTACTTTTCTGGGAATTAGCCGGCTTTTCAGAATCCTTCTAATTTGTTATCTACCCTTAAGGCATGAGGGTACAACAAAAAATAAAATTAAAAAAAAAAAAAAATCAAGGAATGTAGAATAACACTGTATCTTTTCACATTTTTATTTTAAAATACTAATTGGATGTTGCTTTTTAAATATATTGCACTTTCTAAAGGAAAAGCTGGCCTGTGGCTGACTCATTAGCCTCTTGACATAACTATTTCATTCTGTCCTCTAAGTCTGGTTTCATGAAGGCCTCCTGATATATGTCAGCAAGAACTACTTTCACAAGAACACTGTAGGACTGTATCCCTAAGTAACATAAAAGTAGTTTAAGTCTCCACAGTCTGCAATAGTTATAATTCTATGTTAACAATCATGTATTATACACAAGGATATATTATATTTTGGGCTATTTACAACAAGGAACAAAACAAAGAATTGTAAATTGAACACAACTACAGAGGTATATGGCAAGTTTAGGGTTTTTTGAGGACGGTGTTTTGTTTCAGGGATTTACTTTTATTAGCCTTTTCTCAATCAATCAAAACAGGGTATTCCATAGGCTTAGGACAGACACCATCCAAGTTGTTATGCAATACGGTGGTTTTGTGTAATATGGTAGAAGGTATGATTTCATGCTTTCCTGAGAAAAAACAAGAAATATAGGTAGCAAAGAGCAAGATACGGTGAGATGAACTTGAGCATTCTTTTGTGTTGAGCAAATGTCTTGACATCTAACAATGCACGTATTGTTGTAGAATGACAAAGAGGAAGAGTTCAAAAAGAAATTTTCTTGCCTCCATTCTGAAAGCTCTCTCTTTCTTCAGATTCCCCATAAAATCTAGAAAGAACAAACTGCTTCTTCAGTCATCAACTTCAGTTTAGTACAAAGCACAGCATCACCAAGGACATACATTTTAATTACTGTCTAAATTTCCGCTAAAACGGAGGGGAAAAAAAATTACTTCAGAATATACTTTAGCTACATATGAAAGTCTCTTTTTTTTATTGTAGTACTGCACAAGCACACCCATACAAGCAGGATGCTGTATAAGAAAGCGATACTAAATGCAGCTCCGCATAAACATGAAGATCCACGTCGGCCAACAAGTGGGTTTTGAAAATAACATACAGGAAGTACCTTGTAAATGCTGGTGAGAGGCCTCATCAGTTGTGAATAACTGCACTTATCACTGTTATATCAATCATTACCTCCTCAAATAAATAAATCTACTTTGTCAGGGAACACTGGACATTGGTCTGGACCTATGTATAGGATGTATATAAAAGTTCTTTGGGGAGCACTTCCCTTTGAAACATGCACATCTGAGACTCATCTCTCTTTGGTAATTCCTGTTAATGAAATTACCTTATAAAACAGAGATTTCAATCACAAAGACTAGAAAACTAAATTTGGTGTCATAGCATAAGCTGAACTTCACTGTCTGGCTTATATAACTATAATAGGCAACACACCTAGAATAACTAGGAGGTTTGCACCATACTTTTTATTACAAGACCATGTTTTTTAGTAGTCAGCCTATTTATCAGCCTATTAGTTGAAGTTTTCCTTGCCTACTTAAAAATTTTATTATTGTTTTAAATTTCAAGTCACTTCTGAGAACAGCTATTATAAATAACCGGAGGGCATATATGCTTGAATAAAGAAAAACTGGTAGACATCACCCAATTAGGATTACCATTGTGAAGGATTCTTAAAATTTTTGGGGAACTTCTCACATTTCAGTTGACCGTTGATATTTGGAAGAATCTCCCAAGCCTGTCCACCTAATTTTTGACTTACTGATGTACCTTCTGAAGTGTTAAAAATCATCAGTTCCTACCCTCACCTTTGCCCCAGAGAGATTTCAACAACCTACCAAAAACTGACCAGTCTCAGAAAGGGCCGTGCTACTTTATGGCTCGTGCCATACCCACAGCCTTCACACACTTGGTCCCCTACAACCATTGGAGCAGTGAAAAAGATCACCAGTGTAAGAGAGCAAAACATCCACTCTCAAACTGAAATTTAGCACAATGTCTCAATACTCCAGCTACCTTCTCTCCTTCCAAAGGACACATGTCCTGCAGGTTTACGAGGACAGGCAGGCCTTTCCCTCAACCATTCTTTGCAGGTAGCACACGCAATGAGCAATCGTTCCTACCCACAGAATTTAGGGAACAACAACATTTTTCAGAGCGCTCACAAGAAGGATGTCGCAAACAAGAGGAACCAAGACAGGTTTAGCTTCCTCTTCCTGGATTCAGTAACTTTTTGCTCGAATTGAAAATTGACAACTTTTACTGTCAGATAATATTATTAGCCGCGTAGATCAGACAATAACAAGAAATAGTAAGTATACTGTTCCCTGTCCCTTCTTGTCCCTTTCTGGTTGCACTGAAGTCAGTTGTGTTCTTGCTTCCCTTTGCCTGTCTGCCTGCAGTGAGGCAGAACTTCTCCCTAATGGCACACGGGACAAACAGAAATAAACATCACAGCAAAAATTTACAGTAAGATATAAGTAAATCATACATAAAGAAATCCCTTATCTATGCCAAAGCAAGCTGTATCAGGATCAGATTTTTCCTCGGCTGATCTTCTTTGGAGTCTCGCTAAAACGCTAATGAAAGACCTGATCAAAATCTCAGAAATTAAAGCAGAAGCAAACTGTTCCAAATATAACATACTTCTAAACAATCCCTTGTTTTAATTGCACAACTCCGAATCTCGGCCAACAAGGTTCCGCAGAATTCAAGCCAAACCCATCCCCAACTGTACACGTCTAACGAAAAAGCAAGCTGTTGTTCAGATAGATCCTACCTTCTTTTACCAGTTAAACCAAGTTTTGTAGGAGAGAGTACTGCTTGTCTCTGTGTCCATTACCCTATTGATTGTTGTGTAAATATTAGGCTTCCTGCTTGTGGAGAAGCTACTGCAAAGTCTCTTTCAGTTCTGTTTGCACATTTGAAACTTATGCGTGGTTTAGAACAAGGAAGTTTATGTAATGTTCCCGAGAAAGTGCAGTACATCATGGCTCATTTTAATTCAGGTATGAATACATGACACAGATGAATTCACAAAACACTCCTTTCATCTGAAATTTAAGTAGTAACCCTTTTTCCCCTGAAGGTTTAAGCAGCTTAAAGTGACAAAATTATTATATTTTCCTGTTTCTTTAACGCAGTACTGGATAGAAACAGCTTAGGATGAATCTTTCCTGAATTTATTCAAATACAAATACAGCATCAACCATAAAGATATTTGAATAAGTCATTCCAAAAGATCTCAATGTTCTCTACAGCTATAGACTATAATGATTTTAAACTTTGCTCAAAGCGTTCTAGTATAATACATGAAAGCATCTTTTCCCCAAAGGCCAAATTTTCAAGTACTGAACAAACCCAAATATCTGTTTGCAAAACCAGGAAATCTCTACACGCACCTTAGATATTCAGCTATCTAAAGACAAACCTATGGTGCAAATTTTATTTGCACTCTGCCCATTACCAGTGCCCATCACTGAAATTCTTGCTTACCTGTGAAGCCGGCTTCACCTTTTCCTACAAAGAAAGCTTTTTAAATTACTCTTATTAGGAAATATCATTGGGAAAGTGACAGTGGAGTACTTCTCAACTTCTGGATTACCTTTCTTTACCCAGACACCTCCCATAAATTCATCATCCTGTTCAAACACCCCCTTTCTACGACTCTTTCTGACCCCCATTGCTGCCTCTTGTCCCTATGACTCAGAGCCCTGTGCTTGCTTCCCCAAAAGCAGGGTCAGTGGTAGTCACTGCCACCAGCAAGGGTTAGACATTTTTCCTCATCTGGCAGCATTTGTGTTGCTCAGCTCTTGCCAAAATTCATATCATCTTTGGTGCACAAGTTTCCAAGTTTTATTGGGTTTCCCCTCTCAGTAGAATATCTCTCAGCTTAACGGAGCGGCATGTTCTGCATAAAGCAGTTTTGATGAATTAACACTGTGGTTTTTTGGTTGGGTGGGTTTTGCTTTTGGTTTTTTTTTTCTTTGCTTGGTTGGTTTTTTTTTTGCTTCTTGGGTTGGTTGGTTTTTTTTTTTTACACTTTCTGGATAGACAGAATTTTCTCTACTGTCTTCATCACACTGCAACTCTCTCCAAAGGCTTGACACCAGTTTTGGGACTCTCGCTTCTTTCCCTCAGTTCGCAAGCCATTTTGCCAGGACAATGTCAGCTTGGGCTTGCCATCTGCTGGCCAAGAGCAGCAGACAGACGATGGCTGGCCAGCACAGATTGACCACCACCTATGCCTTGTCTCCCAGGAGTCAGGAACAGCCCAAGATTTTTGGGCTGTCTGCACTGCCCAGTAGCCATTTGCTGTGGACAACGCACATCAGCCTGGCCCATTCTGTAGGCTGTCAGATGAACCACACTGGAAAACCAAAGATAAATGGGAATTTAGACATTACCATGATAATGGTAGCATCCTGAAGGAGGCATGGAAGGTGTGGACTGCTCCAGGTTCAGAAAGAATGAATACGTTTCTATACACAGAATGCTGAAATCACATAAGTGAGCAACAGGAACAACCAAATCGCCGTATTTCTCTCAGACTTCTCTGTTAAAACCTTCGACAACATGTATTTCTTTGCAACACAGCAAATTATTATCGTAACCACGTCTGAATACACAAAGTGACACAAAGGTCTAGAAAAATCAGAGAGAACTTCCCTACCACAAAGAATTCATCGCCCAAACTACTATCACCAAACAAAACATAAGCACAATGTCGCAGATGCATATACGGAGAGAAGGAGAACAAGGGGTAAATGCTTATGAAATAGCTGTATTTGCAGTCCCAAAGCACCTACAAACACACAACCTAATTTGCTGAAATCTGAACAATTCAACTCAATAAGGTAAATACTACATTAATCCTAAATTCTGCCAAACAAAAACATCTCCCCAGGACATTTTCATGCCTTTAGAAAGTTAAAAACCAAAAATTATGGTCAATGGATACATATAAGTTTTAGTAAAAAAGAGAGAGACAAAAGAAGTAGTTTTAAAAGCAATGGAATCCTATGAAACCGAATTTGTGACAGCCTGAGGATGATGATACTTAGACAGAGCAGAGGGTATTTTATAACATTCAATTCACAGCAAATGAGCATTCTCTTAGTATTTAGTTCAACATCTGAAAAAACTACCAATGAGATTCCTCCAGACAAGGTTGCCTTGTATGAAAAAAAACCCCAGCAACTAAAAAAAAAAAAAGTTTTCTACAAGCTAATTGTCTAACTATAAACAGGACTTTAAGGACAGAAGGAGAGCATTTATATTTTCAATCTAACAAGGCATCCTAAGAGGAACTTTCTGAACGTATCGTGCACATTTTTAACATTGCAGCTAAGCAGTAGTGTAATCTGCAACACATTAACATTTCATAGGCTCAATAACTTGAAGTTGTTCTTTAAAATACACATGAAGGCATTCCCTATTTCAAATGCTATTACTATTTATGGTTATTGAAACTATTATATAACATAATATCAGTCAACAGGATTTAGCAGCATAATGCTAAAAGGAAATTAAAGACATACAATAATCAAGCATTAAATTTTTAGTGAACCACCAGCATGCTCACAAATACGAAACAAATTTATTTTGATATTTAAGAAATACAGTCTTCCAATGGGCTTACTAACAAGAATTTTCATTTATAGGCTTCCTTCAGAAAATGTCACGATTACCATCTGAACGAGATATAAAAAAAAGAGAAAGTTCAAATGCTGATTTTGGCATTTGTATTTCCCTGACGTAGTTTACCTAAAGATAAAAAAGTATATTAAAAAAAAAAAAGACCGCAGGCACCCACAGTGCTAATATTTCCTAATTCGACTACTCAGTTCCTAAACTACAGCAAATGAGTACAGCTTTCACTAATGGATTGCTATTAAAAATAAATCAGCAAAACAGTGCATGTATTTCTCCTTCCATACAGCTGGAGCAAGCATACAGCGTTCTATTATGCAGCTAGTTGAAAGATAGATTTCAACTTCCACATGGAATTACTTACCCAGAAGCATGTTTTTCATCTACAGTTAGTTCAGCAGAATAGAAAGTTCTGCACGATAGATCTAGTAAAAGGAACGTTCTCACAAGCTCCTTTTTGACTTGGTGCAAGTTTTGAGTAGGGTTTGAACTCCAGGTGCTGAGCAATATGCCTTGCCCCATAAAGCTGCTGGGACACTTTGCTTCACTCTCATTGGTGAGTGATACCTCTTCAGACTATGTAGAAGTACTGCAGAGACAGGCGGTAGCTGGTGCCACCTTAATTTGAGGTAACAAAACCTTAAAAAGAAAAGAAAGTTGCCACTTCACTGAAGTTTTAAAGTTATATATTTTAATATATCTGTCCTGCAATTGGTTTTAAACTAGTTGCTTATCTTTGACCAAGGGAAAAACCTCCCTACAGAACTACTGTATTACTTTGAGTAATACAGTAATGCAGTGTATCAAGGAAAATCTAAATGGTAGGCTAAATTCAAGTTTTGCAAAAACAAATCTTTCCACAGCATTTGATTCCATCACAGCTGAATTTGTCTCCTCCAATACGAGAGACTTTCTTTAAAGAAATAGCAGCAGTGAGCTGGTTTGGGATTTTTTGTTTTGCTCAAAAGTCACCTACAAGACTAATCTGGACATGGAATAAAAACATTTCGAATGCTGCTGCTACCATGGCAAGTACCTGCTGTCCACTAAAATTCACCACAGACTGCTTTTGCATAATTAAAATTAACCTTTGTTATGAAGAGAAAAAAATCCAACCTCTTTCTGTTATAAAAGCGAAAGGCACATCATCTGAAAGCTGGGGCTCAAATCATAAACTTCTAACCAAAAGAGGTGCCCATGCCTTGCATCCCCTTGCTTTGGGATGTGCTGTGTCAGTACACCACAACTGGGGTCTGTGCAGAACTTCTGACTTTTCAAAAGAATTTTTCTAAGAGCATCCCAGTAAGGATACTTAATAGAAAGGGGTTTATTTAAAAAAAAATAAAAAATAAAAAAAAAATCCCAGAGCATTAGGGACAGATTTTTATCTGATGAAATTTGCAGTTGCAGTACTGTCAGAGAATTCCTTACGGAGAAACTGAAAATAGAAGAAACCTTGTATATAACCCTTCCGCTTCAGTGCTTTGCCTTGAATGTATAGAGTTAAGATTTACTTGATTTCCTCGTCTGATTTTTAACAGAAGTGAAGGGAGGGGAGGAGGGGTAGAAAAGGACTTTGAAAAGCAAACCACTTGGAACAAACTTCCATAGACTTAGAAATACTAGTAAAAATTTTTGTGAACCGATTAATTTTATACCCAGTCCTTAATAAAACATATTGTTCCAGTGACGACACATTTCTCTAGGGTGTGACTGCTGGTTACTCAAAACAGCACGTATGAAACTTTAGCTTCATCTTATTTTATCTTACAACCTCCTACTTCTCATTCTTTGGGGAACTACTTTGATAATTACCTGCTGATATGACTTGACAGCAGTTACATGATTTTGTTACATGTCCTGAAATATTTCGTATTCTTGTTAAAAGTGCCTGCCTTCTTTTTTTTAAAAAAAAAAAAACACAACAAAAAAGAGGGGGGTGGACATTGCTAGCAGTAGCAATCACAGAAAAACTGGAAAAAATGAATCCGCTTTGACATAAGAAGGCAAATAAAAATGAAAACCAATTAAAAACAAACCTCTCTGATTTTTAAGCAAATCTTATGATCTTGGAAGATGTGACTCATTCTCGTTGCGCACTTGGGACCGGCAACACCAAACCTCTATGAAACTTTATGTGGGTTTTATATAGACTCAGATGACTTAGCAAGATGACCAGTATTCCCAAGTAAACACTATGTTCTCTCATGCTTACAATAATGTTACTATTCATATTTTCTGTGATGTCTGAAGGGTTTATTTATTTATTTATTTTTAAATGTCACTGTTAACTGCAGAAGAGTCTTGCACGTTCCATAAGCACGGAATATGTTCATGCATTATGGCAAGACAAAATGGCAAGGACTGTATCCCCCCCCCCCAAACTGGCAGGCATGCTTCCAACGCTCCCACCTCTTGTTCAATGAAAGCAATGTCTCTTTTTTGGCAATGTTTGATAGCTCCTTGCTAAAGCCATTACAACGCACTAGCATGCTCAGGTTTAACCATATAGCTGGTTCAACGCACTCTAGTTCCCTTCTATTTCCCTCTTCCTCTCAACAGCATATAACAGCCCGTCTCACAGAAGACCACTCTTGGGTTGTAGAACAAGGTCTTAGGACTCATTAATCACAGTCTTAATGTGATCTCCAAGACACAAACAGTCACAGCATTAACCACAGATCTCTCTTCTCCTCCCTTTAAAACAACTATTAACTCCCATCTAATTTACTAATGCCCACTGTCCCAAGATTTTGGAGATCCCTTGATTTTTCTTTTGTCCAAGAAGGCCCTTTCCTTCAGAAATTCAGAGATCCATAATCAGTGCTGTCACAGCACTGGTGGCCTCTCCACACTGCCAGCATGATGGCCTCTTTCGTTCTGAGGGCATGCAATACGCTTGCGCAAACACCACAGGTACGAGCACACCAGAGATGATGTGGGTGAAGAGGAAAGCAGGAGGACAGCACCTTCTTCTAGAACACCAGTCTGAGGTGATCATGCAGCTGTTGCATTACAGATGGTGCTGAGGAGCTAAAGAAGCAACAAGGGTAAGGACAGGTGCTGGAAGAGAAAGAGGAGAAGCAGTGATGAAAGCAGAAATGAAAGCAGAACAGGCAAAGAACAATGGTTAATGAAATACGACGAAAGTTAATGCATTTTTTTCCAGCTAGCTATCAGGTGCTGACCTTCCAGAAGACAAGGTGGTACAACATTCACTGCAAGTGTGGTACCTACTACCACAAATCTAATTAAAGGGAAGAGAGAGAGCATGAGAGCACGCGCACTAGGACCACAGGGCAATAAGAATGGAAAGGCCTCTTGAGCAGGTTATCTGAGGGCAAGCGTGCTCAGGTCTCATTCACGAGCAGCTCCTGTAGTCGAAGAATGAAGAGCTGACATACAGCTCAACTAGTAAGATGCTCAGGTGGCGTCTTCTTTTTTTAAAAAAACAAAACAAAACAATATGCTTCAAATTTTACCCCCTGTATTTTCCTAGCATATCTCTCTCATATGTGGGGAGACTGGAGAAAAGGCATTTTGAGCATTTGTAATAAATTACTTTTTATCTCTGGCTAACAAGTTTTAATAACAAACAAAACTCACCTAGAATCGATCAACATCTACACACAACATGGTGTTTAGACCTCCATTCTTTCTACACCTATTCTAAGTCCCCAGATTGCTCTGATACAGGCACGTCTCCCTAGTAGACTGCAATATAACATGCTTATATTTTGGCTGATGTTCAAAAACCTGGAGAATTCTCCTGTCAGGTTGTGATTGAAGAAGAGTAGACAGTGTAAGTAGATGTGCTGTATTTTTCAGCTTGAGCATGGAGCAAATCATCCTTCCAGAAGTCTAAAATTTAGCACTTTGGACTTCTGTAGAGATTAGTGTCAAACAGCAATAATAGCATCCTGTTGTTAAACCCATAAAAGGCTCCTCTGTGTGTCCATGCTTGGATCCTTTAGGTTTAGTCCTTTGCTTTTCATGCATGAACAACTCTTTTGGCTTGCTGTACCTGTTCTCAAGGTTATTTATTCAGTGCAGCATACACGAGTGACATGCAGAAGTTTTTCACAAAAGGGCAGCTACAAAAAATTAACTATGGCTACTACATCTGGTAATAACATAGAAGTTAAGAAAAGGACAAAATTCAGTAGTCAAACTTTGAACTTATTGTTATTGTACTACCCATCATGATTCTTAATCCTCAACTTTGTTCAAATATTTCCAAATATGAACAGAAGAGTGCTGCTATTAAGATCTCAGATAAACTGAATATTATTAATATCTCAATGAATTTATAATGATGATACGTGGAATATCACACTAATGAACTACAAGGACTCTCCAGATACATTGACTTAAACCAATGGCTAGTATGTGAAAGAAAGGACATTTGTTCAATAAAAAACCCCCACTATTCTACCTCTTGTAATAAAGGATTTGCACCAGTAATCCAAAGTTTGCTAAGCATAGGGAGTGCCAAATCACCCATACTTTGCTTTTAAAATTCAAGGCAGGAATCAAAGGAAAGGCAAGGTTACTTTGTCAGGAGAATACTGAAGCCCTGTCAAACATGCTGGGGAACCTGCTGGCCACACTTAAGTGGTATGTTAATCCAATGCATTTAATACTATCCCTAAGAATCATCTCAGTTTGAAGGAGGAAAACAGAAGACAGAAGCGAGGTAGAATAACTTGACCCTACCATACAGACACACACGAACAGGCAGAAGATGTCGTCAAGCACATGCCCAGGGAGTAAATCCCTTTCTCACTAGATAAATTTCACAGGACACAATGAAATCCCAAGGCTTCTCAGAAATTTCTCAGAACAGAAAAGTACTGAATCAAAGGAGTTCAATTATTCTCCTCTGAGTCTTCTTCCCACATCAGGTTAATTACAGTGAGCTGTGGTACATGCAGACACACACTCAAAGCAGAAGCAAGCAACTGTATTCTCCCAAACTCTCAAATCATAACCCCTACCAAGACATATGCACATCCAGTCATATACAAACTACAGCTCTTCCTTTTCCTGTCATACAGAGCACTGGATCCAGCCCTCACTAGAAGTTTTTTTTCTAGGAGGATTTAGAAAAGCAACATTTAAGTCTGCCTCAGTTTATGGATAAAACATATCTCTCATAGTAAACACATACTTGAAATGCATATGAAAGGGCTATTAAAAACTACCAGCTCAAGCTGTGTATCTTGTTACTTGTACTTACATGAAGTAAATTCTGCTTGTTGCAACTTGCCTGTGTGCTACCTCACACAGGTGCATCAAACTTACACACATACATTCACATGTGCCTATACATGACATTAAACTTAGCGCTCTGTTGCATGCTAAACGAAATAATAAAACAGTATTCCTGTTCCAGTTTATGGTATTCAGAAAAAGAAAATATAATTATATCATTACATTCCAGCTCCTTAGATCTTAATTTTGCCCTTTGGTATGACGCTCCATCATGAGGTGACCTACAGTGCACCCTCAAAGATGACATTTTACCTTCAACAACTCCTTCCAGGACACAGGTGAGATGACAAATATATTCCGCTATACATTACCCTTTTATGGAGCACAGAAGTTTTCCATACTTAGCAACTAGGTGTCATGCTGTTTAAGACACACACCTTTGTCGTGGCAAGGGATGAGGCAGCCTTAAAGACTTAGTGTCAATATAATTCTCACCCCTGAACAAGGATCTTCATAGCCAAATTCTTAAATCTTTCTCCAGCCTCAAGGATGGCAACAGGTATGCAGCCCTCAAGGCCCTAACAAATACTGATGAGAATATCAAAGGCATGCCGCTCCAGTTATAAATGCACAGTAAAAACTTATTTTTGTTCAAGTCATTAATCACCATTGCCCCAACTCACTTGCTACTTTGACCCAAGAATTTGTCATTATGAGGTCTAGATGACAGCAAGTGTTTTAGGAGCCATCCCAGTAAGTAATTACTTCCCTGCAGTTAGAAAAAGAGAATAATAAACATGTTCTGCTTTGGATCTTGTGCTCCCAAGCACTGGAGAAGAGGATGTTTCCCATGCAGTGTATCAGACCCCCTTAACCCTCCCTCTTTATCATGCACACAGAGATTCGGGAAAAACCCATTACCTTTCAGTTCTCAAACTGTTTGCATTGCACTTCTGTATAACCTTCAGAAAAATTTAGAATTGAAAAAAACCGGTATATTTGGAAACGGTATGTTTTGAAAAGTTTAACAGTCATATATATATATCTTTCCCAGCTTTTGCTTCCAAAATTCAAATACATACACATTCATCACAATTGTTAATGATAAAGAATTCCTAAACGACGCGAACAATGGGGAATCACAGACCTTAAGCAGCTGCAAGTTAGTCTAAAAAATTCTATAAAACATCCCTTGATGATTTTTAATTGTATGTATTACAGTAATGCTGAGAGGTGTCAAACGACATCAAGCTCCACAGTGCTAAGAGCTCTACATACACAAGTTAAGAAAGAATTCCTGACCTAAGAAATTACAGTTCAAGTAAGTAATACCAAAGAGAGATACATGTGACAAGTACATCAAGTTTTATGTATAATGAATTAAAGCACCTCTGACTCTCCCAAAGTCAAAAAGAAAGTACGTGACATGCCCTACTTCATAATAACAAATCTTCTCTGCTAAGCATGTTCTATTCTGATCATTTTCTTTAATTCAGACATCTTTACTAGAGCTGGAAAACAGTTATCCCATCACAACAGATAAATCCCAGTGACATTACTCCTGAAATACAATTTTTTTTAGAAAGTGATGACACACCATTAAAAAAACCAAACCAACAAACAAAAAAAACCAAACCACAAAGGCTTAACAGTTCAATGCCTTTCGCAAAGCACTTTGTCGCTGAGGAAGAAGCAACATTCATGCTCCAGAGACTCCCAAATTGTGGTGCAAAGAATTGCACGGTCAGCCTGGGGAAGCCTTTGTGCTTGAATGAAAGCACTTTCAGGGAGACAGGGAAGAGGAAAAGGGAGCGGGGAACAGGGATTCGGGTTGCTGAAAGAACCTTTCACAGCTTGGGCAGGGGGAGCATATAGGGGCATATGTTGATACCGGTGAGAGCTGTGGTCTGATTTCTAAGGAAAGTATTTGACTTCACTATCATGAACACCTTAAAAGAAACTCTTTAACTATCTTGAAAGCCACCTCTTTGACACCAGAAATATGAAAACACAGTAAAGGCTGTGGCAGAGGAGCAATAAAAAGTTCCATGCGGATATTATTATTTTTTAATCAGCATGCTTCTTTCTGTTCTTAAGGGATAATAGATGTTAGCAAACCAATCATTAATTCATATGACATAAATGGAAGCAGAGATGGTCACAGTCACAAAAATGTTAGATTCGTGACGAAAAATGAGAAACACATTTGCACTGACACGAAAAAGTAAGTTTAAGACAGCCTTCTGAGCCATTATTTAGTTTGAACATACATTCAAATCCTTCCAATGACTCTAAGAGCCTTAGAAATTATTTAAAAAAGAACCAAACCAAAAAACCACGCATACTGCTTGCAAGGACTAATTTGTCAAAAAGTCTGAACATAGGCAGGAAGTATCAAGACAGTTTTACTGAGAGAACGAAGCCATAAGGAACAAACAACACATCCAGGTATATTATAATATGGCTCAAACTGCATTAATCCCCTGTTTTAAGGATCATCTCATAAAAATTATTCATTTATCCTTTTCCCTCTCTCTAGAGGGTTTCAAAACAAAATTTTAAATTAGAAGCAGCAGCATAGCAAAGACAAAAAAAAAAAAAAAACATGTGATGAACTGATTTGTTTCATTTAGATTTTTAAGGAGATAATGAATGACACATTAATCAATTTAAAGTTCTTATTTTTGGCAGGACAGGTCCTTTTTACAAGTAATACTCAGAGTTGATGACAGCATTGAGCTACTGACTTGTTCAAATTTGTGCTAGTAATGGCCCCAAGTTACCTTCTGATGTTTGAGGGCTGGATTATTAAAAGAGTAACATCCTGATGCAACGACAAACAGAAAAAGAAACGAAACCATGTCAAGAAACACCATCCCTGACTCATCGGCTCACTCATTAGGGGATCTTATTGGCAGACTTATCTGTGATATTAATATCTCTTTCTGCTCAGATTTTAACACCCCTTCCCCCGCCCCCAAATGGACATTCTCATTTAATGGCAGGGCACAACAGGACGAAAACGCTTCTAATAAAACGCAGGGCTGGAAGGCTGTACAGTGTAGTCCTAACTCGGGTGTTTCAACAGGACTCGAGTATGACACGGTGCAACTCTCTTAGCACTTGTGTTAAGCCAGAGTTGTAAAACAGATGCTGAGGAACGTCTGCTGCCTTCAGGGGCTTAGTTGCTTAACTGGCACAATCTGAGAAACACAATTTCTACCCATACTCTGTAAATGTGAAATGAGACGTCTGTTCTTCTGTGGACTGTGTGTCGGCTCCAGTCTTCTCCCACACAGCCTCTGCAAGTTGGAGAGGAATTGCACATTCCCCAGACTCCCTTCCCATCAATCCTTCCTCTCCGTTTGCCACTTTCTCTCACTTTTCCTTTTCTTGGCCTTTCCATCTATCCTTTCTCTACTTAGTTCACACTCCACTGTGCACAGCTACGATGATACTGGCCTCTCCTCCTTTGTTTTTCTTCTTGCACACCGAACCCTTTTCCTCTTTGGTGCTGCTTGAGTTAGCACCTGGGTTTTTTTCCTGGGTTTGCATAATACCTCGTTCTGGAGCCTCTGTTCCAATAGTTCTGTATTTCTGCAATACATCAGATCAATGGCACCCACTTCAGAGCCAGCTGGAAAGAAAGCACGCTCTTGCATCAGCACAGCTATGTTGCAGATCATGGGAAGGGAGAAAGCTGTAGGGAACGGAGCCACCCAGCACATGAGAATCCATGTCAGGATTACTTCGGACATGGAAGATGTGTGTGAGAAGATGACCAAGGGCTCTGCACAGCACGGTGTGATCGTTTCTGGGGTCAGGAAGCTGAATTCCAGTGTAGTAGGACACAGTCTGTTGTAACAAATTCCCTCTGAAGCAGATGGATGTGTGTTACTCTACAAAGAGACCAGTCTCTCAGAGCATGGTGACAGGTAGTAGCTCGTTTTTATTTCAGCCTTAGGTGTGAAAGCCAATTAAACTGCTTAACTGACACAAGACATGGAGTTAATTTTTCTTGGCAGCCAGCCTTCTCTTTCCACGAAGTTATTGAATTGTGTTCATGGGCTTTGCAGAGATGGCATCTGTAGAGACACATCAGAACTTGAAGCAGATTTACACCTGTTAAAATCCATCCCGAAAGGTTTGCAAGTTCACAGATGCACACAGTTGTTTGAATGTTTCTGAGACTCCATAAGTATTTATATCTACTATGAATACAAGCATACGCTCCCAAAGCTGTGTAGGAACAAGTGCAAGATATACAGAAGGTTGGCTGAAAATTTCCAGGCTTTGGATGGAAGAAAAACAACCTTCCCCTCCCCGACGCCGGGAACAGCACCGCAGCAGTGGCTCCACTGTCAGACCTCCACCTGTACCATTTCGATGGAAAATTCCGTCAGTTTGCTCTGCAGCTTCTAAAGCTAACGCTTCTAAAAGCGTCACATGAATTGTGTAGGGTATGTTGCTACAGCTCAAAAATCATGGCGACACCTCAGAGCGATTACTTCATCTTGAAATATTATCTCTGATTCACCTTATGTTCAATAAGCTTTCCTCAGAGAAGGTTATTTGCAACGTATACATAGCATCCTCTCTTTCCAATCCGGATAAAATACTGATCTCGCCATTTTAACCTCTAAGCTTCTTATTTGATACCTTAGCTGCCTTTTGTCACATGCATTCAGGTATGTATTTCCTCCAGGGCATCCGAGACATACCAGTTTTATCCCTTTGGGACAACTTGTTCACATAGGACATCCTTTCTTTAACAGGGTACTCAGTCAGCTCATCCAAGTTCTCCGGAGACATTTAAAGCACTGATAGCATTAAGTAAGGTCATTCCAGACACATGTTACGAATTTTGAAGCAACCTAATTTAATTAATCATAGATTGAAGTCATTTGGATTTGCTCAGTCAGAATGGCATGTATTTTCACTGATTTTTCTTGAAGCAAATCTGTATGTTCTTCAACAGATTCACAGCACTGCAGTCTGCCACCTTTTTGGCAAAGTACCAACATACTGCAATGCATGACAGGATGCAGATTTATGCCCATAAAAACATAATTGAGTTTTTACTTGTCATACGGAAAACAGATAAGCATCACAACATATTTTTTTTTAAATACAACAGACATGCATATGCATTTTTTCCAATAAAAATCTCATTCAGATTAGGATATTTCAATAGCATTATTATCTAAATAAAAATGTCAAAAGTGTAAAGCCATTTGACTAATCTTTTCCTAATCTGGTGATCATTCCTGAGGGCTATTTCACTATTATCTGCCACTCAACCCAGTTTCCAAAAGCACTGAGCCTCTGAAATTACACGGAAGCCAAAAGAAACTGTGTCCTTGGATAACTGGGCCAGCTGTCTTTCTGGGACTTTCAGTCCTTCAGCTTCACCTCAGTTTAAGTCTGAGGTACCCTTAAAAAGAAATCACAACCCAAGCTCTCTTTAAATGAATGGTACAGAACCACAACTGCAATTACACCTGCTTATACAGTACTAATTTAAGCTGCCATGACAGGCCGGTTTCCTAATGAAAATATGGGCACGACTGACTAACATGGATGCGGTTTACATCTGTCCTACTTGTAAATGACACAAGACAGATTTTGTTGAGCAAGCCAGTTCGCTAGGGAAGCTTTATGCATTGCCACACAATGAAACACAAATAATAAACATTCGGGAACAGCTGAAACGAAAAACAGCTGAATGCAATGGACTCTGCAGTATAGCCAGCACCTCCTTTAGCCACAGAGCATTTAGGCATCTAACAGAACTTAAACACAGTGTAATGGAAATTAGAGACAGTTCACAGTGTAAATTGTTTTTTTACATGTTTACATATAAACATGTAAATGTTTCTTAGACTCTTTCCTTGAAAAAGTACTCTGGATAAATCAAAACTTCAGATGAAGTCTTGTCATCAGCCCGCTCTCTTTCCCCAATATACCAAGTTATTCCTAAGTCCCTCACTTTTCCCAGTTATGTCTGGCTTCTTGGGCTCAGGAAAAGCGATGGAGATCACTCAAGATTTTCCAGTTTGGTAAAATCAAAATAGTTCTGTGCTTAAATAGAAAGGTTAAAGTTTAAGAGAAGCAAGTTTTAATTGACTGGAGCAGAGCACCACTTTCTGTGAATGAGTCAGTTTTTGAAGTCTGCTCATTTTGACAGCTGTAGAACTCTACCAAGCCCCTGGAAAAGGAAAGTTACATCATAACGATTATCAATATATTTAAAATAACAATAAGCTAACTTCCACGCCTTCTCTAGCAACAAATTATGTAATAAATCAATTATACAAATATAAATTATTAAATTATGTAAATTATAGTATTCCCTTCCCTCCTTTTGTTAATTTCTTTTTAGTATGTACAAATTCCCATATCGTTCTTATGAACCGCTCCAAAAAGCCTCGGGCCAGCATCAAGCGTTTGATAGGATCACATTAGGGAAAAATGCTTTTATGCCCACTCCCAGTCCTCCAAATGCAAATCAGTTACAGCACCAAGATAAAGACGCTAGAGAAAGTGAGACTTCAGGACCTGTTAAAACCCTACTGGGCAGCAGATGGAGCCAGCACCTACCTACAAACATAACAGAGTGACATCAAAGCCCTTTGTTCACTTGTCTTTACGTTTTTCTTCAAGTCAGGCTAGTGAAGAAGTTNCCTGGGACGTTCCCCTGAGGTGCTAGGCAGACACGATGAGCATCTAGGAATATGGCTGCACAGAGCAGCCTGCAAGGCTAGGTCACACTACCTCATTTTAAAGGCAGATGAATAATGGTGGACTATATTTTTAAGCTCATTTTCACTTCCTCCTGCAATATACAGGAATACCCGTATTGTCTTAGAATGGATTAACTGGGTAGTTTGGTCTTGCTGTCTGCATTATAGTATTGCCAGTTAAAATAAGTACCTTCAAAAGTGCCTTCACTTAGTGAAGGGGCAGTGTGACAAAGCAGCTCACCCACTCCCAACCTATTTGCAATTATTTAAGCAGCAGGGTATGATTTTACTATTTCTGCCCCTTGCACATATTTCTAGGTCTCCATGCCCATTGCTTTACTGAGCATGTCAGGTATCTTCTTTCATTTGACCCATTTCAAAGGAAAATTTAATGGGCACACAGTAGTTAAGCAGACTTAGCAGAAGATGAGCAGAAATGGCTGATCTTAGGGTAACTTAGCCTTAGATCTCCTCTTCTCAATTTCACATTCTTTAGATAAAAATAACATCTTTTTTGAGACTCTTCTTTGAAAAATCCACTCCTTAAAGAGAAACTTGAGAAAGAGTAAAACTGACTTTGGTTTCTTATTTTAAATACTGGACTTCTACAGAAAACAAAGAACACCACACACACATGTAAATGAGTGTTCAATTTGGCATCTCAAATCATTAAAAATATGTTGTATATGACA
This sequence comes from Dromas ardeola, assembly GCA_013398915.1. Lineage (NCBI taxonomy): Eukaryota > Metazoa > Chordata > Aves > Charadriiformes > Dromadidae > Dromas > Dromas ardeola. The sequence continues at coordinate 3,415 of VYZM01004895.1, read as the reverse complement.
AAATAACTGCTTTAGAAAGAAGTATAGGTTTCAAGATTTTTATATACAAAGCAAAAAGAAATGTATAAAAAAAATGACGCACAGAAAGGAAAAGCCTGTGTAATTAACTCAGTGTCCTCAAATCCTACAAGGCAAGAACTTTACATCCTTCAAAACCAGTGGGAAGAATACAGATCAGTATCAGTCGTGCCCTAGAGCATATTCTCTCTTCAGTGGGCTAACCTGCAGAGGGCAGCCATTCTCAAAAACACCACGAGAGCCCGGTGGGTCCCTCCTGAACCTAGAAAAGGACTCTTACAGAAAAGTTTTGTCCCTTTGGAAATGGATTGGACCTGCAGCCAAGCCATTGT
>VYZM01004894.1:48120-76409 GCA_013398915.1 Dromas ardeola | reverse complement strand
CGGCGGGCGCGCCGGGAGGGGGGGGTGGTTAGAGCTGTTGCGCTCTTTTTCCCCCTGTAACACCACCCCCCGTTTTGAAGTTCCTCAGGCACAGGGAGGCCGGGCGTAAGGGGGGCTGGGTTCAGCTGTCAGTCCTGCTTCAGTGAGGTGGTGAAACACCGGTAAAGGAGCTCTGTAAAGTCTCCTGCGGCCGCTGAGGGCAGCCGTGGCAGGGGGGGTGGAACTAGATGATCTTTAAGGTCCCTTCCAGCTCTAACCGTTCTATGACCCAGATGCTCTTCTGGGCAGATTTTCAGGGAAATAACAAGCATTAGGAGTGATTAAAGCAGCGTATGACTAAACCCGCTGCGAGATAAAGTTTGTAACAGTGGGAAGCCAGTGAACACGAAAAGCCGTTACTCGCAGTACAAGAGCTGACAGGGCTCCAGAGGCGTTCGCATCTGGCCTGCCTTCCACGTAACGTTGCTACTGACTTCCACGTTTGCAGCTCACACCGGAGCAGCCTTCGACTTCATCTTGCATAACAAATCTGACCTCGAATCTTCTCTGCCACTCTCTGGAATACAAGAAAACAGAGAATCGCTCTGGATGCGACTTGGGGGGGACCTGTGCCAAGAAACACATCTCTATCTCGACATGCATCCTGTTTACAGTGGTATTAAAAGGAATTTTGTATTCTCTGTCTCTTACAATGCAAGTTTCTGTTATGTTAAGCACCTGCATAATTTGAACCCTTTTCAGGATTCCTCATCAACAAGGGAATTTGTTTCAGTAAGAAGCAGGCCGATTCATTCCCACAGCCTCAAACATAATCCCTGGGCTATTGGACACATTAATACTGTGGCAGCGTGCCACCTGCTTCATTTATTCACTTGAGATTCAATGCTGCTTAGTCCCTGTCAAATGGGCTCTTTGTGCAACCTCCTGCGGTAATGTAAAAGGGTCCCCCACAGGAATTTGTGCTATTCAGTAGAAAATACAAAAGGGAGGGTTGTAAACACTCCGATTAGTGTTGGAGCACAGGGATATTGTCTCCACAACATATTACATAACCGCGCAACTTCCAATTTACCTCCTCCCCTCCAGAAGAAACAGCTTAACAGCAAGGGCTTACTGGTTTATTTAACTTAACATCACAGCTAATGTTTTTTTATTGTTGTTATACAAAGGTTACTTCTGGCAAAAGAAGAGAGAACGGTTACTTCAGTCACATCCCGTAGTAATTTGAGATGATTGCCTGTGAGGATCTCCACTTGAAGCGACAGTCGCCAGAGGCTCTCAACTCTGAAGAATAAGTATTATCAGAGGCTGTTGCCAACACAAGTTCATGCACAATGGGCCCATCAGCTAATGAACCCAGAATGAATCTTCTCCCACTTTTTGAGGACAAACAAGTGATTGTGTGCAGTGCTGACTATACCAATTTACTGCCACGTGAAACACATTTGGACCACTTCTGACTTACAAAACTCATTGTGGTCTGAGGCCTACTTACACAGACAGAGGCACTTTCTTACACCCTCCATGCCCCACGTTCACCCTGTAAATTCTTACTGCTTCATGGACAAAGTCTAGCAAGGATTCTGAAATGGCCAGCTCTCTGCTTTGAAATTCAGTCTTGCTGATGTACCTGAGCCTCATAAGTGTAATAAAATAATAATGCAGGGGAGCTTTAGAAAGCATTTTGTGAGAAAAAAAAAAAAGGGAAAAGGCAGAGGTGTGTTAATGAATGGATAATTCCTTCCCATTCCCTCTCAGTTATACTACTGCTTCAAGAAAGCCAGTTCTGGGGTTGAGTTTGTCTTGGAGAGATGGGAGTCTACATGGGCTGTACTATCCTGGGATGGCTTTAGACACACTACACAATTTTCATTAGCAATAAAGGAATACACAGCAGTCATAAAGAGGTGTGTGAAAGAAACTGGTTGGCCACACATGGAAACACACACGTGAAACAATGAGAGCCTGCATATACAAAGGAAAGCCTAGAAAAAGTAGATTAGTTAATGCCTTTGGGGGAAAAAAGTATGTTATTTGTAAGAAGTACCACACAGCAGGAGAAGAGAGCCAAAAGAGCTGTATGACACTGAACTCTGCTTATAGGACTCCCACGAGCACTACTATGGAGTCACACCATTGCAACATTGTTGCAGTAAGAGGGAAATTTAAAAATAATTAAGCAATGAAGAGGATGTAAGAAAATTTGGGTCTTGGCAGCCTTACATTTTAGGCAGATTTGTCTGAAAGAGACTTGCTTTGTTCCTTGCAATGTTTTGCATCTAAGTATGTTTTCCTGTGCAAAATAGCACAAATTTTAATGAGGTACTGCTTGGTGAAAGACGTCATGCCAAGAGCACGTGGCAAATCTTGGTGCAGGTGTTTCTTTTGCAAAACACAGCTGTCATTGTTATCAACAAACTGTTAGGTTATGAGATCAACGCTCCTCGTCATGCGCACAATGGAGCGCAGCAGCACAATGGGAGGTGGGGGAACCCCAATACGGTACCTGGAGAAAGGAGCCCCTCCCGGGGCTGTCTCATGACAGCCATCACTGTGAGTTATGGGGGTTACTGCCTCCGGGAGTACGGGACTCCTGGGACAGAGGGGGCATTTTGGGATGGCACAAGACCTATTAGAGGATTTGTAGCAGAAGGACCAAAGGCAGGGAAAGGGAGGGATCAAGGTTGTTTGGGGAGCAACAAATATGGAGAAAAAGAGGGATAAGAAGACAAAAGGGGCTGGTCAGTACACTTGTCTGGCCATGCCCTGCAGGTGCCTCATCACCACAGCCTGTCCTGTCGCCTCATTAAACTCTTCTGCTGGGTGAGGGGGTCTCTGTGCTGTGTGCACGGAGGTGTAAGTGCCAGCCATTGGGAGGGGACCACGAGTCACTGGGGCCTGTGCGTCTCCGGTGCCTGCAGCTGGAGAGACCAGAGTGTGTTGTGTGGGTCTGTGTGTCAGCGTGCAATCACCAGCAAACATCAAGCCAGACGAGCCAGTCAGTAGGGTGGCTTGGGAGCTAGTCATCAAAGTAGCCATAATTTTAGGATGGATACTAGAGAGACCGTAGATACGTTATTAGAGATACAAGCAAGTGTTCTTATATTTATTTTTGAAGTACTAGATGTGAAATACATTAAATGTACTATGAACCCCAAGAAATGACAGGAAAGCAATGTCACATTATGGCCATTGTACTCACTCTCTCTGCACGGAGTCAATGCTTCTGAAATTTAGGAGCAACAAGTGTCTGTGGGGAAAAACAAACCAAAAATCCCCCAAACCAAAACCCAAAGCAACTAAGCAAAAACTTTCTCTGCTTTTAGAGAAAGAAGAGCAAAAGGCCTTCAACCCCTTCTCAGTCAGAACCCCAACAGACTAGGGATTTGTATAACGTCTTATTATATGAATTCCCTTTTTTGCTTCCCTTTAAGTTCAGTGATTTACAACTCTGTCCCGAAGGACAATAAAACTGGTTGATGCTTTACCTGGAGAAGATTTCTAGCCAGAAAAGTTTTTAAGTATTTAAGTATTCTAAAGCACTCGTGTAGGCGATAGTTTGCTGGTATCCAGCCGTAGGTGAAGTAAGAGTCCCTAAAATAAATTATGATTTTTCTTGTAAAATGAGCAAGACTAAATAAACAACTTTCCAAAATTGTTAGATTTGTCAGAAAGAGCATTTTGACTGTTAATACAATTCCATGGTATTCATTTGTGTAAAGAAAAACCCCTCGAAACTACAACTTTAGCTGTGGAAAAAAAACAGCTGAAGAGTTAATTCTGCATGTTATTCTGTCCATCTAGATCAGTAACTTTTATAATATGCTTCCTGGTAACATTTGCCCTGAGAAAATCTTGAGAAAGAAACCACACAAACCAGTAATGTCTTTTTATTAAAATACCTCTTAAAACACTCATCGTAATAAAACCCACTGGATGTTGCTGTTATGACATTTGCATACACACAACGCTTACAGCAAACTCTAGACAGCATGAGGAATTACAAAAAATAAGGTAAGCCCCGGAAAAGAGTGCCATTACACAGACAACTGTGTTTACATGTTTATGGCGTTCCCCACAGCGTTTCCTGGACAGCTGTTGGGCCGGTCCCCCCTTCCCTCCCGCTCCCTGGTCCCTTGGCTTGACCTCACACAGTGAAATTCTGGTGATGTAAACGGAGACTTTGTCACAGATCCATGGGGCAGCAGGTGCCTGACCAGGAACATCACCCCTGTTTTTCCCCCAAGAAGATTCTGAGCTACCATAATGTTTCCAATAGTTTAACATGGCAGGAATCTGAAGCACGCTACTGACCTGTATGTCTCCTATCTTGGTCAAGAACGATGACGCATCACCCTCCAGCTAAAAACAGTCACAGCTATTCTAACATATTCTTTCTCTGCATTCATTTTAAGAAACTCAAGCAGAAGAAAAGATAATGTGAATTGTCAAATATCAGAAGAACAACTCCTTCATGATTAAGCTAAGTTTTTCTATTCACATCTATGATTTTTTTATTGCTTAATTGCAAAGTTTAAAGTATTCCATTATCCACCAGTTGAAAACAATAAACATTCATCTTTCAAGTACTTCTTTATAACTGAAAAAGAGACTGAAGAAAGAAACATTATTTCACAAGAGTAGATTTTTTTAATTATTATTATTTCATCTTATTGAAAGAACTGTATCATGAGACAAAATGAAAAAAAAAAATGTTCAGGCAAACTTTTCAACAAAATAAATTTAAAATGACTGCTTTCATTTGTACATGGTACAGATAGACAGGTGTGACTTGAAAACAGTTTAATCCCTCTAGGCTGAGGTTAGTGAGAGAAACATGAATAGTCAAATTCTTTTTTGTGTGTGCATATGCATATACGCATTTAAAAAAAAATTCCAAGGAGTTAAACCACACATCATTATAAATACCAAAAGCTGATCATTAACTACTCATACACTTTATTCTTGTACTTAGTACCATTATCAATGGAGCCCTAACTGGGTCATAGTAACTGCTATGTAACTGTCAACATATCAAAACTCTTACTTAGAAAAATGGGCAGTGTTCTAAACTCAGAACATCCTAATTTTGCCTTTGCAGACACATCTTCCCTTCTTAGGTGACAACATTTTTGGGGGTGGGGAGTGAAAATTATGTTTTGGAATAAATATTCACAGCAAACAACTAAATTGGGAACATGCCTGCTGCCAGACGCTCAACTGGTAGCCCTGTACCACTCGCTAGTTCATGTCATTTCATTCTTCTTTATTCATTTAGTCATTACATCCATAATAACCTTTCATGTTTCCTTTACTGGACTGAACATTCAGAGAACAAGCAACCCTAGAGAACAATGCAAAAGGAGGGAGATGCAGCTGCACCTAACAGCTTTATATTGGCATGTAAGAGAAGACTGAAAAAATATTTTTTTTTTTCTAATATATAAATTATACAACACAGGCCCCAATGTACTTATGAGAGCCGGACAAATGAAACTTGGAAGAAAAGTGTCCCATACATAGTGTTTTTGTTGGGCAGCCCTTCTAAGAAGTCAGGATTTTATCCATGACAGCCCACATGTTGAACTTGAAGAGAAAGCATGACTTTTTCCCCCAAATACCATTTTCACAATAGAAGGCTACGCTCAAAAACTGGAAGGTAATAAAGTTAAAAAACAAACCCATAAACTAAAACAAAAAACCCCCAGCCCCTAGAGAACAACCACCCCCCTCCAACCTAGCAGCCATTTAATTATTTGTTGAACTTAGATGATGGAAGTCTCATTACCATATTCTTAAGTTTTCCCTACTCTAAACTACAAGATATAGTACTACATTCTGAAAACCAGTACAGTCAATACTTTCAAATCAAATGAAAACTATCAGAACAGCAAGGATGAGCATGGCTGTACCATTTGAGCAGAAACAAAGAAAAATAAACTTAAAACATAGTGTTGAAACTTCTACTTGTTAGCCTTGCTTACATGAGTTAAAAAAAAAAACAACCAAACAAAAAGTTTTCAGACTTTATACATCTTTTTTTCAACCAGGTACATTTAATTGCAACCAGTAGGCACTCCGCCAAAATGCAGTATTTGCAATCCCCATCTCTTTAACCGAGAGAGATTACTTTGGCCTCAGTATTGCTATAATACAATTTTCCTGCTTCAAAACATGCAGTTCATACATTTTACAGTTTTACTGCCATAGTCGATGCATTCTGGCCCGATACACTCACAGCAGGCGTTGTGAAACCATCGGTATTTGGAAGCTCCCATGGACTCGCAAGAGATCTTGCACTGATGTATTGACATGCAGTCATCAAAATACACCACAGTACACATGTGTTCTAAACCAAGAGGGGGGAAAAAATTTGGTTTAAGAGGGCTTAAAATATTTTTAAGGGTTAGTTAAAAATTAATTAAACGTGCAGCTTTGGAAGTAGGATTGCAAATCATCATTACTATGAGGCAGAAGGAAAAAAAAAAAGGTGACAGAGAAAGCAGAGAGAAGAGGCAGAGAGCCAAGGTACAATTTATAAACTTCAAGTTTTCAGTGTCTACAACTCAACCTGTTGTCTGCTCTCCTTCTGCATTAATTTACTCATATAGTCACAGGCAAGAATGTTTTCGGGTTTTGTCCCCCAGCTATGAGGGATACCTTCTAAAACGTAAGGATGGGCTATGCCCAAAGAACAAGCAGGCATGTGTCCTCTGAAGGTAGTATCAAGATACCACTTTCTTTCACAGTTGCCAGCAGTTACTGTATGCTATCATGAAAAACTTCAGGTTTAGAGAAGTTACTTAAAAACCACCAAACCCCACTTATTTAAATGTTCCCCCCCACCCCCGCCCAACCTCCACAATATTCTTCAGTCACATTAAATCGCAGAGCTAAAGAATCCCGTTTTCCTCAACTTGAAACCGCACACTTTTTTCTTCTTTTTATAGCAACGCCACCAACTTTACTGCTAAGATGAAGAAACCCCTTCTGCCCATGTGCTGACTTTATTCTTCTAACATCCATGCAATTACTTGAAATGCCATGAAGTTTGCTGTTGCAACCTCAAACCGGAGCTGAGGCCTTCACCACAACTATAAACCAAAAACATCCCTCCCCAGTCTACTTTCAATCCTCCAAGCTGACGGATTCTACCAATTTTCTTCTGTGCTGACCGGGTGACCACACCGTAACTTTGTTCATCCTCCAGAGGACCTTGATTGCATCACATTTACCCCCAGCATAACTCGGCACGCTTTGGGGAAAAGCATAACTGAAAACTGTCTGCAAACATTAATGTCTCACTTGCACACATCAGACAGATTCATGAGTGGGAGATGTTAAGGGGCTATTCTAGCCTATTACTATTTATGGTGAGTGGATCCAGGAGAAACATACTGACCTCCATTCCAATATGGATTAGAAAAATGTAATCCAAACGTAAATGGTAAATCAAGACAGTGGTTTTGGGGTTTTCTGAATGGTTATGGAGATACGGAGAAGGGTGAGTAGCCAAAGGACTCTCAGAGTAGCATTTATTCAGTCTCTTATCTGTGAGCAAGCCTTGGGGGGCGGAAATGCACCAGAACCTCCTCTTCAAAACACTGGTGCCCCATAGATTAGCAGCCTCAGTAGTATGCACATCCCATGGCAAGCTCTTAAGGTGAGGTCCAAAGGCGAGTTGAGGTCAGCAAGGGTCTCCATCACCTTACAAGTCATCCGTGGCTACTGGGTTCCCCAGTACCGACAAGAGATGATCTCTGTGGTGCCCATGCTTTTGGGCACGTGACAAGGGACAACACGATACATACAGGAGAGCACAATGTACCCAACGGCTTTTCTGCGGACGCATACTCCTCCTTGACATCTGGAAACCCTGTCTACCCTTGTAAGAATTATCATTTGTTAAAACATGTACGAGGGAAGCCTGACCACTGTCAAACTATTTTACTACTACCGCAACAGCTGCAAGAGAGTCACAGGACCTGCTGCCAGCCCACTGAAAGCATGGGAGTATTCACTGCCTTATTCAGGCTCTGAACTGAGGTACACGTCTCGCAGACGCCACGCACAGTGCAACAGGCAATAAGGATCTTGGGGAGGAACTGCAGACCCATGGACGAAGCGGTTTTCTGCTCCCAGAAAAGCTGTGCTGCCAGTAACGCTGCAGTTGTCCAAGAAATCTTGGAGTACCTGGAGTACTGCTGGGAATGTCAACAAAGTACACTGTGGCTGTGTAAGTCCTGTCCCGTTCTTGGCATTTCTATTTCTGTGACCCCTTATAATAAAGCCTGAGGCATAGCAACCAGAGGAAGAGAGTTCTCAGAGAACAAAACCTCTGCCTAAAACCAAACAACGTACCTACAGCTTCAGTAAGGACACTTTATTCACAGAGTGGAGGGGGAAAGAGCAAAACAGAAGGGTATGCCATGGTACTGTGTGCAAAGAGTGACCTAAAGTGCTCAGCCAAAGCTGAAAAGTGGTAGGGAAATGCAGCCACCACAGGCAAGAATCAAAAGGCAAGAATCCACCCAGAGGCCATACAGCAGCTCCATCTCCTTATGGAGAATGCACAAGGACTTGGCAACATTTCATCACCAACAATAAAAAGCTCAGACTGCCAGGGTCCCAAGAAGGAGCACACCCATCCATTCCCAGGAGGTCCAGACATTACCAGGTATCTGTCCCCCCTCACTCCTCACGGGAGGTTTTCAGTGGAAGGGTAGGGTGTGAGAAAGTAGAGGTGAGTCTCCAGGCAGTATTCCTCATGAAATCTAACCACCAGTGACTATCCCATCAGTCATCCAGTTCAGTGCTAGTGCGCAAGCACAGGAACCTTACAGAAACCTCTCTAAGACATATTCATAACTCTTTGAACCCTCCTGCTTAATCCCAATTCACTCCTCTGATACCGTTTTAGTGTTTTTCTTCTCAAGTTTGACCTTAAATGCCATAGGTAGGGTTAGTCTTAGAAGGTGTCAGCTGGAGGCATAGCGCCTCCGCCTCGAAACAGGCAATCCTGGCTAATCCAAAAGATTTCTTGCTGCAAAATCAGCTTTTGAGATGCCATCTCCAACTGACTAACTTAGTCTCTGGATCAGCTTGAGAAGGCAAAATGACTCATGGCTCGACCTAGACAGCAGTGAAACAACTCTTTCAAGAAACGAGAGTCCTCTCCAAAAGGTTGCCAGAAGTGCTCACTGCTGTCATGTTGATCACTGAACTCTGACTTGGAAGGTGCGAAGGAAAACCTACAGTAGGTCAGGAAAGCTTGTCAGGAAAGTTGTACGCACTCTGAGGTGGGCTAGCTGCTCCCAGCACTTGCAAGCTGGCATTACACCAGGGAATGACCAGTCCCCTCTGTGTTAGGAGACATCTGCGTTCAGCTTCGTGTTAATCTCATCTGTGACAGCCTCATCTGTGTTAGTACCAGTTCAGAAGTCCTGGAGAAGCCGAGTTCATCAGCTAATGTCTGCTGAAACTTGAAATAAACCTCTTGTGGAAGAAAAGCCTGTGATTTCTAGGATGTAAAGATCAATGACACTGAACTGAGAGACTGAAGACATCTCTCAGGGGGAGGGAGGCTGGAGGATGAGCAGCACCAGGCCCATAACCCTGGCAAACCCAGATGACCAGACTGCAGAAACTGGTCTCCTCAACCACTCTCCCACGACAAAAATGGGAACCAAAGCCAGACCTCGACCTTATTAAGGTGGCAGCAGCCACCAATGATATTAATCTTGACTGACTGGAGGGTGGAGAAGAAAGCTTACTTCCACCTGCACACAAGCCAAGAGGATTAGGTCCTAGAGGACCAGTCCAAAGATGCTGTGAAGAGGAGAGGACATGGCAGGCCAGAGCCTGCAGTAGATCTGGGTGGTTCCCAGTAGCTCTTGTAGGCAGCTGGAGGACATGTTCCTTGTATATGCTACCAAACTGTTTCTGAAGTCTCGCTCACTCAGAGACTTGCCAGGTCTGAAGGAGTCATATTGGCCAGGGTGCACTTTGTTCATCACAGGACACTCCTGGTCCCCTCCTCAGCAGTGTCTGTGTGCCCCTGTAGAAGATAAATTACTGAAAGCAGGAGAGTTCCTTGCCTCAAGCACTAAATCCCTCTTTACAGGCTGCAGAAACGGAGTTACACAGGGGAAAAAAAAATACATACCTACAGGCTCAGCTGGGATCCAGGAGAGTATTTAAATTGTTTCACAAACCTAATTACATAGTCATCACTTGGCTCCCTCAGCATAGATAAAAAGGATGTTACTTAGTGCGGGAACAGCTCTTTCATTTGCATTTTGCCAACTTTCACACAGTGAGGACTACAGACTACAGGTGCAGCGAGAGAGAAGGATGCAGCAGCATTCTTTTTCTTCCAGAACACGAGTTTCTCACCTTTCCCCCCCCCCGCAATTCATACTCCACGAAGGTTGTGTAGGAGAAACAACAATCAAGTCTAAATTCAAAATGACCAGAAGAAATAGACTCACGTTTCTACCAGGCTTTGCCATGATACTGTCTGTGCTGCAAGCGAGATCTGTACTGCTGCACTACGGAGGAATTCAGCAATGCAGAGAAGAGAAAACAATTCAGCTCTTGTAAGTTAAGGAAAAATGCCTATCAAAATGAAAAAACTTTCCGCATTAATTACAGTTCCCTGTATGCCACCTTTGAAGTTAAAGGTGCTACGTAAGTTCAGTTGTCTGCTGGTCTGTTTATTGGTAGCTCTAAAAGTACTTTAAAAAGGTAACTGTCCACCCAGCAACCATACCATTTTATGCCAATCAGAACTTATAAAAAGAAACATTAAAAATAAAAAATTAAAAAGAATCTTCCTCTACAGAGGTAGATGCCACTTTACTGGATTTCTAGCCCTCCTCTACCTGGCTGGCACCAGAGAGGAGCGGAAGCGCAGAGCAGACACCAGCCCCTGTGTCACCAAGCAGCGAAGTCAGAAACCCTTCACTACAACACAGATTTTGTTTCATCAGTTGCCAAAAGATTATCTAGCTCCCCTCTCTCTCGCCAACATCCTGTCATCATCTGAAACAATTACGCTCATTTAAACATCTGCACTCACAGTTCAGAGCTCTGAGGGTATCAGCTAAAAGCAAAGCAAAAAGAATAAAGTATAAACGTAGCTCTTGATTAACAATCACCGCAATCCTCTCTGAAGTAGCGGCTCAAATGCCAGAAACTACTGGTACAAAGAACTACAGCAGCTCCAGCAGCGCGCACACATACTTTGGCAGCTAAAACGTTAAAAGCCAATTCACAGGAGGAAAGGGAAGACACTCATTAAGATAATAACGGGGAAGTTCAAGGTCTGGCGGCTGGGCTCGCAGTAGGCTGGGGCGACAAAGGAATGCTTTATATCCCACCGCACCCAACCTCCTCCCGGATCTACAGCCGCCCTCCCGGGGCCGGTGGCTTCATGCCACTCAGGCACAAAGCTCCTGGGTTGCCCTGGATGGTGCTGCTTCTCCTGGCGCTCGCCCAGAACCGCATCGAGCAAGTCTGGCAGCCTGGACCAGCTTAACGGCGATCCCTGCGTGAACGCACGTTGAAATTAAAAGTCAGAACTGCGTTACACAACACGACGACGGGTACTTGTGGAGAGAGCATTTCCAAATTTTGGGATGCATTCCAGAAGGCAGCAGAGAGCCTACTGTTCCCTTAACAAAATCTACCTCTCATTAGCCCCTCTCCCTTTACAGGCAGGGCAACAGGCTGCTGCCAGCACATGTTGGAGTGAAGCATGCAAGGAGCCACAGAAGAACCACAAAATGGAGAAGGCACAGCACCGTAGAGACAACATAAAACATCTGTGTTCCTGCTCACAGGGATATTCTTTCAGATCCCTGAATGTCACTGCCTTGAAGACAACTGCTTAGCGAGTCACCTTAAGGACGTCTCCATTTGCAAGATCTGCCCTTAAGCCTAGCAGCACGTTTGGGAAGAAGGAAAGGGTAAAGAGATGGTCTTCAGTTTCTTCCACTGTAGGCTATGCTTGTATTTACCCCAACTATGCACGCACGCATGCACACACACAGACCCACCCTCTCTTTCAGCGGTTCTCCTAACACATGCTGGCTTGTTAAACCACTGTGGCTTGATTGTGTGACTGAACTTTGCATGGGCAGAAGCCACGAGACTCCAGCAAATTCCTGGGCTCCCCCCGGCTGCCCATGCGCACAAGGCTCTTTAGCCTTGGACCTACCACCCCTCCACCTTTTGGTTACTGCTTCCCCAATGAACTCATCAAAAAAGTATTAAAAACAATGCCACCCCATGGCTCACACAGCATCCAGCACAAAAGGCACAATTCCCCAGTTGCCCTTGCTTCCACCAAAATAAACATCAACCGACCAAGGCCAGTGGCCAACTTTTCTTTCCACCTTCTTCTGTTCTCAATGCTTGAATCATCCGTGCTTTTATAAGCAAACTTTAATATAACTTCTGAAAAAGCAGAGCACTAGAAAGTTACCTACCTTGTGACCAAGAAAAGAGAGACTCCCCGTCAGGCTTACATATTTAGATACTTAAAGTATAGGATGTTGAAAGCCATTTTCTACCTTTTCCAGTTCTTCACTGATCACTAAGATGGAGGAGGCAATGCCAATAATTACAAGAACAGCTTTGACATTTATTTCTGCTCTAAGTGTCTACTGAAGCCCGAAAACCAGTGGCATTTGGTAACTATTTCCAAATATAACTGTTGTTTTTGGATTGTCACCATTCCAGTGAAAGCTCTCTCAACCTGATCTCTAATACATTCTTAGTAAATGAAATGAAGGAGACTTTTGACTAAGAAAAAACTGCAGTGCTATGTATTTGTCTGTGTTGTTAAACTCAAACTCCTCCACGCCCTTGAGATGCAATTCAAATTCCAAGTTTAATCCAAAACTATCATTAGCCCATCCTGTTGGTATGGTAGTAAAGGACCGTCAGGGAACAGCCATCTGGGCTGCAGTACCTAAGTACAGTGCGATATATTCAAGATTGTTCTAAGCGTAATTTTTTTTTCCGCAAGTACAATTTACATCTTTAAATACTGTAGCGTTTGCACTTGGGGCTTTTTGTGGCTTGCCATTTAATATGGCTTTCTGCATCATTCTCATAACGGCGAGCAAGCGTTTTAATAATGTCAAAGACGTACGAACGAGATGCTTTCTGACCATCTGGTTTCCCAGTTCTGGAATTAATTTATTTTTCTAACGTGCCTTAACCAAGGGAAATTAGAAAAGTTGCCATTATGGTCCCATTTAATCAACAGCAGTCCTATTCAGAAATGTAACTAGGTCAAAGGTTCACAATGGTGTGGAAAAGCAGCATGTCCATCAATTAGGGTCTCTTTCATTGATAAGATAAGAGAGCCATCACAACAGCAACATATGGGGTTACGAATATTTAAAGCGTGTGTCGGGAAGGAAGCAAAGCATTAATTACACTAATAAAACAAATCAGATGCTCTTTTTTCGCTGTTAAGCAGCAATTTCACTATGAACTGTTTATGAGATTCTTTTAAGTCTGATGTAATGATTTGCAGGGAAAAGTATTTCAGGTTTAGTATGGAAACCAGGCAGCAGAGAGTATTTTTCTTATGCCACCGTTATCACTACCTCAAACTTCTCATCTTCCTCTCGCCTCAGCAAACAATATTCTGAAGTCTGTCCTCTAAACTGAAGGTGAGAATATAAAAAACCTGGTAAGAGGTATAAAAAACTTGATAAAAAAACTAGCGTAAGAGGAATGAGTCCGTAAGTTGAAACCCTAGCCCCAAATTGCTTATTTTTAAGATGGTCCGTCACATATCCCTCCTCAACATAAAAAGCCATCTTGCTAAACTTACCCAGGTTTACTATTGATCATGGATTTCCTACAAACCATCCTTCTGAAGAGTTCAAGTTATGCCAGCTCTGACAAAAGACATAAACATCTCCTCCAGATACAATGGTTTATGCCAGGTGGCTTTCTCAAACCTCCGAAGCCATGTGTCTCAGTTGCCTACCTCTGCACTGACACGAGCTGGATTCAGTTTTTGGTCTGCCCTGTCTCCTACGCTACAGGTAACTGCTTCAAAGTCAAAGAACACACCGTGCCAGTGCACATGAAATAACGTGAACAAACTGCCTCATGCCACAAGAGGAATTATAGAGATAAAAAACTCATATGGTTCAGCATCTCCTAAGATCATCAGGCACTTCAACACCATCTTCCATGTTCCTCAATGCTTTTGCCTCGCTCCTTTTGTTATGTCATGCTCTAAATTAGACCGAACTTTTCATATTTTTTTATGGGAAAAGAAGAAGCGAGCACAGACAAGCACAGAATATGCACCGAGAAGGCTCCTGGAAGGGATGAGAGGAAGCGCTAGGAATTTAGACACTACACTCATTACCTTTGTCACTAGAGTAAGGTGCATGGACATTGTTGCTTGGAACAGATACGTTCTGATGCTGCGGTTGGTTCACTGTTTCTAAAAAAGAAACAAGGTTCTCGTGGTGTGACAGTTCTTCTGCCACAGGGAAGGAAACGATATTCCAGTTCAGCTGAGTATCCCCTTCTGTCAGTGCCCGGAAAAGTGAAGGAATTGGTTCATGCAACTCCTCGACAGTGCTCTTGGATGTTGGGGGTGTGTCACTGTAATTGCGAGGATTGCACATACCTGCAGAGGAATGAAACAGTAAGTTACAGAAACTCCCTGAACTCTTCGTGAAACAGGCGGGAATATTTAGAAAATTAAAATTGCTCTTTTTTATTTTGCTAAGCAGAACAGAGCCCTTTCATATATATCCCACTTTTAGCTCAATAGCAGAAGTGCCACCAAATACAGCAGGACAAGCTTTCCGCAGCGGCAGGTTTCAGATCTCTGCAGACTTCCACAGAACACACCTGCGACTTGTGAGATCCAAGTGAAAAGAAAAACTTCATCTGAACAGCACTTCGCTTCCCTTTTTATGCTAGCATTACAGTTTAGAATACGAAGAGTTCAACTAAAGGTTTGTTTCCCCTGGGAAAAGAGACAAAGCACAGTATAATCGATACTAACATAACTCTGGAATGAAAGCTTACGACTGAAGGAAGATAGTATCTTGACAAGTCCTGAGGTACATGAAACTTTTGATCCCAATTCAAGTATTCGATCTCGTCCGTTGCAGCAGTGCGCTAGATCTTTTTAGTCATCTGCCAGAGATGCAAAGATGGCTATCAGGAGGGAGCAAGAGTCTGAATTACTTTACCTGCTTAGAAGACAGCCGAGACGAACCTTGTTTTGCTACTAGGTTCAAAGCTGAACCTGCTTTTGCTACTAGAGGGGTCACTACAGGCAAAATGCTTATTTCCAGGTTACTTCTTTGTCCTGGTTTGAGGTAAAACAGAACCAATTTTCTGATTTGTAATTTTACTTTTTAGCTGGGCCTCTTCTAACTGACTGAAGTCTGAAATTAACAGCATATTGTTCAGAAACTGTTCACTCTCAGAGTGATAAGACCTGATTATGCCAAGGAATGGTATGCACAGAGGCTCTTGCTTATACTTATTGCTATAACAACCAAGGTCAGCTCACTTTGCTATTTGCTCCATTGGCGGGTCAGAAGCGGAGAAGCGTAGAGGGGTCACACCTATAGGGAGGAGCAGATGGGACAGGTGACCCAAAACTGACCAACAGGGTATTCCATCTCATATGCATCACGCTCAGTATAAAAGCTAAGGGATCAAAGGGGCAAGTCTGCTCTGGCTCGCCCTCTTTCTTCAATGGCTGACGTCTGAGGAGGACCCTGTCTGTTCGTCTGCCTTCGATCGCGATCCGAGCACTCCTGACTCTAGTTCTGGAATTCAGCTCCTGTCCGTCGCTGACGCCAGTCTGGGACTTTCCCTGTGTCTGCTGGTGACGCGATCGTCATCCTGGGAGCTGGATACAGTTTTGTATATATTGTATACTTTTTTAAAAATTTTCTTATTATTTCTTATTTCCTTATTTATTATTATTTTCATTAAAGTAGTTTAGTTCTTTTTCTAAACTCGTAAATCTCCTTATCTCTTCCTCTCCTCTCTGAGGAGAGGGGGGGGAGGGCCATCTGTCGTTCTGATTGGCCAATCCGTCCAAAACCACAACACTCTTCCTTATTTTTCATGGTCTTTTGTGGTATCTTTTTTGAAACCCTGTAATATTTTTTAGCTTGTTGCCACTTCCTACAAAATGTTTTTGTGATGTGCAATGCAGGTGCCAGTTTTTCACTAACCATTTAAACACTGACATTTATTACTAGCAATGAAACTAAAGGATATCTTTGATTCAATCCAAACATTGAAACAACCAAGATTAAAAAGGAAAGTTGTATCTGCATAGGTATTTAAACTCAGAAGCCATAAAACACTATTAGAGGTCACCTGGCAAGAGACAGACAAATCCATTTTCCTCATGTACATCTGGATATCTTTTTGGGTAGTTTCACAGACAATTCTAGACAGCTACAGCTGCAAAGCACAGCAATCCTTGAAGTATCAAAGTGATATGGGAAATAAATCAAAGCCTACGTGCCCCACACAACTAGAGAAGCATCTCCTGCCCTGCAGATACGTTAGGACTCCAGCTTCAGAAATCATGTTTAACTAGAGCCTTATACAATCTTTTCCATCTAAGTAGATCGATTTCCATAATGAACAAAACAGAGTGAAGTCTGTCTGTGATGATTAGCATGAGATCTGGCAAATCTTAAGCAAGGGGTTAGCTTTACAAGCATTTAATAATAGGAACAACACAGGATAGCCTGCTGAGCCAAGTATTGGGTAGGAAAAAAAATAAGCCTCTCCTCGAAACACCATCAGGTCACACTGAAAAATAATTTCACTTACACAAAGTTCCTACTGTAAACAATTATTTTCCTGGTCCTCTCAACTAGGTATGTTCTTCACAGATGTTCCTGGATTCACTGCTTTAATAAAAAAAAAATTCCATCCCTGCATTATCAGCTTTTAGTAAGCACTTGGAATATTCACCATACAATTGTAAAAAAGGATGCCCACCTAAAAATTAATTACAAAGATATTAAACCAGGTAAGAGTTTCATACAGATACATCAGAGATGTATACTTTAGTTGATGTCATTGTCTTAATGTTGTGAAATGGAAACAGTGAGCCTTTCTAGAGGCCCCCTCTGTCAGAAAATAAATTTCACTGATAAGAAGGATGCACAGGAAAAAAATAACATCAAGATTGTTTATGAAATTAATTGCAGAATGTGTACAAGTTCGTGTGCATATCAATGCAGTACGAAAATGCTATCTCAAGATGGTACCAAGAAACCACTGCTCGTAGCTTAATGGGTAACTGCTCATTCCAGAAAGATCCTTCCCTCTTACTATTTTTAAAAGTACTTCAATTACAATTATACTTATTATTATGCTTATATTTATATATAATAGTTATTATAAAATAGTACCATTAGTTAAAACAAAAATAAAAAAGCTTAACTTACGAGCAACTGGTAAGGAACAAACATGTCTACATTACTGCTTTGGGATGAGAAGGTCCGGAAATGGGATAGTGAAATGACGGAAGCAGACAAGCCTTTACCTGGGGGACTTAGAAGAGCTCAACTCACAAAGCTTAGAAAAATAGAGGAAAGAGGAA
The DNA here is from genome assembly GCA_013398915.1 of Dromas ardeola. Classification (NCBI taxonomy): domain Eukaryota; kingdom Metazoa; phylum Chordata; class Aves; order Charadriiformes; family Dromadidae; genus Dromas; species Dromas ardeola. The sequence goes on along the minus strand of VYZM01004894.1, from coordinate 58,774 downwards.
CCTGTTACCGCTCTCCCTCCTCCAGCGTCTTTTTCCCTGTCAGCAAAGGGAGAGAACATCCACACAAAATGCAGGGCATCAGCTGAGCATCAGTAAAGTTAGTGCTGGAGAGCAGGAGGTAATTCCCGACCTCAGAGCAGACGTGACCTGAGAGACACGACAACCTATCTGCTTTTACATTACACATGATCAGCTTATAGAGAGACTCAAATATCAGCTCAAGTATCAGGAAAGAACTGTCTCCAGGAAGCTGGGTATGGCTTGCACTCCTGTTTCCTCCTTTGCATAAGGCCACAGCAAGGACGACCCTACACTGAAGAGAAGAAGAATAGTACCATACCATAGAACCAACAAGGTCTAGGCATCCCCCAGAACCATCAGGAGATGTTTTAACTCAGTCATTACTGGGAAACTGAACATAACTGGGAAAGAACAGCAGAACGGTAAGTAATCTGCAGATTTAGAAAAAAAAACAACTAGCCACCTACGTGTGGACTTTGCTTTTTTAGTTCACAATCCCAAGAAGCAGGTTCTTCCCAGAGGGGATCGGCACACTATGCCTTGATTTCTACAGCAGATGGTTCCGAACTAGGGCAATAACCTACGATCTTATTCCTAACCCCTAGGACTGAATATGGCAACAGCGCACTTTAGTATTACATTACAAAAAACAAGAAGACACTGGAAGTGTAAAGGGAATGGGAGAAAAAGGAGATAGAAACATATATTTTTTCTTTTCACTTTTCAAGGAGCCCAAGATCAAGTAGAAAAAACAAACTCTAGGGCCTCTTTCTAAAGGTATATCCTCTGCAGGTGCAGGGGCTGAAAATACTTTATGCCATTGGGATCAATCACGCCACACCACTCCACTGCTTACCGAAAGACAGTAAACCAAAGGTAAGCTAGCCAGAACCAAGCAAAAAGCAGGACATCAGAAACCATATTCACATCATGATGGAACAGGAGAAGCAATGCACTGAAAAGGAGCATTTTGACACTAATCATCTTCATGAATTCAGAGAAGACCCAGCCAGCCAGAGAAGCTGAGAGCACGTACAACACTCAAGACGCATCTCTTTCGTGGAAGGCAGAAGGATTTTGAATGGCAGCAGAGGGAGACTTCCAGCAACCACAGGAGGATGAAGCTTTCAATACATTTAAAACAAGAGACAGAACTAGAATGCACCCTCCTTAAGCAGGGGCAGCATTCACTGGCAAAGATTTGGACACTCTGAACACTACCTGTCAGTAGCAATGCTGTTCTTGTCAACACCATCATCTAATCCTACAGTAAGAACTTTTATACCTCTTTCTTACCCTCCACAAAGAGTCCTTTTTGTAAATAAAAGAACGATGAAAACACTGAGCCATGCATATTTACTACTAGTCCCAAGGATTCACAAGGCAACTCAAACCTGAAATTGTCCCTGTGCGGTATCTGTCAAAACAATTTACAGTTGGAAACCTCCATACAGCATCTAACCCGCCCTGAAGCAGGTCCTGAGTAGCTTCCTCAAGATGACAATTCGAAAAGGAATTTGTGTTTTAGAGACAAAATTAATAGTCAGTTATGATGACATTAACCAAACAAAATCTGGACAACCGCCACCCCCCGCTCCATAGAGCGGATACGGCCTTAAACGTTTGGTTCCCCACAGTAATTTATTCAGTACCCACAGAATGAGCTGTAAGATGTTTAAAGCGCAGATTCCGTCCCGACGTTTTACTTCTATTATAAGACTGTGAGCTCAGCATGTGGCAGGAGGGAGCAATTTTTTATTAAAAAAAAAAAAAGAAGAAGAAAATCCCAAAGAAATGCAAACTTACCAACACAGTCACAGCACTCGTCCCACAGCGTGCCCAGGCAGAGCATGCACTCCTTGCAGCAGGAACAGTTGCCTTCCCCGGGGCGGCACTGACACAGCTCCTGAAAACGACAGAAACTCGTCACACCGCAGCAACCCCAGATGTAAAATGCTAACGCGGCAGAGCGGCTCTTCCTCAAGCCACAACTCAAATTATGGCATTAAAAAAGCTTAGTACACTAATACAGTGAGTAAACGGTAAAACAGTTCCAGCCAAAGAACCGATCTTAGTTTACAAAAGGATCTTTTGCAAGCTGGTTGTATTTTTTTTTTTTAAGGTGACATTCTAAAGACAAATCTGAAGTCAGCATTTAAAAGCATTTAAAAGAGGAAAAAAAACATCCTATTCACGGGAAAGGTGTGTGCATTTCTGGGTATGCCTGAATCTACAAGTTCTTTGAGTGGTTTTTCCCATCACAACAGGAAATTCAAAGGAGGATGTTTCTTTATATATAAATAGTACGTTATAATTTAGCTAAAAAAGGAAGTTACTATAAGCCGCAGGTGCATACTCAAGAAGATCCACGATGTCTATCATCACACCTATTCATGGATTCTAAAAGGAACTTACTTAAGTCATCTGACCACAGGATTTTGTGCATCTCCGAATGCTTGTTACACATTGCTCTCCATCTGCAGTATTAGTGACCAGATTATTTCCCCTCCCAAGGACCAGCTGATTCAAATCCTCTCCCTCCTCCCCCCTAAAACTGACACCTTGGGATACTTCCAACACTTCTGGAGCCTCTAGGAAGTGAAATGGTATGCATATGCATTTTTCTTTAATTGTTATTAAGCTAGAAAAATGGAAAACGCATAGAAGCAAGAAGATAAACCCTTTGCTTCAAATTACCTAAACCCAAAGGCACTGGTTTAGCAGTCCTGCTGAAGACGTACACTCGTGGACCTCCTAGCATGGAAACAGCCTACACGGGTAAAGGAAATCTAAAAACCAGGCGGTCTCCTTCCCTCTAGCTCAAATCCGTACTAGTAATTCCAGTTTGGCTGAAAGACTGTGGCTACATGACAATAACATACAGGCTTGAATCATGCTGTAGTGCAAAACGTGGACAGTCAAGAAGCCTCATTTGGTTGTCCTGTCTAAGAATTTGGTTTTGATGACGTCCGTCTAACTATCACATTACGCACAACTGGTGAGAAAACAAAATCCCATTACTGGAAACACTGACCACGGGATCCTTCCCACTCCCAGCTTTACTGTAAGGGCCATCGGCAAATCTCTGCTATGCACTGGACCAGGAAGACGATGACGCCCATCCCCACTCTTTGATCCCGAAGCAAACGAAGCTTCAGGGCTCCCGGTTCTGGACTAAAACTGAACAAACCCCCAAACCTGCTGCAGACAATGTATTAATGCAATATAAATTCATTGATTGTTATTTTTCCATTCACTTCATCCGACATCACAAATCTTCTTGAAGCCACCAAAGAAACCAAATTAACAAACTCTTGCGTTTTCTACGTAATGCTGAGAAATGCTGTTGCCTGCAGAGTTTAATGTGAACTGTTTGCCCTGCTGAGTGATCGAGCGTGAACTTCTGCTCCATATGCATTTCTGCAATATGCATAAGCTTTGAAATTTTATTTACAGAGTGGAAAGCTACCAAGATTTTTTCACTTTTTCATCCTCAAAGTTTATTAATGTCACCTATTACTACGCCGTTTCCAAGCAAAAGATGAAAAACAGGCTCATTAATAAAATATACAATTTTTTCCACAAGAGGAGACACCACAAACTTAGAAAGATGACTTATGTGAATGAATGACGCATTTCTAAAATATTTATCTTTCTGTTTGATAAACAGATTGTGTCAGCCTTGAGAATAAAAAGCCTGAATAAAATGACTTTAAAAACAACCATGAGTAAAGTACTGTTACCTTGGCCAGAGAATAGCATGAATACATATTAGCATTAAAAATATCCTATATATTTGCTCTTTAACAGTAAAACTGGGCAAACAACTTCACACTTATTAAAGACACTGCAACACCAACAAGCCAGTATGTGGGAGGAGGCGATTCTCCGTAAACCATTAAATGTAATGTATGAAGCAAAGCCAGAAAACTCACTACATTTAAGTTGTTTCAGTTTTATAGATTGCACTGTGTGAAGCTAAGAGAAGAGTATTCTCACTGAATTAAATGTAACCTTAAATTATACATTTGCAATGTAATAAACAAAATTATGCTTAGCTTCGATACATGTAAGCATTAGTTTTGGATAGCATCACTACACCTACCAGTATTTTAACAGCTTTATTTTTATAGGAAGGGCTTATGAGCAGGGTAATTTTTTATTTTATTTTCTATTTTTATTTCTTACTTTCTTTTATTTTTTTTTTAACTCGGAGAGGGAAGAGGGCAGAAAGAGCAACCCGATTAGTCTTCTACACAGTTCTCCAGCTCCCTCCTTCTCACAGTTGGACTGTCTCTTCAGGGCAATAACAGTATGTTTTTCCATATATGCGTTTGCACGTACATGTTTTCCTTAACCACTCTTGAGTCCTTCTGCCTGACTCATCCACATTGGATACTGGTGCAGGATACATCTTTTTAAAAGAATGCTTACATGAGACGTGGGTGAAGCGAGGCAGAATGAGAAACGTTCCTTGTTGATAGCTGGGGGTGGTGAGGCGTCAGTGGAAGAAAATATTACTCATAAGTCAACTTGGCAACTTCCCAAGCTCAACTACTGAAGGTGCATCGGGGAATGTATTTTGCTAGGCAAGAAATAAGCCTCTCGGTCTAAAAATACAGCATTAAATGGGAAGCAGGCATGTTTGTACAATAAAGATACTTCTGCTCCAGAGAGCAAATAAAGATTTTTACAAGGTATTTAACATCTGCGTTTTTTCAAAGCTTTCTTGAAATGACAGAGACTATTTTCTCCGTGCAGTGCGAAACAGGACCTGAAGGCATTGGCAACATCTCCGCAAACTGGAAGGGAGAGTGAAAGAAAAAGAGCTAATGTTTTTTTCCTAGAACAGTTTAATAACAGAAAATCTCCTGGAAGCAAACCAGCCAGAACTGTTTTGTTAACCCAACTGCGTTACGTACCACAGCTACAACACAGACACTAAAAGTAATTTTTAGATGCCTGAGCCCTGAAGTTAAGGAGTGGTGTTTATTTCATACCACAGGGCTAAAAAGTCTTGGAAATCCTTTCAAGCTGACAAGTTTGTACACAAGATTAACAGGAGGTGAAGACAAAGATGAAGAGAGATTTTAATCGGAATGATACCGCGCCAGCCAAGGTGAATGCAGGCATGTAGTGTTTGGGGGAGAAAACTCTGTATTCTCTGGAAAACACTCCCTCTTTAGAAAGATCTGAAATCCGTGTCTGAACTATAGTACTGTTTGTTTCCTACAGACAGCAGTAGTTTAAAGAGCTGTTGAAAGCTCGGCTTCCAGCACAACATGGACGTGCCACCCAAGCCACTGCAGGTAGCTCTGCACCGCAAGAGCCAGCCCGAGACTTGCCTCAAACCCGGTCGCTACGAACAATTGTGGGAACATCCCATCCTAGAGGTTTCTGCCTTCAAGGATTTCCTCCATGTTGCAAGGACACGACATACGCCTCCGCTCCGCCCAGACAGCCTAACTGGCCTCCTCATCTCCTCCACACATGGAAACATCAAAACAACCCACGCGTCCAAGTCAACAGCAGATGTGCTAGAATAAATACTGCAACACGCACGCCATGTGCGACCAGGGCTCGGTGGCCTACCTGAAAAGCAAGGTAACAGTCAGTTATTGACTTCCATGCCCCAATTCCAGAGACACAGGAAGGAACCATGTCCAAAGCCTTCAAGGGAACTAATTTTGTGGTCCCACTCTGCCTACACTCCCAAGTCTTATCCACGACTCCTTCAACAGCTACAGGAAGCCACAGAGGTTTTTTTGCGAAGGCTAAGCTTATGCAGAGAGATGCCTCAAGCTATTTTCTCATAGGCCTTTACTTACAGAAAAACAATCAGCAGACTACGAGAGCACCAATGAAGCTAGAGCCTCGAGATGTAAAAGGAAAGCTGAATGCATGCGAGTTGTTGATCTCACGCTCTGTTCTGGATCTAACAAAATAAATATTTACGTAGGGACCACCCTTAAGCAGTGCGGCTCCTAAAGAATGGCAGTAATGGCTGTGCTGACTTCTAGCCATGCTGGCAAAAATATTTATGTTAGCCATATGTTTTTTGAGAGAGCAGGTCTTTTGTCTCATTACGTCTCCAAGGCGGGCAGCCTCACTTTCTGCACACAGATGCAGATGACAAACATTCACATTCTGTTTCCTCCCCTAGTTGTCTCCGAGTGACATTATCTTGGTTTCAAGCCATGGATTTTGCCAAAGTTGAACAGTTATAAAAATAGGCTAGGGAAAAATGTCATGCAATAGTCAAGCAAACTCACTCAACACAGTATTTTATTTTTAAGTTCAGATTTCTCCAGAAGACCTTACAGGGGAAAAAAACCACAAACACTAATATACTCTACTTGTATACCTACCCAGGAAATAACACACACTTCACATACCAGTGCAGTGCGTCTGCCACAGCAGCGCTGAAGATTTAAAAAAATAAAATAGGAAAAAAAAAAAAGCACCAAGAAGAAAGACGACAATTGCTTTAAGCCAAAGCTTTAGGAGTCTTCATATCCACAATCAGACTAGTCTGACCTGATCTGTTCTTCTATAAAGAATGAATACTGACTGGTATGCCAGTTCGCTGGACGAGAGCAGCCAGACGGTGAAAATGAACAGTGGCATTCCCCCGTAATTGTACGCGGTTCACATGGTCTGAGTTACTTTAGGGTCTCGGAGAATTGCATACGATTTCGATTTTAGGGAAATGCTTTAAAAAGGGATTTGACATCACCTGTACAAAGTAAGGGAGAACACACCTACAGCGAGTGAGGCAGTACAGGGGCCTCTCTGCACGCACAGGGATGTGTCGCTACAGAGATGCCAACATAATCCAAGGAAAGCACAGTCGTGTGAGCCGCCTCACTGCAGCGCTGAACCTCAAGCCGTCTTATTCCCAGCCGAGGAGGGACTCCAATAGCATTAGCTCCACTTCTCCTGGGCTGTACTCTATCCAGACTAGCTCATAAAAATGAAGTTTAAATGCTAGGTATCTCAAGCTTGACTTGATAAAAGTTAAGTGGTTACTTGGGAAGGAGATGTCTCTGCTTTCATGGATGGTGGACTCCATCAGTGGCAAAGGAAAAGGAGACAATAAATACTCCCTCTTTTCCCTTCATGTGGACCAACAGCCTTCCCCTAAATCTGCACCACCGCACTTGCTATTTAAGTGCCTTGCACATCCAACGTCACAACTAGCATCTTATTCTTTAAAGGCTTCACGCCTAGAGGTGATTTGAAAAAAATGCAACGGAAGGAACGTGTAAGCGCACCAGTTTGTCACAGCGCACAATGCCCAGCAAAAACACTGGCATTGTCTTTGAAACAATAGAAGTCAGAAGATTCTTCCTTGCTCCCGTATTTAACAACTCCACAGACCACAGTGGGGATAGAAGAAACAGCTATTTTATCTTTCTTTTTAAAGCAATGGCAGTGCAGAAGCCAGGAAGAAGACGGTTCAGCCTACAGCCAGTCTTCATTCCACAGGATGATTTGTGAACCTGGCATGTATTTTTATTTGTAAACCAGACAAATTTTATATGTAAGTCAATGAAATGGAGTAAACACGGAAATGCTTCATGCCACTTCTGCATCACTTTTCAGACTGTGATCATACATTTACAGTAAGCATACTCACACGTTACCAGCATATGATATTTGTGTTCTCTGCTTTTGCATTTCCAATCTACAAAGAGGCAGTAAGAAATGATTTACTGCAAGGAAGCTGCAACCGACCACATGATGGCTTTTTTCAATATGGAGTCAAGAAGCGTGCTCAATACACCATTAGTAAATAAAGGCTTGGTAGATAGCAGAACTGCTCACCATTCTGCTACAAAAGGCGTTTTTGTTCTGCTGCACGCCATGCCTCTGAACTTCTACTATAAGAGGAGGAACCTGGTCTCAGTCTGTCTCTTTCCCTGTGTGGACAGACACACGGCGAGTGAAGAGCAGTGACTGGATTTGAGTTTAAGACCCATTGCCTACCAGTTCAACTCCTAAGTTTTTGTTGGGTTGTTGGTTTTGTTTTTTTTTTTTTTTTAAGGTAGGCCCGCATGCTTGCAGAGCTCGCTCGCTGCCATGAGTAGCCATAGGTCCCTCCTGATCAAAAAGCTTCTCCAAATGCACCTCAGGACTCAAAGACAAGTTAGGTCCCTACTCGTGTTAGCTCTCTCATGTGAGTTTTTAGGCATCTTTCCATCGACCGTACAAACCAGATGTTATGGGGAGCATCAGGCATCAACTACCGACCCTCTGCATGGGCTGGGAGATTTAAGAAAGTGGATGGATTGCAAGTTAAGGGGAACAGATAAGAGGAACATGGCAAGCACATCTGAACTGCTGGTATTGCAGGTATCTTTAAAAAAACACAACTGTTGCCCACAGAAACCTCCCTAATAAAATGTCTGTTTTAAATTCCTGCTTGCTCATGATACCACTAATAAAGAAGAAAGAGACTGAAAACTAACAGTGTGACTGGTAGTGCCTTCTAACAATAACCCAGCAATCCTAATCCTTGACTTGAAAATGTTTCCATTAAAAGAAGAAACATGCCCGTATACACACGCACTTGTCTATAAAACTGTTGTTAATCTGCATTTACACCTGCAGGAGACCATAATTAACTTCTTTTAAAAAAAACAACAGTATTTAACATAAAATCCCATTTACTTGTATCACTGGATCTTTTCAAGACACAGCTTCAGAACTGTTTCTGAAACACTTTGAAGCACATGAAGGAGACACGACTCCTACCTGTATCAGGCATTTACTGACATCGCTAGCACAGAGAGCCTTATTGCAGCCTGCTGTCGACTGGATCCAGAGCAGGAACAGGAGGAGAGTGACGGTGGGCGCTGTGACATACTGCGACCTCATGTTTCCTGCAGGGGAGCGACTTGCACAAGTTCTGCAACCAGCACTGGAATAAAAAACAGCAACTGAAAAGGTTATTGGGGAAAAAAAAAAAGTTAAATCCTACTTCCCTTCCCCACTTCCAGTTCCTTCAAAAAAGATTCACATTTTTTGGGGGGGCAGGGGGGAGGAAAGGTCAAATTAGGGTGCTTAACAACAGACCCAACTCCTCCTCCCCCATCTAAGTTGTTTATTTGAAGCTTTCTGATATTGCACCTTTGGATTAAAACTGCAATACACTCAAGGTGAAAAATCCCAAGTTTGCAATATCAAATATGATATCGTATAAATAGTGACAATAAAAAAACGCCTCTGGTGAAGGAGGCACCTCCAGTGAAGAGTCTACCAGTGGGGACCTAATTCTGTAAATGCATAAGGCAGACCGATAGGTTTCATGTAGCATCTCCTCAGGCTACAGGAACACACAGGTGTCTTGGACCAAAGCTTTACAGCAACCTTTTTACAACAAGTGTAAGGTAAGTTGCCGTGTCAGCTTTGATGTCGACAGACATTTGCTCTCAGACCGACAGTTAGATGTCACATAGGCTTTCAAGTCAACCACAAAGTTGCTGTTACTTCTTTTTTTTAAATTACAGCCACCAATGTTAAAAAAAAAAAAAAAAGTACCAGAGTTTGAAACTTTCAAGAGCCACGCCAGTGACGGCAGTCAGCAGGAGAGGAGCATCTGCTACTTCAAACAGAGAGAAGCAGCGGGTTTGTTCAAAGCATTCCACCTTTCTCCTGTTCCGAAAGCCCAGCGTCTCGGCCAGCGGTGTTTGTTACAAATACAGCCCGGTAGCGGTTTGCCAGCGAGCTCTTACTTGCGCTTAGCATCCCAACCCAGTCAAAAAGAGGACCCTAGTGCGCCAGGCACCGTACCAATATATAATAAAAGGCAGCCCATGTTTGGGCAGGCTCACAGTGAGCCTGTATTGTTCTCACAAGAGGGGAAAAAATGCCAATGGGGCGCTGGATTTATTTCTTTCTTGCTGTATCTAGAAATGCTTTTCTACTTTACGAACTCAAAAAAACCCCCACCCCTCAATTAGCAATACCCAAACATAAAAAATAAAGGCAGAAAAACAAGCCAACGTGGAAATAAGGCACGATCTGGATGTTTTGAGCCTGCGTCAGATTAATCTTTCTTACAATGGTTATTAAGGGCTTTTGAACCTCTCCCAGTTGGGCGCAGGATTGGGAGGGACCCCCCGCATCACCCGGGGGGCAGGCACGGAGAACAGGGGACCTTTCTCCTCAGGATGGGGGGTGGGGTGTCACCGCTTACTCTCCCCGCTACTCGGGGCAAAAAAAGTTTCCTTCTCAGCTAGAAGCGGTCCAGCCCCAGCCCCAGGCCCGGCGGGCGCCGCACGCCGGCGGGCCAGGCGCGGAGGCCCGGGCAAGCACCGCGCTTGGCTCCGCAGGCGGTTCCTCAGCCCGCACCGCGCCGTTTCGCGGAGGGGCCGCGCTACAAAAGGCTGCCCGAGGAGCGGAGCCGGAGCGATGCCGGTTCCAGGAGCAGCCCAGCCCCGCTCGCATGCGAAGCTGCCCCGGGATGGCCGCCTCCCCTTCCCCAGCCTCCCCCCATCCCTCTATCTTCGTTTCACCGAACGCTGCTTCCCCAGACTTTTATCCGGCATCTCCCCCCCCTCCCCGGCTCCTGCAGCCCGCCCCGGTAGCACCGGCTCCCCCCGGCTCAGCACCGTTCTCCCCCTCGGAA
>VYZM01004894.1:25484-47250 GCA_013398915.1 Dromas ardeola | reverse complement strand
GGGCTTTGGGGCAGCCTCGCTCAGCCTCTCACGAACGCCGCCGTGGAGGAGGGGGTTTGTCCTCCGACGTGCCGAGCTCCGAGGGACCAAGGTACCAAGTTTGGTCCCTAGAGGAAAAGCCCAGGAGGAACCTGGCACAGAAAAGCAGAGCGGCCCTTGGGCTTCCCAGGAGACAGCAAGACCCCGCCAGGGAAACACGGCCATCTCCCCAACAGGTCATTACTGCCTTTACGTCTCATCCCTCCTCCCCTCCCAGCTCACACCGCCTTGTTGAGAGAAACCCGCAGCAGGCTGTCCTAAACACGGTAGGTGTCATCCCACAGAGTAAACTTGGGGAAAAAAAAAAATAAAAATGCACAACTGGAACAACCCCTAGATTCAAATAATGGTTGAGGGACTGAAACGTTTGGAGAGTCCCCTTTCTTTGAGCAACTAAATTTTTACCAAGCATTTGCAATTGAAAAAACAACAAAAATCAGTTTCGCAGACCCTGATAATAGGAAATCGTGCCTCCTCGTAAAGAAAACACAGGCTAAAACTAAGAAACATCTGTCTTCACATCTCCTTATAAGATGGGATATAGGATATTTTAAAATCCATCTCAAAAATATTTCTGCTGATACTTCCAGAGGATAAACTTTCCGTTTGTTTTACAGAAAACACCCTTGAACTCCCGCCCTCCTCCCAGCCCTGTGAGACCCCGGTGGGCTGCTCCCCCTTTGTGTGACAGCTGCTGCTGTGGGACTCTGATGTCCTGGCTCTCTCCAAGCACGCACCGAGGTACCACTGAACAACTGCACCACGTTCCAGCTCTAAATCCCCCCTGTTGTCTCCATCCCAAGTATTTTTGTCACCCACTTCTTGCCTAACACTGCCAACACTCCAGCAACCCAGTTTATATTTTCTGTTCTTTATGAAATACTGCTAATGATCCATATCCCATACTTCAAAAAGTCTGTATTAGGTTCTCCCACTTCCAGATAGGTATGTTATTTTTTATGACTCTAAGTATCTGATGGAAGTAAACTCACACCCACTTACTAGTTGTAAACACCTTGCAGCTTTATCCATTTTTTTCCCTTGTCTTTTTGAGCAGATAATAAGATTTCTGTATGATTTTAAAATTTTACAGCTACTTTCAGAAGAATATTTTATTTTCAGAAGAGTATCGCATTTGCATTTTCCTTAGTACATCTTCAATTCTGAGTGATGTCAGGAAGATATTCCTATATAAAAGCAGGAACAACAACTCCTTCCACAGGTACCTAACAAATTAAAAGCGGAAAAAAAAGTTACGGGCAGGAACTACATAGTAATTGGTTTTACTATGCTTGAGTTACTATTACTTTATTCTTGATTGGAACTAGCAGTGATGTGCAGACGGGAAGGAACCTGCTGTCCGTACAGCCCCTTGTTCAATGCCCGTTTGCTCTCCATCACAAGGAAGGTACCCTGGGCGTTCATACAAGCAGAAGGAGTAAGTACTCTGCAGAAGTTCACCTAGTAATTAAAAATCAGTTCAAATCGAGTACCTTAAAAGCTCTTTTCCGGGTAACCAGGATGCTTGCCTAAGCCCCATTGCTTTCAGAAGTAATTTCACAGACATCAGATCCCAAGCATTCTTGAATAATTTAGGGACTAGAGGGTAACAAATCTTTTTCATTAATATCTGTAACCTCCTCCTAATAAATAATTAACTGTCTTCTCATTAACAGTACCAAGAATAAAAAAAGCATTACATTTCGCAACATGGGAATTATTTTTTTTTTTTTTTTTTAGTTTCACTGAGCCTCCTTACATATTTCAAGAATGCTAAGATTTGATATAGCAAGTGTTACAATATTAAGAAATCCAATTAATAACATGACCAATAAAATTTATTAAACATTATATTTACAACTATTTACATATCCTTCCATAGATTAATATTAAAATAGACAATATACAATTTAAGAATTTTCATTCAAAGGCATTTTGTTGGAAAAAATAGGCTCTATTACGAGACCACCATATAAGAGCAAAAGGTTTTTTTTTGTTTTACACAAAAATATTTTCAGTATAGTAAGTCATAGGTATGGCATTACAACAGCAGACTAATATGAAATATGATTTTGTAAATATTACAGTTGTTCAGGTATCAGCTATTGAAGTAAAGGAGTTAAGAGTTCTGTGAAGCATGCAATACAGTTCAATTTCAGTTCTTTTACAGTTATGGTGATGAAACAAGCAGCTAAATCAAACACATGCCATAGAAAAAAGAACTGCCAACCAGGAACACACTACACTTAATAAAAACTACAACTTTGGTCCAATAAAACATTAGACAAAAACAGTTTTACAGTTAAAATATCTATTTTATACAGGTTTGAGCATTAATTACAAGACTATTTACATTTGCACAATATGTATAAAATAAATTATTTAAAAATGAAGACAATATTACATCTTTTTTCCAAAAAGAAAACTGTACAGTAATTTACAAAATATAATAAGATTAATAGACTATTTTCCTCCAAGTCTTGTATTTTCTTCCACAGGCTTTTTCATCATTTTTCTGTGGGAGTTCAACTGTTACTGAAGTTTCGTAATACAAAGCTTTATAGCAGATTTTAAGTATCATTTGTGTTTGGGTGGCTGTTTTAGTTATTAACAGCTGCCAGCGCTGTCAACTCACCATGTTTCGTCATCTTTTTCAGCAATAAGCTCTAAAGCTATAGGCAATTTTAAAATACAGATAATGGCATTTACTGGGAAACCGACTTTAAAATTAGCATCCATCTTCTGTGTTTGAACTTGAGCCCGTGCCACACTTCTCTCTCTGAAGGAACACCTGAATTATTGAGAAAGGTAGTATTCCACAGAATTAAGTGCTCTGTCTTAAAAGAAAAATACCTTTGTGTATCACTGCACTTCAATTGCTAGTTGTCCAAGGGAAAGGGTGAACCAGAAGATGCTAATTGTCATATCGGTGTCAATTCAAAGTCATCATTAACATCAACAAGAGGAACATAAAACTCCTGAATTTCATAAATGCTGATAGATTTGTATGTAGCAGGATCAAGTTCTTGTAGTTTAAGCTGCCACTCCAGCCTCTGTACCGCATTTAAAGCTGCTGCTTCATGCTGCTGCCTCATCAAAAGGCACGTCTATTTTAAAATTGAGAAAGAAGTTATTTCAGTATTTGAAAACAATATTGCAACAGGTTTGAAAATAGAAAAATTATCTAGGAGTCTCTCAGGTGGTAGTAAGTGCTTTTCCCCACTACGTATTTTGAAATTTGCAGATTATTCCATTAAGCTCTATAGTAGCAATGGTTAGTTTTTATACTGCTAGACCCTCCTTTATGTTGCCCTTAAAACCTCTACGATAGCCTATGATATTGCATACAATTCATTCTACTATTCATTCATCTTATCTTCGTAGTGACATTAGAGTTTTGGGTTTTTATTTAAAGTGGAAAGACAAAGAAGTATACCTTTAATTTGTCAAATTTATCATCAACGTCCTGTAACCATGACATAAACTGTCTTGCATTAAATCGATCCCTCACTGATGTTTTGCTGTCATCAGTCTGAAAAAAAAAGAAAGAAAAAAAAAGTATTCAAACTGTAAGTTATTTGATGATTCAGTCTTAAACATACTTGAAAACACAAAACCTACTTTGTGGTACCTTCATAAACAATGCTTCAGATAGAAGAATAAACTTTGAGTCAAAGTGTCAAGGTACGAGCATATATGTTGACCACCACTTTTCACTGTGAGCCAGGTGGTCACTAAAAATTGGTATTTTCAGATTCCCTCAAGCTATTTACTGTACTCTATTTTTGAAATTTAGAGTAGGAGGCTTAAAGATTTATGCCTTAAAGTTTTAATCAGTACAAGGCAGATCCTTCCACAAAATTACTATCTCTTTGCTGTCTTTAAAATTCAGTAACAAATTAAATTATCATTCCCTCAGGAAAAACATTAATAAAGGAAAACTTAAGCAGCCTGACTTAACCAGCTACACAAGGTATTCAACAGCAGTAACAAAAAAAATATTTTTACCATCAAAATCCCCAAAAGGAGATTAAAAAAAAAAAGTGAGCAGACACGTCTTAATGTCCTGCTCAATGAAATAATTATTTTTTTAAAAAACACTATTTAATAAGAATCTGGAATGCCACATCTGCTCATCATGAGAAACTAGATACTCTACAGACAGTGCTAAACCATGCCAATTTAACATTTAAATAATAATCACTAAATAGAAAAAAATACTGTTACTTTAGAAAAAAAAAAGACAAGACACCGTAGGAATTTGTACACTGTAGCAATGGATAAGAACAGGATAAAACTTGCAAAGACTGCAATCTCTAGAAAGCAGCTGAGATTTCAGGTATCAAGGACAGCTGAACAGGTTGGTTCTAGAAAGAGCCCTCAATAACACTGATCTTGTAACCCTGAACTGTAGGCATTTAGGTGAGCTGTGACCAGCTAACAGCCTGTTCACCAGAAATTGATCCCTTTTCCTCTCCCATCTTTGTTTTGGCCCATATGACTGCAAAGTACAGTTCTGAAGGTCTGCCCAACATGTGCAGCTGTAAAGGCAAGCCTCCAAAGGCTCAGAAATCCATAAAAGCAGTTCTGAGGTGGTCATTTCCTGCAAAATAAACCAGATCTGTGCTTACTAATCTTTCCCAGATATTTGTTCAAATGCAAAAAAAACTTAATCAGAAATGTTTCTTCACTGTAGAACAAAATTAAGAGTTGCTAGTAGGGTAACAGGGAAGTGGCAGAATGCATTACTAGAGAATGGTTTCTTACACATCTACATTCTTCCCATGAAGCAAATTTAAATGAAAGCATCAAGTTGGTAGTTTAAAACATTGATTTCAATTACAATAAAAAAGATATTTAATACTTTGCTGAACATTATGTGCAGTATTCTAATTTTCTAAGAAAAGTTACCATAGACTGAAACACAAAGCTGTTGAGGTAGTGGCGGGGGAAGGAGAGGTATTTTACTACTACTATTGTTACTATATAGATGGTCAAAAAAGCTGCAATACTTTGGGGAGGTGGGGGGGAACAGGACGGACAACAACAACTTCTCCCCTGATAAAGATTCTTTTTGTTTCAAAGAATTCAAATGCAGAATCAGTTTATTTAAAATCAATTGTAAAATGTAAACTATAAAAATGCAGTTACATGCATAACTCAGATGTATCTCAGATTTCTAAAAAGCTCAGGGCCTCTTAATTGGGGCAGAAAAAAGCAACGGACATTCTGAACTTCAGAACTAACAATGATATTTGGACTGTTAACAAAAGAGAAAAAATAAATCTCATTTTTGCCCTATCAATTAGATTTACTAAGGAAATGAGGATTTAAAAATTTGTCGGTACAAAGCTTAAAATGGGAGAACAATACAGTCTCCATAAAACTACTATCTCCTGCTGAATCACCTCGTTGTGCATAGCTCTAGTTCTTTAAAGGTGGGAAAAAAAATAATATAGTAACAGACTGAGGAAACACTGGAAGCTATAATAATTCTATAAGGGGCTCCAGGACTAAAGTAGAATTCCACATATGTCGGAAATGTAGGTGTTTCATTTTAAAATGCCCAGAATCCATTTATTACATCCATAACATCAAATTTCTTCCTTGCATTATGTGCCCCTCACAGTCACTGAAACGGGTTCTGAATGCTGTTTCCATTTTTGTTAGTTAGCAGACTTGTTCACAAAATACTGACACCAGGAAATCATATTCTCTTAGAGATACGGCTGCAGCAGACCTCTGAGTGGTAGCCCATAAGATGTACGCAGATTATAAAGTGTACCGTTCATTTTAGGTTTTAATCGGGAACTAAAAACCAACATTGAACATAGAAGTAACATGGCACATGTAAATAACATGGAGTTTGAGGTGATCTTGAAAAAAAAATAATTTCATCTGGTAGTGTTCAACATTTCACTGTTGGTCATCTGGTTTTTATGGAACCGTTCTAATGACTGCCTTATAGAGAAGAGAAAAGTATTATGTGAATGTCTTCAGAAAACATTTCCAAATTTCACAAACCAATCTCACCGCTTCACAAACTAGTGCACTCTGATTCTCTGGACTATTGACAAAAATGATGTTATAGTCTGATCTTTTTTGTTGTTGTTTAAGCTGAATTTGTAAGCTTCCAAAATACGTTCTGACTGAAATTTGTTTTCATAAAGATTCTGAAATACATTTCTTTACCTGAGCATCCAGAGGCACATTATAAACCTCGGCATCCAGCAGAACAGTGCAGGCACTGAATGGTAGTGTTTGATTAGCTAGCGTTCTTGCTGCTCGATAGTGAACACGTAGAACTTCTTGTTCGTTAGAAACAATAAGCTTTTCCTAATTGAATAAGATATCAACATATAAATACACATTTGGTAAATTAAGAATTTCAGTTTGATTCATAAAAATGTCCATTCATTTAAACATTTCTTTTTAGGGCTTACACTTTTGAACAGTGCGAGAAATGGGCTGGCGGAGGGAGGAACGGTTGTTCATCTAATCAAATCCAAAATTTCAATTTAATGATGCAAAGAGTGTTCCCTGAATGTCAGAACTGAAAACATCTTCTCCCCTACCACCACTGTTGGCTGAACGTCACGCCCAGATTTTCTACTTAGTGGTAGTGAGGGAAGTTCTAGTTAATGAAGAAGGTGAAAGATGAAAGGTACAAGGAGCATCGGGTTGTGATATAGGTTTGTGAGTCTCAACTATATTAAGATTTTTTTCACCTGCTTGTCATGCCAGGCACAGCATCCAAGCAAACCAAAGCAGAAATATAATTTGCAGGATAATTTAAATAATTTTTAATTAAAAAAAAAATTATTTTTTCTTTAAACAACATACAGATACTCCATAAATCCATAGCTGGATGAAGAATCCTTCTGGAACTGAGACAAGAAAAATAGCTCACTTGGCCAAACTTGACTTACAGTTGTATAAAGTGGACTTGATTTGAAGAACAGTCCGTTTGAGCAAAAAACCTGAAAATATGCATATTTTTATAAGACATAAAAGAATGTATGTGTGTGTTTACCGCTCTGCAACATAATGGCTCCATGTTTTATCAAAAGAAAAGAAGGTGGATTATAAAAAGCTTGGAAAACAGAAAAAGGAGCATCTTTCCTTTGGTTACAACTAATTTATTTTCAGTCAGAACCTAAACCATGTTTACATTCCGTATGCTTGTTATTTTATACCTAGTTTTACACTGAAATACTGAATTCAAGTGAAACCCCTCCCTGAAGTAGTTTGTTAAGTCACACTGAAATGAACTTAATCAAAAAACTACCACATCGGGTTTTAATGATCCATTTGCTTCTATAACGGCGTGGAAACCCTTGAGATACATTCTACATGAGAAAAGGGCCCTGCCTGCGTCCACAAGCAATCTGGCTCACAATACTGACAAGACACCTAGATTTAGGCTGCCAAGGAAAAAGGTTGGGGCAACGTAAAAATAAAGAATACTCTTAAACCAGGAATATTTTCTCAATCTCTGTGTTCAAATTCAGTGAAGCCTATAGATGTAGTTCTAACTACAGTTAGGCAGCTTTTTAGGCAGCTTTTGCAAGCAGAACACTGCAAATAGTGTTTTCATCTTAGAGCCACATATGTCTTCTACCAATACAGAATTTACTCTTCCTTCAATTCTTTTAACTCAATTTGGTTCTGAAGTCTACAACCATTATTAGCTTTCAAAACTAGCCTGCAGCTTTGTTCCCACTCCCCCTGGGAAAAATGTGGGCCACATCTTAGAGCAATTAACAGGAAAAAGCTGCTATCTTACTGACTTAAGTATTCTGCTAACAGTTGTCCAAACCATTTTTTTTTTTGTATTTACAAGTTTCTCCGATTCATAAATTTGGATAGAAGGCAGATTACTTCTAAAGCATTATTAAATTGAGCAAAATACAGTCTATCCATTGAAAAAGAAAACTCTCTAAAGCTTGAAGTTGGGAAATAAAAAAAATAAATTACTTTAGTCTTACCCTTTCAATACTGTGCTGTAAACGTAGCTTCATCCTTACAACCTCCTGTTGTTTAAATAGTTCCTTAAGTGGGTCTGACAGTGAGGGAGGTGGTGTAATCTGTGGAAAAAGTTTTATAAATAGTATAGTGAATACATATTTAACATACGTTTAACATTGATTGTATGATTTATGATGTATGACTGGCTGCAAGACAGAGCTCAGAGGGTCGTGGTAAGGGGCACAGAGTCCAGTTGGAGATCAGTGACTAGTGGTGCTCCCCAGGGGTCAGTACTGGGCCCAGTCCTCTTCAATATATTCATCAACGACTTGGATGAGGGGATAGAGAGCACCCTCGGCAAGTTTGCTGATGACACAAAGCTGGGGGGGGTGGCTGACACACCAGAAGGCTGTGCCGCCATACAGAGAGACCTGGACAGGCTGGAGAGTTGGGCAGAGAGGAACCTCATGAAATTCAACAAGGGCAAGTGTAGGGGGCTGCACCTGGGGAGGAATAACCCCCTGCACCAGTACAGGTTGGGGGCTGACCTGCTGGAGAGCAGCTCAGTGGAAAGAGACCTGGGAGTCCTGGTGGGCAACAGGATGACCATGAGCCAGCAATGTGCCCTTGTGGCCAAGAAGGCCAATGGCATCCTGGGGTGCATCAAGAAGAGTGTGGCCAGCAGGTCGAGGGAGGTCATCCTCCCCCTCTACTCTGCCTTGGTGAGGCCACACCTGGAGTACTGTGTCCAGTTCTGGGCTCCCCAGCTCAAGAAGGACAGGGAACTGCTGGAGAGGGTGCAGCATAGGGCTACCAAGATGATTAGGGGACTGGAACACCTCTCTTATGAGGAAAGGCTGAGGGAATTGGGTCTGTTTAGTCTGGAAAAGAGACGGCTGAGGGGTGACCTAATTAATGTGTACAAATACTTAAAGGGTGGGTGTCAGGAGGATGGGGCCAGGCTCTTTTCAGTGATGCCCAGTGACAGGACAAGAGGTAATGGGCACAAACTTGAGCACAGGAAGTTCCACCTAAACACAAGGAGGAACTTCCTTACTTTGAGGGTGGCAAAGCACTGGAACAGGCTGCCCAGAGAGGTGGTGGAGTCTCCATCTCTGGAGACATTCAAAACCCGCCTGGACGCGTTCCTGTGCAACCTGCTCTAAGGTGACCCCGCTCTGTCAGGGGGGTTGGACTAGATGATCTCCAGAGGTCCCTTCCAACCCTATGATTCTGTGATTCTGTGATTTGAGCATTTATTTAAAAAACCATAATCAAGGTATTTTTAGGGAAAGTACTACAGTTCTGTACGTTCCGTTAATTACATGACTTCAATCCACTTGCAATGGATTGAACCCACTAAACCCGACAGAAATGGCATTTCAAACTGTTTAGTGCTTTTAAACAGTCATTGACAGCATGTCATAGCTGTTCTTTAGAAGGACTATACATTAGAAGATAGTAAAAATACAATTTGGTTTCAATTTTAAAGACTCTTTAAAGCACAACTGTTCATTCTGAGAAGTTAAAAACTGCCCAGCAAAATACAAGAACAAAGTACAAAAAGAAAAATATTGTTGAAAAAATAAATCGCTCAATATATCTGTACAGTGTCACCGGCATTTTATATGGCACAAAAGATAACCAACCATATTCCTAATCTTACAATCATGCAGAACACAGGCAAGCACAAGAAGTACATTAGAGCCCCAGACAGTGGCTTGGAAAAGTATTTCCTCCTGTCAGTTATTCAAGTAAACTTATTTAAGAGCTTATGCCAATAATAATAACAATAATAATAATATCAAATAGACTGGAGTGAGCTATCAGTGCTGTTACTGATTGGCTATACTCTAAACATTTTGCATTTTTAGTCAATTATAGTAAACAACCAGTATAACTGTCCTGACTGAGCTGTATGACGAACACTGAAAAGGCACCCGGAGCCCTCTTGGCAACTGCAGAAATCAGGTGTTTCTTGAGAAGTAACTAATACACATCTTGGGAGTTTTAAGGCTCCACCCAGAGTTTACTTTTCTCTATGCAAGTACTGTCTGACAGTTCAGCATAGTTTTTAACAACTGCTAGATGTAAGAGCATTGATATTGCTTTGGAAGGACTCATCAAAACTAAATTAAATATTGCTTGCTACTGCTGATCCTCAGAAAGCACAGCTGAAATACATGCCTACAGGTATTATACTCTACCTTGTACCTAACATAAACACATAGACATAAATAATTCTATTCAGGAATATGGGTCAAGAAAATAATAAATCCATTATGAAAATATGGACACACTGCATTACTAGTATCAACTGTGCCCCTATACACTCCAGTAACAAAGCAATTTATCTACCAAAGTTATTCAGTTATTGTTATCTTGGACGATTATTTCAGGACAATTTTTCCGCAACTGGAAGATGGCCAACGTTTTTGGAATTAAAGAACATATTGAATAACTCATTGCGGTGCATTCCTTAAGTTACTATTTGGTATAAAATGACATTCAACTCCTTCACATTTCAAACTACTAAACAAGATACACTTCACTTCTCTCAATGAAAACGGTTTGGCTCCCAAACCGGTGAGTAACGTTTATGGCATATGCCATTTTGTGTAAGTCATCAGTATTAAAAACAAACAAACACAACAGGAAAAAAAAAAAACAAAAACAAAAACAAACAACCCCAAACCACAAACACCTACTGGCATAATCTGTCTCAATCATAATGGATTTCAGCACGTTTAAGTTCAGGCTGAGATATACTGCAGTCCAGTTTTGCCTGGGAACTTTGCATTCAGGGCACAGTACGGCAGTGCTGTCATAGTCTTTCAATAAAATAAAATAAAATAAAAAAAAAGACAAGATGCTTGTAGTAACACCAAGTTTTTATTTAATTAATTTTACTAAGCCCCAAAAAGATCTCTCAAAAATCCCAGTGATTCTGTTAATAGAGAAGCATACATCATAAGAAGCTACATAAACAATCTGACTATAAATATTCTTTGAGCTTATGCAGCTAAGTTATCCGGAAATAAAAGTTTCAGAGCTGGTGAGCATCCGTATCACCTGAACAATTTCAAATGTTCTTATAAAGTGTTATTCCTTTAAATTTACAGGCCATTTAATTTTGCAACAGAAATAAGAATCAACACCATAGGCAATAACTGGAAAGGACGTAACTACCTCGACAGAGAGCTTGTGTGGGCTTTTATTTGAAGGTGTAAGAGAACTCTGCCTCTGTGCAGCTGCTATTACACCGCAGCTTCCATTAGAAGTCTGCTTTCAGATCCCAGGGCGGCTTTATCAGGTCCCTGCCTTTGCCCAGCAGCCCCGCAGCCGCGCTGACAGCAGGCGGCGCCCCCCGCCGGCGGGAGGAGGCAGAGGGAGGTGCGGGGCAGGGCCGGGGGAAAATCCCCCCCGGGTTCCTCGGGAGGAGGGGCTCTCCGCGGCGGTAGCGGCGGCCTGCTGGACGCGGCGGGACCCCCGGCTGCCCCCGGGGCCGTTCTGCGCCAGCACCGAGCGCCGGCGGCTGCAGGCTTTTGCGAGCCCGGAGATCGCCACTGCCTCTGCGTAAATTTATAAACGCTTCACTCCTGTCAGCCTTCCGAAACGTAAAGCTAAATACAGAACTGAATTTGTTACGTTAGTTGATGAAACTACGAGTTTTTTCCTCTCTTCTTAGAAACGGGAGGAAAGAGCCTCGGATC
Source organism: Dromas ardeola (assembly GCA_013398915.1). Classification (NCBI taxonomy): domain Eukaryota; kingdom Metazoa; phylum Chordata; class Aves; order Charadriiformes; family Dromadidae; genus Dromas; species Dromas ardeola. The sequence goes on along the minus strand of VYZM01004894.1, from coordinate 35,530 downwards.
CTTTAAAGTCTGCGCGCAGTCGTCTCACAGCACCTGCTGGAAATGCCAGCTTGTGAACCAGCTCTGGACTGGGACAAAGGAAATAAACTTCTTGGTCTCAAAGGAAACTGAAGTTAAAGGTTTCAAGGCAGGAACAGCCAGAGGAGCCTCTCAGATCTTCTAGTCAAAGAGACGGTTAGTAAGGAGACCAAAAAACGTGTGCAGGGAAAATACAAACACGTATGTTGGACTTGCAAGGACAGAACACGAAACCGAATGCCACAGGGAAAAGGTGACCTCAGTTTCTTGTATAATCAAAATAAGTTAGCAAACTAGTTTCTTAAGGCCCCACACTCCGTACAGAAAAGAGGTGAAACTATGGAGCCCTGCCTTCTCAAGCATTCTCTAATCCCAGTCTGACAAACTACCCAGAAAAGCTAGACAGAACTCAGCCTTTCGCCTCTACCCTGCGTCACTAGAAGGCAGCCATCTGAACAGACATACCATCTCCAACACATGAAAAAATCAATTAAGAAAGTGTCTTCCATGCTTTGCATCCTTCATAATAACTATAACAAGAACACCAGCTCTTCACTCTATAAGCCTTCAATCCTCATTTGTGCCCACTACAAAAAAGAGAACGCTTAAACTAACTGAGATGGACACATACACAAAATTTCTGCAATTATTTTCACACACCCCTACCCCCTTGCCCATGCTACCCAAATTGACTGGCCTGCTCTATTGCTGTAATATTTCATGCATGTAGGAAGCAAGTTTCTGGTAGCACCACTAACATAAGCTTTCGCCACTTAAGTTTTTAAGGCAATGCCAGAGAGACTGGACAGAATCCTTCTTATTAGAAACATGTCTGCTAGATAGCCATCGCAAGCTGGAAATGAATCATTTTCCTCTCTCTTCTCAGGAGGCAGTACAGATAAAGATGACTGAACCCCACATAACATACTGCTGTAGCAATCTGATAGGCAACATAGCTAAGTACAATTTAAATTTGCTCTGTTAGAAGATTCAGATTTGTTTCCTTCTGTTTTGAACTGACCTGATGTCTCCTATCTTATGTTTTGTATTTGCATTGGTGAGAGGGAAGCCACAATTCATACATGACTATCTTTACCGCCTTAGGTGATACGGGTCATAAATTACAGTATATAAACAAGGCTGTGGAAATCAAACTTAAGCACACCATCTCCTGGTTCCCACCTACAGGATGTTTGAAGTTCATCAGATAAACTATAGTGCATCATTAAAATTCCAATGCAGAGAACAGTATGTAACACAAACTATTCCGAGTCCCAGAGTGTCAGAGCTAAATATATTGTCTTCACGTAGCCCTTCACACAGTGGTATCTAAAATACAGGAATAATTTAAGAAAGCGCATCTACTTTCACATAGCCTATGTAGATTAATGAGGAAAAATCAGGTTAACAGAATCACTGAAGAACCACCTAAGAAAAAATTTTAAAAATACTATCCCAACAGAGAGGTCATTTTACAGTTGCGTATTAACTTACACATTATATGCATAACAACATGTATGTGTTGTTAATATTCCACAACTGTAGAGAGACTAGGCATGGGCCATATTTTCACATTGTTGGACAATGTGTGCAATGTATAAACAAACATTAATTTCGGAGCACGAAATGATCTCTGGTTTAGCAACACTCCTTTTGATGGTATTTGTAATGGGAACTCTTATGAATGTGGCTTTCATTGGTGACAAACTAAATTGTATACACAAGCAAGCTCTGCAAAGAATTTAAATCTGAACTACTGGTCATTTTTTAAATGGTATCCTTTTTTTTCTGGAAAGAAACATGAGAAATTTTATCAGAATTTGTATTTACACAAATGACAGTAATTAAAGCATTTAGTTGCACTGTAGATGATTGTTTTCAGACAAACAAAACTAAGATGTTTAAAATATCTCCCTCTCTAGATTACAACTCATGCTGCTTTCTTACACTTTTACTCCTAATGGAAATAAACACCGATTTCCTAATAATTTTCAGCTTCTCAGCATTTTTTGTTCCTTCCCTTTTCCTCCTAGCATGGAATAAAAAGCTTCATCTGTTCTTTCTACAACTGTAGAAGATTAACAGTACCATGAAAGCATATACAAAACAAGTAACAGTTTAAAACATCATTATCACCAGAACATGCATGTGTGGGGAAGCAACTCAGAAATCCAAATGAGGTAAAAATCAATAACTGTAATCCTTCAAGCATGTTTTCCGAGAGTTTGTTGTTTGGTTGGGTTTTTTTTTTCAACAAGTAATTAAAAGCCATGAGAACGGGGAGTACGCATTCATCTCTGATATTTACTGAATGAAGTTACCCAAGAATTTGTACTACCCAACTACCTGTATTTATTCTCATGAACTGCAGAGTCCCTATTATAGACAGCAAAAGGAAGTATGAGGCAATGCTTTAATACCAAGTTAATAACTCTCCCTTTCTTACAGTGCCTATACACATTGCCATTTATGACAGGGAAATGAATTCTACTGCCCAGGTAGAAGATGGGCTAGGGAAAAATACATGTTGTGCTTCTCCACTTTCCGCTTATCCCAAATTAAGCACTGAAGTGTGATGCCAAATCAGTAAATTGTAGCTTGGAAACAGTATGTACTTGACTAGCAGCTGCTATAAAAAAATAAAAATCTCTCTGCTTCTGGTGATAAATATATATATTATAGAAGCTGCAACTGAGAAAGATTTCTAGACTGCGGAAGGCTGACAGCCTGGTACATCGTAGCATAGCTTACTATACATCCTCGTTCACTTACAGACCAAGTGAGAGTCATCTTATCCACACCTTTCCTAAGGCTATAATTGATTAACTAATTTCAAAGAGCTGTGGTCACCATCAAACAAGAGAGAACTCACTTAACATTAAAGGATACATGTATTAATTCCCTTGGAGTGACACAGAGGGGCATAGTGGAAAAGTGAGAGGAAACAGCTTATACAGGGATTATGAAGTAAACAATTTTTAAATTTACTTTTATGTATTAAATTTGTGTTCATTTCTTAATCAAAAGAATCTTCAAACTCTACTGGAAAGAGTTAAGGCAGCATCTCAAGTAAGGGCAAGTTACCTTAAATAAGTCAACATGTAACTAATCCGTTCAGAAATAAGGAGGCTGAAAACCCGATGCTTAGCTTGTCGCATGTGAGACTTCATACACATAAACAGTTCAGTTTAGTAGCATTTTTGCCATTCATCCTCAACTCAGATTTTCCCTTAACTTGACACATTTTAATTAATGGGCATACAATCAAATACTACTAATTCTGAAATGAGCAAGCTACTGTATGTCAGCCAAACAACTGCTTTAGGAAATCAAATTCGTGGTCTCAGCCTATTCCAGCTATTACATGTGTTAACTTAAACCATTCAACAAGTTATAATATGTTTTACCTCAGGACTAGAGCAATAGAACTAGAGCAATTTAAGCGGATCACATAATAAGCGAAAAGATGTAAGAACCATTGTCTATTCCCAGGAGTAACAATACTTCAAGGTGGCTAGCAGAAAGCCCTCAATACAAAATGTTTTGGGTCTCCCTTCTCCCCCTTGCGCAGAACACAGTAAGCACAAAATCAGGTGTGCTGAGGAGCAAAGAAAGGAATTATGATTCCGGTGCTACTGTGATTACGCTGACATCAAAACAGAGACCAGCGGTGACCATGTTATTGTGAGACACCTGGAGGGGCACCTCCACAGCAAATAGCAATATTAACTGCACTTGAGCTGATTATGTGCTGCGCTGCACAGAGCTTCTTCACAGCTGTCATCAGGAATATGCCCATGTTAGAACTATGGACAGGTTCGAACTAAACGAGCATTCCTGAACTATGGATGTTCTTCAGTGAAAAGGAAACGAGCTTCACATTATTAAATAAAATCCAGAACATTTAAAATTGATGGATTACAAACGCCAGGACACAGCAGATTATATCTGCTGCTCTTGAGAGCATTAAGGAGAAACTGGAGATAGCTATCAGGCACTCTCATACTTAAAAGTTTTGGTGATGGACTTAATATTTTGAAGCACTGCACATCCACCCCCTCCAAATGAAACAGCTTTGAATAATTAGTTTTAACCAAACTATTGCCAGCAGAAATTCAGAGAAGCTCTTAACAATTGACTTCACTTTTGAAAGGGTAGGCTTTACAGTAGTAAATACTTTGAAATATAGTATTTGTCTGCGTGCCTTGAATAGGTGTCATACATGATGGTTTGCATTGTAATGACTGTGAAACCACTGTTTATATTTCCACTGAATGGGGATTTTAAATATGACATTACTGGTCAATATTAACTTGACATATGTCAACGTACTATTTTCAGCACAAGTATTCAGAAGCAAGTTAGGAAGAAAATGAAAATTACAATAATAAAACCAAAACATGCCTTTCATTATACTGTATATTTAAAGATCATGTTACTTACAGTTGGGATGCATATCTTGCTCAAGGGATTGCCATCCAGTAGGTAGGAGCCATTGAATGTCACATATTCATCATAATATTGAGGCGCCTGAGGAATAACACTGCACAGTAATTTACGCTTCTCTTCTATTTTTTTTCTTATGTGCAAGTATTCAAAATACGGGTTTGCTCTCTCAGAACTGTATGGCTGAATCTCTTCAAGTTTCAAAGAATCAACAATAGCTGCCAGCGACTGCTGGGTTTTCTCCTTCGCTTGCAGTAAAGAAGGGCTCACTTGCACAGGCTGAGGCACACGTGACACCTTTCTTTTACGTGGATGATGTACCTGAGCATCATCCTCTTCAGTTAATCTAATCCTTGCCTTCATAGATGCTGACGATTCAGACTCTTTTTCCGATGTCTGCGTGCAGCCAACAGGATTCTGCTTACCCTGGTTGGCAAGTATATTTGCTCTGTTCCTCGTGATTCTTTGAGGTACTTCTTGCTGTTCCAGCTTCTGATCCTCAACAATTTCTTCTTCTAGTTTAACTGTTTGGCTGTATTTATTCACCTCTTCCTGTGTAATCTGTTGTGAACTATTTTCCAAATTAGATAAAGAGGAGTACTGTGGTAGATCATCCGTCAACACATTTTCTCTGTCTGCAGCGCAAAGTTTTTTATTAGCTGATTCATTCGTAATTCCCTTTGACATTCCTGAACTTAGTTCACAGAGATCAGCATCGGCTTTACTATCAACATGCACTGAAACCAACTTTTCTTGTTGCCCTTTTTCATTTCTAATGTCTGAAGCATCTGCTGTGTTACTATCCACTTCACTCTGAGCATTCTTACAGACAAGTTTATTGAATGTGTACGAATTTACATTTAACTGTGAACTGCTATCGCTTTCAGGAATATCTTTTTCTAACGGTTCTATAGGTAAATCATTCACCCGTTCATAGCTCTGTGAAATATCCTTTGTAGACCTCTCAGAATATAGAGCAATGGGTACATCTGCCTTAATAGTTGAAGGGAAGAAAGCATTTTCGATCTCTCTGGAACTAGTAGCATCCGTATCCAAAGTTGAAGTTGTAGTTTGAACAAGATTTTGTTGTTGTACAAATGATAAATCTTGACTGCTAACGCCTGGTAAAGAAATGTGTTTAGACACATCTGGGAGTGGCTGGATAGGCAAAGAACAAGGCGACTGTGAAGGCAAAACCGATGCAGATTCTTGTGAAGCAGAATTTCCCTTGATTTCAGCATGCTGAGGCAAAAATTCAGATACTTGTTGCTCTTTTAATGTCCTGGTTTCAGAATTATGCATTGCTATAACACTGTTAGTATCTTGCTCTGATACACCATAACCTGAGCTGTTAAACTCACTGTTTAATGAATTAAGTCTGTCAAAAGGCACATCCCACAATTTGGTTTGCTGAGTCACACCACTTTGACTACACAGCTCTAAATGCATATTATAGCCTTCTGAAGGGCTCATCTGAGCAGTATTTTTAATGGTACTTGTACCTGTTGTTGCCTGCTTGTTGCTAGCAGCTCCAGTCAGAGATGGTGTGAAGTTTGACTGCAAACCAGACATACTACTTTGAAAATCTCTTTCAAGCATGCTACATGGTAGTTCTGGTTTAGGAGAAGTGCTAGCAAAAGTCTGAACTGATGGCAGAGCATTCTGATTATTTTCTTCTGATATTCGAGGCTGTTTGCTGTGTTCAGAAACAGCAGCAGAAGGCATGCTGCATCTTCGAACCTCTACAACAGGTCTACACTCATTTAAAACCAGTTTAACATCTTCAACAGATGCTGATCTAATGTATGCTGGTGGAAGCCTGTTTGCAAAAGGTGGCTTAATGCGATCTGGCAACTCGGAGAGACCATCGGTCTCTTTTTCAAGAAGGGCTGGTGATTTGGCACTTGCCAGAAATGGTGATTGTGAAAAAGACATTTGGGAATCAGAACCTTCTAGCATAAAGTCTGAATCATATTCGATTGCAGGCCTTGGAGTAGTGACTGTAGTATGGCAAGAATCCTCAGAGCTTGCAACTGAAACCATGGACACTGACCTGGCGTTTAGACCTGTCTTTTCACTTTCTGATTTGGGGGATCTATTTAAATTATCTGAACCCAAGGAAGGCTTTATAACATTGACGCTTCTTGTATCTACTGATTGCGATCTATTACTTGTAGCATCTTTCTGCTGCTTTTCCTTCATGGAAACATCTGGCAACTCTGAGCTTTTTGACCGAATCAGTTCTTTGCTTTTTACTTCAGCTAATGAGTGTTTTGGTTTTTCTTTCATCTTGTTAAGTTCTAAACAAGTGCGGTTTCTTAAGCGTTCCTTCTCTTTCTGTTTTATTTTTTCTTTATGCTTTCTATGCCACTGCTCTATCTCCAGATCTTTAAGGCTAAGCATTCTTTCAAAACTAGTTTGCATTAAATCATCATTGACTAATCTTTTTTCTTTAGGTCGAGCATCCTTTGCTGCAGGAGCTGGTTTAGGCTTAAGTTTCTCATGTTCGAGTTTTAGTTTAAGTAAACTAGTTTGATGCAGTTTATCTTTATGCTTGTCTCTCTCTTTGTATCGGTCTATATCTTTGTCTTTTTTATCTTTCTCTCTACCATCTGGAGTTTTCAACAAATCATCTTTTGGTTTTTCTTTCAAAGATGACAGTTTGTCATGCACTGTTTTATTACTTTCTGTAGTACTGCTTCTCCTTTCCTCTTGCACGTATTTTGAGTTTGCTACTGTTGAGATCTCCTTGTCTTTGGATTTGTCTTTTTTTTCAAGTTCCTTTTCTTTGTCTTTAGTTCTATTTTTTTCTGATTTAGTATATTCAGATTCTTTTTCAGGCTGTTTGACTTTTCTTTCAGTACAGTGTTTTTCTTTGCTTTCAGCCCAATGTCTGTCTTTATCAGACCTTTCTTTATCATGCTTCTTATCAGTTTTTTCTTTATTTCTTTCTTTGTCATCAGGTTTTTTAAGAGTACTTGTGCTTTTTATTTTATCATTTTCCTTATGGCATCTTTCTGCTTGCTGGAAGTTGGGCTTCTCCTTTACTTTCTCTGTATTTTCATTTACTTCTGCTTTTTCTTTCTCCGTCTTGTATTCATGTTTTACCTTTTTCTCTTTTTCTCCATTTTTTCTTTCTACCTTTTCAACATCTTTTTCTTTGGCTGAGGTTCGCTTTTCAGTCTTTTCTTTATTTTCCTTTAAATTCTTTTCGTGCTTTTCAGTATCTGTTTCCTTTTCTATTAAATGCATGCTGGCTGCCTCATCTTTAACACCAAAGCAGAACAATTCCATTTCTTTATCTGCAAGCATAATTTCTTTTTCTTCTTTTGTATCTTTTATTTTTTCATCCTTGAGAAACTTCTCATTTTCCTTTTTGTTCTTCTCTTTCTCTCTCTCCTCTTTAGCATTTCTCTCTTTCTGGAACTGTCTCTCCTTAACTAACTTATCTTCCTTTGCCACCGCTTTTTCTAGCTTTGATTTTCTGTCTGAAGAAAGAGATTCATTTTCTATATTTAACAACATATCTTCATTCTCATCACTTTTGAAAAAGTTCTCTTTCCAAAATTCTCTGTCGAACTCAATACTTCTTTGAACCTCTTTGACATTATCTTTATGTTTATGTTTCTCCTTTTCCCCATCCTGTTCCTTTTTGTGCTTGTCCTTTTCTCTTTCTTTGTGCCTTAATTTATGCTTTTTAAGTGTTTTACCTTCCTTGTCAATCTTTCGCAGAGTATACTCTGAATTCTCAAATGTTGAGCTATTATCTTCTTCTTTAATTTTAGGACTAGATTTTTCACCAAATTCTAAGTGAAAATCTTTCTGATGATGCTTGCTTTTTTCTTTGTGCTTGCAAGATTTGCCACTAGAACTTTCTACTAGATACTCAGAATCAGTGTTGTGATCATACCGAACTAATTCAGATTGCAATGTTATTTCAGAACCTCCTGGTGATAAGCAAGTTTTGGTGTTTTCTTGCTTTAATGGTGTTGACTGCTTTTCACTTAATCCGCAGGGATGCTTTGGAGATTTGCCAGCCGTGATATGAAATATATGTAAAGAAGAGTCGTCTTTTGGGGTGAAAGACTTCTTGAAGGTTTCCTCCTCTCTAGTTTTATCTAAAGAATCTAACCCAGAAGTAGCTATATTTGTTACTCTAGCATTTTCTTTTTGTTGCTTTAGTTCTTGATTCTCTTTATTTTTGCTCTGATTTTTTACTTTCCTTTTAACTTTGCCTTTTTGCTTGTGTTCATTTGTAACCATATATTCTTTCTTCATTCTTACATCAGAATTTGGTGTCTCTGAAATAGAGCAAGGAGAGACTATCTTCTTGTCCTGAAGTATTTCTTCATCAGAACTTTCAGAACTTGAATACAGAACTCTAGATGATTTCTGCTTTTTGCTTTTAAATGGTTTTGAAAAGACAACTTTTTCTTGTTTCACAAATAAGCTGTTCTTTTCAACTTCTGTCTCATCCTCTTTCCTTAGGTCTTTTCTAAGAATATGTCTGTCATCGATCATTTTTTTCATTTCATCTTCATCATCATCTTTAAACTCATACTCATCAAGAGCAGATGGAAGTGGTGCCTTACTAGGGACCATTTGTTTGCTGTCATTGGCTGCAGAGTCCTTTTCTGCTTCTGAATCAACATTCCCCTCTACACTGGAAGGATTTACAGATGGAGGTTCTTCAGAATCTAGAGGAAGCAAGCCAAGAATTATGTTGAATACTGATGGAACATTCTTCACACTTTAGTTCAGGAGAAAATAGTTCAGTTCAGCAGTCATACAAATGAAAAAAAGTAAAAAACACTCAAAACACACAGTAAGCCTTCTCACTAGAATTAAGCTTTTTAAGAGAAAACAAAAGGTCATGAAGCCAAAGTGCTCCCCACACTTTACAGCTGTCACTCAGGTATGTAAAAATATTAATTAGCATTTATATCCCAATCTAATAAAAGCAATGCACTTTATATTTTGTAAACCTCATCTATTGTGCATACTTCCTGCATAACCTGACTCTTTCTCAAGGACATCTTGTTATGATGACTCATTCCTCTAGGAATTCTTCAACTCTAATGCTCTGTAACAACTAAACTTTATTCCTTAACATGAACTATTTAGTCATGTTTCAATGGCAGATGAGTTTTTATTAAAAGACAAAGAGCTGCTCGTGTAAAGAAATTGCCTCATGAATCTTTATGCACCTGATACGGACAGCCTAAAGTAGACTATGCTATAATTCACTGCAACTGGTCTCTGCTATATGAGTTCACAGCATGGAGCAAGTATGTTGGTACTGGATGTCGCGGACTTGCAAGTCCAAAATGTAAACCTCTCAACTGTTCCCAAAATGAAAAATTAGGAAACATATGAAGTGTTATCACCACCTGATCGTATGGAAAATCTAGAACTCAAAAAACTTTAAAAAGTATTTCTGGATGTATTGTTTCCTCCAAATCAGGCTCCAGGGTCAAGCCTCTTCATCTGAATCTATCAGTTTGCTTTTTAAAAAGAACTGTCATATTCCGTACCATGGACTAAAGATTGGACATACAGAATAAAAAAAAAAAAAACAAAAA
>VYZM01004894.1:13246-25462 GCA_013398915.1 Dromas ardeola | reverse complement strand
AAAAAAAAAAAAACAAAACCAAAAAACAAACAACAAAAGAGTTTGAAATAATACTGTAAGGAAAGTGATGACGCAGTTTCAATGCATTAAAAGTTTGAATAATAATAAAAAAAGAGTTCTGCTGCAAGATTCCCCCTCATTTCTAGTAGAACCTCCGCGGACCAACTGCCCGTACACAATGGTTAAGACACATACCTTGCCAGCAGGCTTCTCAGCTACTTTGTATTCAACAACACAGTATCAATAAAATAGATGCCAGAAGTCCCTATTACCATCTGTAGCACCCAGAACATATATTACTAGTTCTGCGCTATCAGCTTTTTATATATTCCATCCCCCCCATCCATATGTATATGCCATCACCTTCCTGCCTTAACTCTAACTACTCCTTGTATCTTGTCTGTGCCTTCCTTCCACCATTTTCCTACAAGGTAGTTGCTGCTTCTCTCTTCTGTGTCCTTATTTGCTTTGCTCTTAACAGTCTTTCCCCATTCCAATCACATCAGACGCCTTACTTCTTAATGACTAAAGGTAAAGCAATGGAAGTACAGGAGATGGATCACCTATCCTCTCAGCCTGATTTCTTGAGAAACTGCAGAGGACATTCTGCTCCTCTTGGAAACCAGCTCATGGAAACTAAGCAATACCCTGCACAAACAACTGTGGAGGAATCAATTGCTAAATAGTAAAAAGTTTCTATTATGCATATGTAAAAATATTTGCCTTACGATTAACAATTGAGCTAAGCTTAAGTAGATTCTGTAGAGCAATGATGCCACAACTGTCCCTTAAAACAGAATGATTATGGACTGTATTTCAGGCTGTTCTTCTAATGCCAAAATTGTTAACAAAACATCAGAACATTTATTAGCTCTACACAGAGCAATATGACTTTTTTTTTCTTGGAGTATAGTGAAATCTTGAATAGAAAACACTCCTAGGTGTTTGGGGTTGGGGTTTTTTTGTTGTTTGTTTAGTTGGGTTTTGTTTGGTTGGGTTTTTTTATTGTCAGTGAAAAAGAAACTGACTTTAACAGTCATGTGACACGATGCTCTCCCTCATATAATTTTTCACAGAATGGCTGAGGTTGGAAGGGACCTCTGGAGGTCTCATCCAACCCCCCCCTGCTTAAAGCAGGGGCACCCAGGGGCATCCCGTTGCCCAGGACCGTTTCCCTACAGCTTTGGAATATCTCTAAGAATGGAGACTCCACAGCCTCCCTGGACAACTTGTGCCAGTGCCCAGTCACCCTCACCGTGAAAGAGTGTTTCCTGATGTTCAGAGGGAACCTCCTGTGTTTCAGGTTGTGCCCGCTGCCCTCTGGTCCTGTCACTGAGCACCACTGACAAGAGCCTGGCTCTGTCACCTTTCCACCCTCTCTTCAAGTATTTGTACACATTGGTAAGATCTCCCTGAGGTTTCTCTTCTCCAGGCTGAGCAGTCCCAGCTGTCTCAGCCTTTCTTCATAGGAGACATGCTCCAGTCCCTTCATCATCTTCATGGCCGCTTGGTGAACTCCCTTCCAGTATGTTTGTCTCCCTTGTACTGGGGAAGCCCACAGCTGGACCCAGCACTCCAGCTGTGGCCTCACCAGTGCTGAGCAGAGGGGAAGGATCACCTCCCTCGACCTGTTGCCAACACTCCTTCTAATACAGCCCAGGATACCACTGGCGTTCGTTGTGTCAAGGGCACATTGCTGTCTCATCTTCAACCTGGTGTCCACCAGACACCTGGGGCCTTTTCCACAAAGCTGCTCTCCAGCTGGTCAGACCTCAGCCTGTGCTGATGCCTGGGGTTGTTTCTCCCCAGGTGCAGGACTTCACACTTCCCCTTGTTGAACTACATGAGGTTCCTGTCAGCCCATTTCTCCAACATGTCAGGGTCCCTCTGGATGTTCACACAACTCTCTGGTGCATCAGCCACACCTCCCATTTTTGTGTCATCAAGCTTCCTGACAGTACACTCTACCCCAATCATTAATGAAGATATTAAACAAGACCGGACCCAGTATTGACCCCTGAGGTACACTGCTAGTTACTGGCCTCCAACTAAACTTTGTGCTACTGATCACCACACTCTGCAGCTGGCCATTCAGCCAGTTTTCAATCCATCTCACTTCTTTTACTCAAAAGAATTTGAATTCTGAAGATTCTGTGAAAGCAGAGTGAAAAGTTCCTGCCTGGCACTCAAGCAAGTTACTCATGGTCAAGAATCTTTTGCTTCCAAGGAGACAATAGTTCTTTCTGTGCCCCAACAGGTGATACCTGCTCCCTAATCTGCAGAAATTGCCATGTTTATTGTCATGCCTCTATGTAAGCAAGCTACAATCTGATCACCTTCATAAATCAGTGATTCTCCCATCGGCAGGGACTTTTCTTTACTGAGTAAGTTTAAGTTATGCCCATGTGAGATGCTAGCTCCTGACTGATCTACTAGGAATGTAAAATAAGTGACCTTGATGATACTGTCCCCCAAGAAGACCTCTCAGAAACCACTTTGTATTATAACAAACAAGGTATTTTTCTCTGTGTCTTTCTGTGATAAAGCCACCATTCTCAGGTAGCATTGATTTGGAGAGTAGGAAGGGCTTATTAAAGAGAGAGGGAGAGAAGAAAAAAAAGTTAGAATAAACATTACAGATAACTCAATTGAGAGATTTTAAAACTACCTCTAAAACTAAAAGTGGAAAACCTCAGCAATACCAATTGCTACGTGCAGTAACTCTTAATAGCTAACACTACACAAAAGATTAAAATCACTAAACTTCAGATGAATTGATGCACTTGAAGTACGCAATTAAATGGCTACTTTTACCTGAGCAACTGTCCTCATCATCAGAGATGGGCACCTCCCTTTTCAATAGCATTTCCAACTCTTCAGTTTCAGCAACATCAACAGGTCTCTCTCCATGTTTGTTGGCTTGAAATGGATTTCCACCATGTCGAAGCAACAGCTTCACAATCTGCAGCATTAAATAAATGAACTTTTACGTTTTCCACAACATGTTACTTGACCAGCATAAAAAAATCCTCCATTGCACACGGAATGTGGATAATGTGATACACAATCCTAAACTCCTACCTATCAAACTGAGATTGCAAAGCAAGACTTCAGCAACTAGAATGCAAGGTCCAGGTATTCATAATCTGCTCATTAAAAGAGGTAACAGGAAAGACTAAAGAAAGTTGTTCTCTGTTACACAGACATAGCATCATCACAAAGAAAAGCAACAGTGACCTTTTGTTCTTGCTGTTCTGGCATTTCCTCACACAATTTATCTGGTTCCTCGCCTACCAAGCTCTCTAGTCCCCTGCACTCAATTCACCTTGCTGCAAATTTTATAGCACTTAACTCTAAGGAACAGAAGCTTTTCAAGTAGCAGTACTACTTGTTTCCACAGCATTCCAGAAAAGCCCTGACAGAGATCGAAGTATCTTATTGGAGGAACAAACTACCCCCATCCCCAACTGAATACAATACAGCAAAATCATCAATTTCTCTAGCATCAAGGGAAAAAAAATTGTTAAAGTTACAATGATACCAAGGCCACTGCATTTTCAGCACAGTATCCAGTATCAGTTACTTTTTCTTTTTTTGGTCCTACATGCTAAAAATGGAGAAATTCAGCAGACAGCAGAATTTTTTCCAATACATCATGTCGGTGAGATGATCACAGATACCAACACTGAGACCAGGCAAGCAAGAGATCCTGTTCTCCAAAACTCTACTACAGTTTTATGCAAGTTCGATATAGACACCCCCACTTTTGTTTAGAAACTCGTAAGAAACAATTACTAAACAGATAATAAAAATTTCACAATCAGATTATCATAATTAATTTCTCTAGCCTTTCCAGCAGGACTTTTCAAACTGAACATCTTGTTTGGAAGGTACAGTTGATTTAAGGATATTTTCTATTTTTTGCTTTATACAGCAGATCACACACATAGTGATGAAATGAAAGACATAGAGATCTAGTTTGCAGAAAACAAGAACAAACTCAGATGTAAAATACCTACAGTGCTCCATTTATCTTCTCTGCTAAGTTATTATTGGTAAAATTTTAAAAAAATATTGTGCTCTATTTCAAAGTCCATTAGCAGCTATATAAAAATAAATGTAGGATATATACATTTAAAAAAAAAATTTATATTTTTATATATTTTTTCTTATATATATATACACATATAAAAAAAGCATATTTACATTCATATATGCCCAGAAATAAAAAAATATTTCCACAAACCCACCATATACTGTTTGGAGACATTTTTCTTTTGAGAATTCTATACAGTAGAAGTCTCTCAAAAAAGTCATTAAAATGTCTACTTATTAAAAAAGTACGAGTGAAACTTTTAAATATTTAAGAAAACAGATACTGGTAGAAAATACCTGGCAATAGAAGTAGGATGAAAAGCAAAACGAAACAAAGAAAACCAAAACAACTTTAAGATGCCCCCAAAACAGCAGAAGCAGAATTATAAAGCCACATGAGAGCAATCAGGACAGTTAAGATTTGTTCTAATGACGGAGCATTTCAAACCACTTACTTATTCCCCTCCCACTCTCTCAGAACACTCACATTTCTATGCCCACTACTAGCAGAGTCATGAAGTGGTGTATCGTCATCCAAGCCCTGTGTGTTCACGTCGGCTCCTGCTGCTATCAGGACTTTAGCAACATCGTAGTAACCAACATTACAAGCTTCATGTAGTGGTGTCCAACCTATAGTGAAGAGTGGTAAGTTTGAAAGGTCAAAGATGGAAGTTTGCTTTTTTTCTCCTGTGCTATAGATCTCTGTTGCCTTGAAACATTTCAAAATATACACAGTAGTTGGCAGGAAGGTAATGCCACCCATTTGATGAACAAAACATGCTGTATCAACTTTAAACCTCATGCCAAATTCCAAATTTTACTGTGATTAAATTGAACACAAAAATCACTAATCAAATAGTAAAAGACAAAATCTGGCACAAAATCCCCAGGCTAAACGTGTTACTCTTTGACTAGTGAGCATTTGAACACAGTGTTAGGTATATATAAATAACATTACTCTATATGGGAACAGTCTGAAAACCACACTATTGGAAAGAATAAGTATGGCAAATTACCATAACCAGTGCTCCTTTACAGCCACTCAACAAGTACCAGGAATCACTAATAACATTCAGCAGCTATTAGTCTACATAGCAAGCTATTATTAAATATTGGCAGAGAACTTATTCCTGGTATTTCCTGGAATATTAGTCATTTTTAGCGATTTAGATTTCCACATTGATAATCTGAAGGCCAGTGCTCATTTTTTTGTAGCAGAGTCTCTACTGAACACGACGATCAACCCACACATGCTATATTCCTTCTCTCAATTTCCTCTCCCCAACTCGATTCCTTCCACTTCATAGCTGCCCTGAACTTCTACGCTGATGTTGATGCCTTCTCAAAGACCAGTTCTGGGAAGGCATTCAACTTTTGTTTCCAACATAACCAGTGCAAGTCTGGAAGAGTTTTTTCACTTGAATTCTGCATCTAATCGGTAATAGTCTTGTACATCCATGAAGAGGAGGTACAAGAAACCCGTAACTTATCTAATCCCTCAGTAAGGTAATTTTTCACCTTCATCTCTCACACAACTCACCTGCCACTCATTTAAATAAATAAAAAAAAAGAAAAAAAAGAAAAAGAAAAGGAAAAAAACTTCTACCTCATTCTACAGCAAAACACTTCTTCCTGATCTTCGTATACTAAATTTCTTTTCCAAGCATCACTTGGGTCACTCACTTCCAACATAACCTGGCTATTACCTCCTTCTTTCCATTTTCTTATCATTTATCCTTTTCCCACTCACCCACAATGCTGACACGCTTCTGCTCTCAGCCCTCTGATCCCTGTCTTCTTTCCCCTTATTAATTCTCTCCATAATGCATTCTTCTCCATGTCTTACTGCTTTGCCTTTCTGTCCTGTCACAATGTCCAGCCTGCCAACTCTAGTCCTGGCTTGCTCTCAACATCTGTTTCCTTTACTCTTGTTCTCACACAGCAGTATCATTCTGGCAGATATCTCATGAACAGGGTTACTTCCTCCATTACTAATTCATTTTCTGCTCCTTTAGTTCTGCCAAGTTCTTAGCTAAAAAATTCTAAATTCTCTAAACTTCACTGCATCCTAAATTCTTATTTTTCTTTACTCATGACTTACTGCCCAAATCCTCCCCCTCTTCTTGACTTCTTCCTCTGTACAGGATTTTGAGGCTCAGCCACTTCTGTTTCTCACTGTGGATTACCAATGGAAAAGTATCTCACTTGATCCCAAACATCTCCTCCAGAGTTCTGAATGAAGTCCCTAACCACTTGCTCCCAGCTGATCCTCAGAACCAGGTCTCAGCCATTCTCCTCATCCTTTCATCTGCCTTTAAATTTGGTTAAGTAATTGTACTAGGTCAGGCTGGAATGAAGCTACAAAGTTAACTTCCTTTATAGCAGCCCATACAGTGTTGTGCATTGCACTTGGGGATAAAGCAGTGTTCATAACACACCAGTGTTTTGGCTATTGCTGACCAGTGCTTGTACAGTGTTAAGGCTTTCTCTCTCCCTCCTCCTGGGCAAAAGCTTGAGCGGGGACATAGCCAGGACAGCTGACCCAGACTGACCAAAGGTATATTCTATTCTCTATGATGCCACGGTCAGTAATAAAAGCTCGGGAAAGGAGAAGGAATAAGGGATGTTTGTAGTTATGGTGTTTGTCTTCCCAAGCACCCATTACACCTGCTGAGGCCCTGCTCCCTAGGAAGTGGCTGGACATTTGCTAGCCAATGGGAAGCAGTGAACGAATTCCTCTTTTTCCTTTTCTTGCATGTGGAGCTTTTGCCTTTCTTATTAACCTATGAGGGCTTTTTCCCATCTTACTTTCTCCCCCTGCCCTGTAGAGGAGGGGAAGCAAGAGAGCAGCTGGGTGGGCATCTAGCAGCCAGCCAAGGTTCACCCACCACAACATCTCTTCTTGAAGTGTTTCTGTTCTCCCTGTGATTTCTATGGGTCTGTCTTCCCCTGAACCTCCCCCTCCTTTTCTGAAATTGCTCTTGTCAATAAGTTCTTCTCATCTCCCCTCTCAACTTCTCTAACGATCTCACAAGGTTCCACTTCTGCTTCCTTTCTTTTCTTCCTCTACATGCTAGTACTGGGCAGCCTCATCTTCAAACACAAATTCAGCGACCCTCTATAAGCTAAGAAATTACTGATCTGTTTCTTACCTAAAAAACCCAAGGTTTTAGTACCTCTCATTAATACCTTCTCTTGATGTCAAATTTGAGATGACAACTAATTGTACCATGTAGTTCTCAATTTCTCCCACTGGAGCCTGCTACCTCAGTTCATCTCACCTATTTCCATTGAGAATATAATTCTCTCTATAACCATTTAGACCCATAAACTGAGCATCTTTAGCAGGCTTTGCTGTAGGTCTTGTTAAAATTCTCATTCAGACCTTCACTATATTTTTGCTTCTATTAAAACTGCTAGCTAGTGCTGCCACTTAATTTGGTGCCTGGCCAATCGACAACTGGCAGCTACTGAACTCAAAACTGCAGGTTCTATCCTCTGTGAAAGCTTTACTTTGGGGATGTCATATTTACCCTGCTGGAGATATTTTTACTAAAACATGTAGAAACTTAACTACTGTGACAGTATCAAAAGCAAAATAGGCAAAAGTTTGCCAGCAGGTTCCAATTATTTAGGAGGTCTTACAGACAAACAGACCATAAAGAAAGATATCAAATAAAAGAGACTAAAACATGGTACAAGTTACAACTTACCTTAAAGTTCAATCAATGCTGAAATCACAGGAAAAACTGGCATACCAAAACTGTCATTAATCTAGAAGGACTAGATGACAAGTGCAAGCTATACCACACTCACCTGCTTTGGTGCGTATTGGCTGTCCCAGTAAAAAGACAATGTACATTACAGTGCTACCACCTTCACTGTTACCAAACTTTGCATCTCTTCACATAGCTTACAATCCCATTATCAATTACTGACTTTGCTTAGTATAATTCTACAAAGTTCAGCAAGCGTGCACACATATTTTTGTAAATACCTAACATGCAAAGGTCCTGGCCACAACTGAAACCTCCAGGTATTAATATACTGTTCTAATAATATACTAAGCACTATACTGTCCCAGTACTACCATGGCGATCAGAAATAAAAAATATGATTTGAGGATTTCTAATAAGTTTTGTTCTGTATTTTCATTTGCATATAGCATGAACTGAAATTAAACATCTGATAACAACTTCAGCATTAATTTTGAATTTGTACAGTTAAGAGAACACGTATCAACTTACCTGCAAAATCTTTCACATTCACATTTGCACCTAAACTGATTAGCTCCTTAACCTGTTTAACATCCCCTCGAATTGCTGCCATATGAAGTGGAGTTTCCCCTCGTTCATTTCTCTTGTTAACTTTGTCTTTTTGTCTTGAAGAAGAGCTTGGAGTTTTCTTTTGTGTTGGTGTTGTTTGTAAGGAATGATTTAAGGTGGAATCTACAAAACAAGTTTTTAAATGGTCACTGTAAGTTACTTAACACTATTTTTACTTCACCTCATTTTAACACTTGCATTCAAAGATGACAATAATCACTGAATAACTGTATTTAAATACAGGATGTATTTGGCACTTCACATGTATCAACACAACGCTTATTTGCAATGTGCAAAACAGTGTTTTGCAAAATCTCACTCTTTTTAAAGTAGGTTTCAAGGACAGATGAAGTCTGTTGCCCTTCCTTCAGCGCAATTCCACTATATTTTTATGTAGTGGGATGCCAGTGTTGTACTCCATGCACTTCCTCACCACAACTATGTGCCAACACAACTGGTTTTGGTTGGACTGGATAGTTTCTTAAGGAAATGCAGCCATTCACTTTTAAATGACAGTTTTGTAAAAACATTACACCTGTAGAACATATAGATACATAGAGATTTTTTTAAAATAGAACTGGACCAAGGACAGTTTGAAGTTCTGAATTAAAAGCAAGGCGCCTCCCCTCTCCCATTAAATCCTTAGGAAATGATCCAGTTTCCATCTAAATTAAAATCCTGCTCCAAATTGAGACAATGAGACAGTAGTTAAACTTCATAAAAAAACCAACAGATAACATTTTGGTTTTTAAATAATGCCATAGTAATGCCAGCTTTTAAATAATTCCATTTTAAATATGGAACAGCGTTTGAGAGTCAAAAATATTCGAAGGAAGAAAAGACATTTTCAGGTTTTACAGCTATCATAATACAAAGCTTTGCACATAAATACGGAAGGTCAAGAATTTTTCATCAAATTACTTGTCAATGCAAAATGAGTTTCAACAGAATTATGAATAATTAATAAAAAATCCCATAAAAATCAAGAATTGTTGAAAAACATCAGGGTTCAGAATATTCCAAGTGGGATGGAATTAAGCAGACAGGAGGAAGAAAATGTTAACTTTGTAAGATCACCTGGACTGTTGTCTCGTGCTGTCATCTGCATGAGAAGTGCCATCTGTTTGCGCTCTGACAGAGGATAACCAAAAAGAATACTAACTGGTGTTGATTTCTTATTTCCAACATCCTTCTTCATTTTCTTTTTCTCCGGACCTTCCTTCTCTGGAAATATTAACATTTAAAAACTCAAACTGCTGTTCTGCTAGAACACTTTTCTAGAAATAAAAACATCCTTTTAAGATATGTGAACTGGTGATTGGTGGCAGGTGATGAAAACTAGAAATTGCATCTCTAATTTACTGCATTTGCATTATTTTTGGTTATCTGTTCTAATCATATCAGGATAATACGCTACTTAATTAAAGCATTTAAAGCTGTAAGGAGGGTTACTAACAATTTTAAAAGATGAAAACCCTATTTCACAGCAGGAAGACTGTATATGTCACAACTTTAATTTTCAAAGAATCAAGGCAGGCACTTAAAAAATTCTGTAAGATCAGCTAGTCAACTTTCTGCCCTAAATACAGATCTGAGACTGTGCTCTATTATACTTCTCTCAAGACACCATGTTAAAAATTAAGCAAAGACTTTTTAATACTGGTATTTGTTAGGTAATTGGATAAAAGAACGTTTCTTTCAAACTCATCTTATTACTTCACCTTATAGCAATTTCTTCTCCAAAATTCATATCCGTCAAAAACATACAGCTATGTTATATACATAACATCTTTCCTTTTATCAATATTTACGGAAGTTGTTTAATATTTCATGTCCAAGTTTTAAACCAGGAGCTAAAATTACACATCTGAATAAACAGATCATTTCTGAAGCTATTCAGTATCTACAAACTCTCCTGGATCTTCAGATTGGTTAAATGTGCTCTGAAATCAGACAACTTTTTAATACCTAACAAATTTGAAAACTACAACTTTACTTGCGTAATTTGGAAACTTTGGTCTCTGTCTTCCATCCTTTTTGAAAGTTCTTCCTTCATTTTCTGTATAAAGGTCTCATAAACCAAACACAGGCATTTAGGTTAAAGTATGACAGAAAACAACTGATTTGTGATTAAGTGACTTTGACTAAATCACTTTTAACTGGAGCAGTATGTAATGATCTTAACATCAAACAATTACAAACTCTCAATGCATCGAATTTCTTCTGGTACAACTATTTCCCACAGCTCTCCCTACCTAGTATTTATTGCTTAACTATATTTTCTAGAGACATATTAGTTTGCATTTATGGGTAGTGAAGACCATTCATTCTCTGTAATTATCTCATCTTTCCAGGCAACTGCTCTTTCTGTCTTAACAAGTTCTTAACAAATTGAACATTTTATATCTTGTAAGTAGCTTCTATTACTTATATGTTACCTCTGTAACGTCTACCTTTTTCTTCAGAGCCCCTAAGATTACTACTTGAATATAAACGCACTGGATATAAAAGATGGCTCAAGTAACCTTAGTCACAAACTAGGTGATTTGGAATGAAAATTTTCAAAAGAGTTAAAAAAATAAAATTCTAACCACCTCTGTCAAGAAGGAATGGTCTGAAGAATGTTCTAACAGACTCAACCAACAGAAACATCTCCAAACTCTGAGCAAGTAATTCCCTTGGTTTTCTTCCCTAAAAACCTAAGTTTAGTATTAGCTTTTCCAGAATCCTAGCTCTCTCTACCGCACCTGCTTCTTCTGGAAGCCTCCCTTACTGACCACCTTTCCCAACAGGCCTTTAACAGCTGGACAGGACTCTGCATCCTACAGTCACGGGTAATCCTAGTTCACCCTCCAGGCTGGACTACTGACCACAAAGTTAAGGACAGAATTCAGTAAGGATGTCTATTGCCTGCTTTTTCTCCTCTGTGGCTGAGTGATGTGCTAATGCCCATAAAGGAAGCGAGAACATGAAACGAAGCTGAGACCTAAAAATTAAAACAGCGAATACATAATAAATGAAAGGGGGGCTGGGGGAAATGATGTTGAACCCATTAACCATCCTAAAATGCTAGAATTCAGCTGGGAATCGGTTGGTGATTGTTACTATTAGTTAAATAAGCCTGGTTGCCACACTGATCTTTTTAGCTCTTTGTATAATAAGTTATTTCATCTTATTCTTACTGTGACTGATTACCATCTGATGAAACACTGTTCATCCAATTTCCATTAATCTTAGTATTTTGGGACATACTAAAAAAAAAAATAATGTGGAAATGCAATGAAGCTAAGTCAAAGTAGGGGGCAGAGATTTTGTTTTTATTAATGTCCCCGTGATTATACTGGTCTCCCAGTTTCCTTTACTAAATGTCAACCTCAAACACCTGTATGATAAAAACTTCATTTAAAAAAAATAAATCTGTCATCTGCAAAAGCAGGAAATCTTAAAACAGAAGACTCCACCCAGGCAAAATTCACTGACTTTCTGCAGAGAGACAAAAATTAATAGAAAAATACACATCAGAAGGTTAAGTCTTTTTGAGGTTCATAACCATGCCATTCCACGTTTCATTAAGCCTCAAACTGACTCTTTTTTATCTTTTGATTTTCTCACTTCTACCTTAGGCCCCCTCTGTGGCCCTCCTTGTTTCATTTGTTTCCTCTCAACTCATTTTCTGCCTTCCTAGCCTTCTCTAAATCTCACCGTCTAGGCTTGATTACAGACACAGGCTCTAGTAATGCAATGCTCTTGAGGCACAAGAACGCACGTAAATATTGCACATCTTGAATTCCATAAT
>VYZM01004893.1:143493-248012 GCA_013398915.1 Dromas ardeola | reverse complement strand
TGTTTTGCTCACGGATTTGGGATCACTGTATTTGTGATCCAGAAGGTGGTATCTGATGAGGTACCCGTGGGATTTTCTTCTTCCCTTAGAGCCAGGGGCACTTATGGGACCTCTGCACACCTGGTCATTGCCAGAACCTCTGGGATAGATGGGAGCTTGTGTGTAAGCCCCGGGGCTGCCAAGTCTCCTACATTCGTGTGTGTAGTTACTGGCTTTGGTGGAAGCCACCAGAAAAATGTGAAGGACAGGAGAAAAGGTGATCTTGTGCTCCCGTCCAGCCCCCAGCTGAAACTGTGCAAGATCTGGGTGCAGTAGAGTGCATGGAGCAGCAGCCTGGGACCGAGCAGACCCAGTCCCTTTGCTGCATCTACTGAAAGCAGTATGACGCTCCAGCTGCTGTAATGGGAGCAAGAATGATCGTTCATCTTTTAGGGCAAAGAAAGCACAAATCATTGAGGAGTCTCCATTAGGTGGACAGATCCTCCCACCAGGCTGGGATTGTTCCTAAAAGGTGTGTGATGTGGGAAACAAAACCGTGGATAAGGAGCTTTTTGTAGTAAAAGTGCTTTCCTCCCAAGCTGGACAAGTGAACTGTTGAGACCGGTTCTTCCATCCTCCACCCCTAAAGGGATGCTGCTCAATCCCCGATGACTCCAAGCAGAAAAACGCCACCCGTACATTGGGCTCGGCCTGCAGCCGACTTCAGGCTGGTTCAGATCAGGCGTCAGTGCCGGGAACAGCACTGCAGGGCCCCGCGCAGGGAAAAAACGTCAGATAACCAAACCTCTTACCACACACTTTCTTTTCCCCTTTCAGAGCTTCAGTATTTTATTGACTGACTGGACTCATTTGCTCTGAAAGATCCACTTTTCTCTTCAGTCTGTTCCGTTTGCTGCTGTGGAGAGAGCTGATGGGAATCGCCACAATAAAATTTTAATTAAATGCCAGGCAATAATTTGCAGCGAGTAAATTGTGGTACCTGCAGTATGCTGTTGACATCTGTTCACAGACCCAGAGGGCCATTAGTGACTTTGAGAACCAGGAGAAAAACACAGGTCCACTTACCTTGGTTTTTATTCTTTCAGTCCCGGGCAGAGAGACCTATTATGTTTAATATTTTATAGCAGTGCATTGTTGCCATCCTTCCTGTGAGTCATTTTTCCCCAAGAAACCCGTGCTCGCCACATTATTTAACCCCTTTAGAGGGTTTAAAGGCAGATTGTAAATCTTCTGCAGAAACGGTCTTTCATATGCTGCGTTCGTGCCACTGCATCGCTGCACAGTGCCAGGAAGCAAAAGCTGCTTCAATATTCAGCCATCTGCACGCCTGGGGGAAGGCCGGCAGCACACTGGAGACCGGCACAGACGTCCCAAAATCACCCGGAGGCTGAGTCTCAGGTCTGAAGCTCCGACCCAGGCTGAGCTCCTCTCGCACGGTGGTGTTTCTCCCCACGTCTGAGGCCGCTGGAGCCCAAAATGAAGATGATGATGCTGAAAATCTGCGTCCTGAAAAGGAGCCTTTCCAACCCGATAGCGTGAGGATGTTTGTCCGGTCTTGAGATGTTTCAAGTGATGGAATGACTCTTGGTGGAAGGATTTCCTAATGTTCATTCAACTCTTCCCTTTCCCTCTTTTGCCCCATGCCATGAAGGTGCATGTGCCCGTGCAGGTAACTTCAGGCTCTCGCTCTTCACATGCTTGCAGATAGTTTTTGCCCCCCTAAAACACCTCTAGTGGCTTTGCTAAATGATATCTTGAGGTCTTTCCAGGTTTTAGTTTAAGAAAATGACTCACTAATTGTTTTGGGGCATTCATTGTTCTTTCTCTATGTTTCTGACCTAGGAACCAGGACCTAGGCACAATTACATCTTGTTCTACTGATTTTCAGCAGACCTCCTGCTATGCAGCCTCATAGGTTTGAGGACAAAAATACACACGAGTTTCGTTTAAATAACTGTAGTGGAAACTTTCTATGGAAAGAAGATACCCCAAAAAGCCCCTGAAAGAACAAAGTAATTGCCTTACAGAATGACTTCCTTTTGCTGCATTGTTTTCCGTTTGCATCAGCCGTTTGTCTCCTTTGGGCTGTGCAGTTGTGGTTCTTCGGTGTGTCATCCAGCAAAAGTACAGCAGAACAACTGTGCACAGAAGAGAATTGCTAGTTTGTTTTTTTTCTCTCTCTCTTCATAACGCAAAAAAAAAAAAACAAACAACTGCGCTTTGGACAAATTGGGTCTGTGACATGAGTGGAATTTAAAAAATTACAGTATTTATTGGATGCTGTGTTGAAGGTTAGATTCTTGTGTCATCCTTCAGATGAAAAGGTTGGAGAAAGTGAGTAGTAGCATAGAAATTGCTAATATGTGGGAGCTTCTTGACCAGGGAGATGAACATACTGAGGTATTTCATCACTTGCAATGTGGAGATGCACTTCTGTTGACCACCCTGTGGCAAATAGAGCTCCATGTGTCGTAGAGTAGCTTTATCAGGCACCTAAAGCCCTAAAACCCCCAGAAGGTTCTGGATTCTGCTTTGGAGCTCAGGGTGGCTGCAGAGACCATTCCAGGGAGATACAGGAGGTGCGACCTCTCCCCTCCTGCCGAGGGGGTGGGAAGGGTGCTGTGAGCTCTCTGGTTGCTCGCTTTTGGGAGGGGCCTGGACATTCGTATTTTGGAGGCTGGAAAGGGAAATTTTTCATTTGGCACTGCTGGGAAGATTAAGCAAAGATTTTTATCTTAATGAGTACATATGTTTGGCCATCTTATTTCTTACTGAAATAACTGCCTATATGATGCTTTCTGCTCAGAGGTGGAGGCCAGTGTTCTGCAAAGAGATTCTGTTTTCTTTTTTAGACTCTATAACTGGTTACATCCTAAACTTAAATCTCAAGAACTGCTGGTTCAATCTCCCTTCATAGCCTCGTTCCACTTCCTTTAGCTCAGCAGAGAACTTTTACTCTGCAGAAGTGTCAAAAAGTTTAAGTGCCTAACACTTTCCTATACCTGTAACTCTTTGCGTCTCTTAATGATTTATAAAGGGAAAGGTCATGCTTTTTAACACTTTGAAAAACTTCTAAAAGTCCATACTGAAGTGAAATAAAACCAAGGAGCACCAGAAAATGTGCCACATGAATAATTTTTCTGTTGTTCTTGAAACACTGTTGATATGGCTGTAGGAAAGATGAATGGATAGCTGTAGAAACTGCCATAGACACTATGTCATGCTTGACAGCAGGTTTCTTTTGAGAACATTGTGTTTATAACGTGGATACAGAACTTGGGAAGGGGAACAGCGCTGCAGATCTCCCAAGGGTCTTCAAGTAAAGATGTTGCCGTGTTTGTGATGCTGCAGCTCTCCACTGCATCATCCAGGCTGGAGAGGCAGTTTCGTGGATCCCTGCCGGGCTGGAGAGGTTCGAGCTGCTGGTCTGAGGAGGAAGGTCCTGTCCCCTACAGGGAGGTGACTGATGGGGTTGCGTCCCACCCTTTTCATCCCACTTTCTTGCGGGAACACTTGGTTTGAACTTGCAGTAGACTGCTGAGCAAACACCCAGAAGATGAGAAAGACAAGACCTTCTGGTCTCCTTGGTCTTACAAAAAGCAGCCTGGAAGTTCATAGTTTAACTCATAGTGAGTGACCTTATGAGAATATGGAGCCTGATAAGGTCAGAGGTGTATATTTGGAGGAGAATCCAGAAAAAATTCCTTCACAGCTGCTAATCACTGATTTCAAAGCACCACAGACTGCTGGACTAGTTTTTCCTTTCTATACTTGTTTGTGGCTCGCAGTATCTTACACTAAACGTGCATCTCGCTCACCTCGGACCACAGCTTCAAGTTTGTGCATGGCTTCTTGCTTCCTGCCTGGGAACGTGAAAATAAATGCTGATGGTGGGTTTAGAAGAGGCGCATGGAAAACAAAGAACCAGCTTGGGGAAACTGGCTGAGTTGCCCCAAAGCAAGAGATTTGTGCTAAGTGGCAGGCTGGTTTCACCTGAAAGCACCAGCTCCCCACGGGTGAAGGGAGTCAGCTCAACTTGGCAACGTGGTCAGCCCATCATTACATGGGCTTTAAGATGACAAGTCCTGGTTCGGCCTGATCTTAATCTTGACATTGATGTTAATTAATCTTGATTCATTGTTAGAAGAGTATAAGGCCAGGCAGGAAATGAGCAAAAAGCATTACTGAGAAAAAAAAAAATAAAAAAAAATCTCTAATTTCACACTTCAGGGTGTGGGGAGGGAAAGCTTTGAAGACGCTGTGTTCTTGCTGCAGTGTAATATATTAACTTTTTTGGTTTTGGCTCATGAAGTACTCTTTTCCCTCACCCTTAGAAGCATCGGATGTAATTAAGCTCAGAAGCAATGGCCCTTTCCAGCTCTTTCCTGTCATCAGGGTGAAATAGCACATAAATGGTGGATTTTTATTATTTTTTTTTCTTCTTAGTGGGTGAGTAGTCACTAGAGAAATTTTGTTCCTCAGTGCTGCATTACCTCCTGGGAACCACAGCTTTGCTAGTACCTGTTCCCAGCTGCTGAATCAAGACCCTGGATGCTTTCAGTTGCTCATTAAATTGTCTGCGTCTTGTCCCGCAAGTTTGCTTGGGATGCAGCGCTGGTGGGGGAAAATGGGATGAAATCCTGCCATCAGCACTGCAGAAACCCAGTGCTTGGTCAGAAAGCAGAGCTGAACGGTATGTTATCACCCTGTTTGGAGTCACTGCAAAGGAGACTTGCCAGATGTCTCCATACTAGACGAGCTGTGTGATTTACAAAGTTGTTTTCAACCTGAAATAGAGATTTTTCATCTAAATGGTTTCACAAGCTTTTATTCAACAAGAAAGGAGAAGCAGCAAGGTCCTTCCCTGTTCAAAGGCACCTGCCGAGGGGATGGCCGGACCCGCTGTACCTGCCAGTGCCACCATCTCCCAGAAACACATCGTGAAAGGTCACAGGAGTCCCGACCCTCCACTGGCTTAGTGAGGACAGCTTGGCTGGGATATGAATTTTTAACTTGTGTTCAAACTGCTTTCACAGAGTCATTGCCTGGAGACAGAAAGCATGCAGTCTTGTTAGAGAGGGTGATAACAGCTAGTTTATCTCAAGTGCCTGGACTGCTCCTTTTTTTTTTTTTTCATTTTTCCTTTTAATCTGATATTCTTTGTTCAAAACCCAGATGGGGCAAATGCCTTCCAGTTAATATTGATGTAGCTTATCAGTAGAAGTCTGCCTGCTATTTCATAGGATGCTCTCAAACTAAACTGGGGTAAAGGCTGGAGCTTCAGCTTGTCAAAGACAGTGTGAAAGGAAATCTGTTTAGATGTTTATGCATCAGCAAGGCAGCAAGGCCAACATTTATTCCCATTGGCATTTCAACTGTTCTTTGTGATTAGAGATGCCCTGGAGAAGTCTCAGCGCTAGAGGAGTGACGCGACAGTAATGCTCTGCTAAAGCCAGAGCAGTTTTGCGCTGGCTGGCATTACTGTGTACTTCTGAACTGCTCTCTTTATTTTATTTTATTCTTTTTTTTTACTTTCCTATTAAAATGAAAATTCATTACTGTTAAAAGCATCTCTAATGCCTGTTCTGGCACTGGGTTTTCCTAGCTTATCTACAACCAGGTGGCAGCGAGGGCTTGACAATGCTGGGGGCAGCAGTGGCTGCAGTGAGCCCGTTTGGGTTTCTTGAAATCCTTGGTGAAGGTCTCTGCCCAGACCAGAGGCTGCCTGTTCTCTGGGCCTGCAGAGGGAAGATTTTGTGGCTTGGTGCCGAGGCTGGACCAACCTGTCCCCCAGCCACCCAAAGGACGTTGCGAGGCCCTTTGCCAGCCCCAGTGAGATGCCCCGTTGCAGCCTCTGCTGCAGCTGACAGCAACCTGGGAGGGCGGCTTATTATGAATCTATTTTTGCACACAATGAAAATTGCTAAAAATATTTGCTTTCACTCATCAGCCACCAAACTTCTGCCCTCCAGAGTAACCCCATCGTTATTCTGTGCAGGTTACTTCCAATGAGAAATTAGTGCTCTGAACATTTATGTTGCAGTGTTTCATCTGCGAACAAATATTTTGCATGCCAAGTGGGAAGGCAGATTTGTTCAAAAATAAAACTGGTTTGAGATCTTACTATGTATTGTTGCAAACAGGACATTTGCAAATATTTGAGCGAGACCTCCATTGAATATATTTTAATATTTCCCTAAGTAGAAGGGTCATTTTGGGACTACACCACTGGACAGGTGTCTTCTTTTGTTGTGGCAGATCCTCTGTACGACATTGGCACATGACTTGGTCTCTTCAAATTTGTTCCTTTTCTGCAATATTGGCATAATAATACTTCTTTCCCCCCCTGGTCTGCGTAGATAGCAGTTGGGAAAGATGGTCTGCCTGTGTGGATCATGTGGTGGATGGTGCCATGGCTTCAACTGTCATAATGTAGTTAATTAATTAACAGCTGGGCTACATAGGTTCAGCTGTGCAGTCATTAAATTGCTTCCTAAGTTTTTTTTTACCCTTTGAAATGAACAAAATTAAGACTTCAAGGTAAAGCCACCTCCTCCATGACTCTTTGTGATGGACAGTGCCTTAACTTTTCTGATCCAAATGCTGGAGAGCCCTCAGCTGTCCTTGGGTGTCTCAGTGCTTTTCTTCCCTTAGTCAGGAAACTCTTCCTAGTGTCTAACCTGTGTTCCTTCATGCAATTTAAGATTATGACATCTTGTGCTACTCCTGAGAAGCCAAGACAGTTTATTCCCTTCTCTCATGGCCCTCTTGATGTGTTTGAAGATCATTATGATGCCTCCCTGTAGTCTTAGCTCTTTAGTCCAAAGTAATGTTATTTTTTCACTGTTTTTCCAGTCTGTGCTTTCTCAACCTCTGATCATCCTTGCTGTCTGCATTGGGACTTTCTCTACAACTTTATTGAAATGCAGTGTCCAGTATCACGACTTTAGTAGTGCTACATAAATGAAAAGTTCCCTTTGTGTATTTCCTTCTCTATGTATGGTAGTGTGATGATATAAGGAAGAAATTTTTTAAACTGAGGGTGGTGAGACACTGGCCCAGATTGCCCAGAGAGCTGGGAGGTACCCCAGCCCTGGAAACATTCCAGGTCAGGTTGGACGGGGCTTTGAGCAACCTGGTCTAGTTGAAGATGTCCCTGCCCATGGCAGAGGTGTTGGACCTTTAACAGTTCCTTCCCACCCCAACCATTCTGTGATTCTGTGTTGGGTTTTATTGCAGCAACACGACAGTGTTCAACTCCTGTTCAGTTTGTGATCCATGGTAATCCTGAGCTCCTTTTCCAAAAACACCCCTTCTGAGTTGATATTTATTTCCCCTGTGACCATGTCATTAATTATTCCTGTCTTAGCACTGTTCACCCATCATTCCTGAATTGTCTTTTTCTTTTTCTCTTTTTTTTTTCCAGACCATTTCTACAATTTATCAAGATCATTTTGAATCCTAATCCTGGCCTCCGAAGTACTTGCAGCCCGTCCCAGCCTGGTATCAGCAGCAATTTTAGTAAGCATACTATGTTCCATCATTCACATCAATTATAAAAATACTGAATTGTGCTAGAGCTAGGAGACCTTGGACACCCACTCGGTACATCTTTCCCTTTGGCTCTGTGCACTGTGGCAGCATCCTGCAATGCTGTATTTGCCTTGCAAAAAGCACAAAAGGCAATGCAGCTCCTTGGGACAATGAGATTTATATCCCAAACCAAGAGATTCCATCAGCCCCTGTGGAGCTTTGTAATGAGAAATAAGTTTATTTACCATACCAATACCTGAACAGGACCACTTATGTGCAGGGCCAGAAGTTTGAAAGAGCAGAAGCTATGCCTTCTTGGAAAATCAGCAAGTCCACTTTTCCTCGTGTATTTGTTACAGTTTTCTTTTTTCCTTTGTTCTCAATGGAAAACCCACCTTCCGTTCACACCTTGTGGCTGTCCTTTTGCAAATACTTGTTTATTAATGAGTGTTTGGGGCTGAGGCCCAGAGGGAAGGAAAGCAAATGCAGTTTGTTTCCTGGCTTACAAACCAAGGAGGCGGTTGTGGGCGATAGTGGGGATGTGTTGGACCTACTGGGGCGGCGGCGGCTATGTGCCCGAGTAGGTGGTCTATGTCCTTTGCTGGGATTTTTGCCCTCTGCATTTCTGTATCAGCGGACTATCACATAGGTTCATTTTGCTGGAGGTGGTGAAGGGTATAGTATCCCAGGATTTATGAATTTCCATGGGATCTGATAAATTAAGTTTTATAGACCAAGCCTGTATTTATAACGCAAAGGGGCAGAGCCAGATGCTGCCCGCAGAGACCAAAAATATAGTGGACAGATGTTGTTTATGTCCCAGTAACTGTCGGTGTTTAACAAATAAGAAATGAAAACAAAAACGGTGGATGGACCCCAAAGGTAATCGGTTGCAAATTAACTCAGACAAGAATTAGTTTCTTGTTTCTCTCTCAGGAGGAGTATAAAGCCGTGTTTTGTTGTCAACTGCACCTAAATGTATATGTGTTTGTCAGAATAGCTCTGTGTTTCAAACCTCATCTCTGCTGTTTCTGGAAATTTAAGCTTAAACAGGAAAAATAATTTCTACTTGCCTTTCACCTCAGACTTCATAGACGTGACAGTGAATTATGACGCCTGTGTCATAGGGCCAGAAGTTCTATTCCCATGCTACAAAGTGGGAAACTGAGGCACGGGAGGCCAGTATCGTGTTAGGCTCATAGACTGAGCCTGGATGGGAAATGTTGATTCTCGTCCCCTCCTCTGTGACCTGTATGTCTTTCACAAAGTTACAAGAATTTGAGAAGAAATGAAGTTCTGTGAACAAAGACTTGCAATTTGATATTTTCAAGGACTTTAACTACATAAAACTGATTTACTTTGGGGGAAAAAGCCTTAAATATCCCTGTAGAGAGTACATAATGTGAATGATTTTGTATTTATTCATTGCATTTCACTGAGTGGATGAAATCTCTCCTGACCATAATGGAATTATAGTTGGATGTGCTATCTAGTATGGTGCTGTTAAAAGCAGGTGCACAAAGGGAGTTCTTTTTGGAGAGGGGGGGAAAAAAAATCTTACCGTACCAGTAAATGATTCTTACCACTGCAGTAATCCTAATCAGATTAATTAGGATTAATTTAGCTGTCTGACTTTTATTTATGTGACATAAAAAAAAGTCTAAGAAGTCTTATTTAAAACCTTTATGAGTTTAAGTGATATTTTTCGGTTGTTCCACATGGTGCGATGTATAAATCCCTGGCTGGTTGGGCTTTTAGGGAGAATTACATTGCATCCAGCATTTAGAGCCAGCCATTAGTTCCCCATATCCTCCCATATTGCCCATCTGTAGGTCGCCCATCTACCCCTGCGCTAATGTCTTCAAACGTGTTTCTTCCTGCAGCTTCTTTTTTTGAGAATTGTATCGAATCTCCCCTCTGGCAGCAGCCTAGTTCAGCTCCCGATCTTCTGGCATGGCCAACCCCCCATCTGCATGGCATCCTTGCCCCCTCCCACACATGGCTTTTTCCCTCCGGAGCAATCCCGCTGTAATTTTCCACTTATGTGTCTCACCAACAGCCATATCTTTTCTCACTTGCATATGCCACTGCCTTTTCCCATCACTTTTTTTTTTTTACTGCTTTTTTCTCTTACTGTTTTCCATTTCTGAAAAGCTGTTCAGATTTTCACAAAACAAAACTGTATGGCACTGCATATGTGCTTGCCTATATGTATCCGCGTATAGCGAAGGTTGCAAAACAGTATCTGTCAAATGAGGTAATTTTCCATCAGATTCATCCCTCTATTGTCATTTCATATTTATTCACCACTCAAAAGTGAGCTTCCTTGGAAAGACTCAATCAATTTTAAGATGGTTTTGAGTTTTATGAGTCTGAAAGACCAGAAGATTTTCCCCATGACAGTTTGTGTGGATGGTAGGACCATTACGTCTTCATCAGACAAGAGGTAATGGGTACAAACTTGAGTATAGGAAGTTCCACCTAAAGACGAGGAGGAACTTCTTTACTTTGAGGGTGGCAGAGCCCTGGCACAGGCTGCCCAGAGAGGTGGTGGAGTCTCCATCTCTGGAGACATTCAAAACCTGCCTGGACGTGTTCCTGTGCAACCTGCTCTAAGGTGACCCTGCTCTGGCAGGGGGGTTGGACTGGGTGATCTCCAGAGGTCCCTTCCAATCCTATGATTCTGTGATTCTGTGATCAGTTAAACGGGAAGGTTTGATGTTGCAGAGCCCCAAGCAGCAGACACGTGCACTCACAGAGGCTTCTCTGCAGAGTCTCTTCCTCACCACTTTTGGATCTTGTGGGATTACTGTATTCCCTTTTGTTTTAATTGAGCTTTGCATTTCTTACTTGGTTTCACAGTGCCATGAGCATGTGGTGGTTTGGAGGCGTGTCCTTCGGGTTTCATCTTGCTAGGATTCAACAAATCAAACATCGATGAATTTTCTCCTGTGCTTTCACGAAATGGCAAAGAGCATGAGGAGGTGCAGGGTGGACACAGTGTGGCCTGTGGAGAAGTATTTGCTCTTGGCAGAGATTTTATTGTCTGCAATGGTTTTTGGTGGGCACCTGAGGATGTGATGCCCTCTCAAGTCCTTTTGTCAGGAAACAGCTGGAGCCCGTTTCAGGGAAAGGGCACCCTACAGTGTTGGTGCTGGGGGTGGTGTCTGCAGGGATGCACACTGCTGCCCAGGGCTCTTTTCCTTTCCTTTTCCATTACTTTACTGGTGCAGAAGGGTGTCCTGGAGGTGCCAGATCAGGATATGTCCTTGAGTCTTTGCATTGAGGCCTAGTTTCACAGTGGCAATGTCGTTTCAAATCCAGAGTCCACATTGCATCAGAGCCTGTTTCAGCCCCAGGGTTGGCTGTCAGAAACCAAATCCCTCCCCCAAAGTTACGTGCAGCTTTTTGTTTTCACTTTTTAGTGGGAAACACAGTGTTATTTCCAAAATCTTCCTTGTCTTATCCCTTTACATTCCTCTGTTTACGCCCTGGCATTTTATGACATTGGCAGTAAGGTGTTAAGACCAATTTTGTTTTTCCCTCCTTTTTCTTCAGTATTTTCTCTCAGCTGGTGGTGTGCAGAAGTCCTGGTGCAGGGTGTGTAGTGCGTCTCTGTGCAGGAGTGTGTATCACTGCTCTTAGGTCATTCTTTATCAAAATAGAGAGGCAATGTTTTTTAACAAGGTAACACACACTCTATTTTAAGCTGCTTCTAAAAATAAATTCCCGCACAGTGTTTTCTATTTTATTTGGGGCTGTTTTCTTAAGATGATTCATAGAAAGAAGATGAGCTTTATTAGTTTTACCCTAGGGTGAAACAACGTAGGTGAGTTGCTGATCGTACGTGAAGGTTTACATGTCCGCGAGGATTTTTCTGATTAGGTCTACTGGTGCTGGCTTTTCCCCTAAGGCTGAACTGTTGCATTAAACACTGGACAAACTCTTTCTCCTGGAGGTGTCTAGTAGCTAATACAACACATTCCGCATGTGGACAGTGTCCCACAGTGCTTTGGAGAGTTGATGGCATTGTCACACTGAATGAGAAATAATGGCTAAAGGAAGTAATGAGGAAAGAGTTGGTTCCTCTGTGAAATAGGGTGGAGATTTAAAACTTGTTGGATGCGCTCAGAGCTACAGGGAAGAAGTTCAAGAGCTGGAGATACTGGGTGAAGTGGAGGTAGGCATTGCAGAAGTATGTAGAGAGCAGAAGACTACTCTGCCTTCCCACACTGTCATGTTTCCTCCCCCACACATCCTGGGGGGAACGGCTTCCTTGCTGTAGCTCCTGGCATGTGAAACATATTCATTGTTTTTAACATTAAGAACAAGAAGTCATCTCTGCTGAGCTACTTCATGGCCTCCCTTTGCCCAGCCAAGCGTGTGAGCAGCTACAAAGAAAACTCTTGGCCTCTTGTCCAACACTAAGATATGTCATCTCCTGGGGCTAGCGCACACTGATGATTTAGGGATGGGTATGAAGTAAGGAGAAAGGGCCAAAAGAATTGAAGGAACAGAAATGGACCAATTTCCCTGAGGAGACTATTCAAATGACTGCCAGTAACAGTGGTTCTTATATGTCCATGACAGTGGCAGGATCTCAAGGTTGGTGTCCTGAAGTCATGTCTTTGAAAGGCCAAATACCTGAAGAACTGGAATCATAGAATAGTTTGGGTTGGAAGGGACATTTAATGACCATCTAGTCCAACCCCCTGCCATGAGGAGGGACATCTTCAACTAGACCAGGTTGCTCAGAGCCCTGTCCAACCTGACCTTGAATGTTTCCAGTGATGGGGCATCTACCACCTCTCTGGGCAACCTGGGCCAGGGTTTCATCACCCTCAGTGTAAAAAGCTTCTTCCTTATATCTAGTCTATATCTCCCCTCTTTCAGTTTAACACCATTACCCCTTGTCCTATCACAACAGGCCCTATTAAAGAGTCCCTCCCCATCTTTCTTGTAAGCCCCTTTTAAGTATTGTAAGGCCGCTACAAGGTCTTCCCAGAGCCTTCTCTTCTGCAAGCGGAACAACCCCAACTCTCTCAGCCTGTCCTCAGAGGATCTCCAGTCTACGAGCTCTGGGACAGCAGAACTGAACAAATAATTGCCACAATGAAGGCAATGCCATTGTTTGCTCTTCCTGTAGATTAGGAGCACAGCAGCAGTAGGCTCAGCTGTGTCGGGTCATGTCTGTGTCAACAGCTCTTGTAGGTGACCCAATGGCCATGAGGTTGCGACCGTGATCCTAACAGCTTTGGGAGACAAAAGAGAAAGTGCTGCTTTGTAGGGTGTTCACGT
Source organism: Dromas ardeola (assembly GCA_013398915.1). Taxonomy (NCBI): domain Eukaryota; kingdom Metazoa; phylum Chordata; class Aves; order Charadriiformes; family Dromadidae; genus Dromas; species Dromas ardeola. The sequence goes on along the minus strand of VYZM01004893.1, from coordinate 235,181 downwards.
ACACACACACACACTGTTGATCTGGGATCGTGGAAGGTGTAAGGTTGCCATGACTCCACCCAGAAAACTTGCTCTCGTGCTGCTCCAATGCATCCAACATTAATGAGACATCTCTCCAGCCTCCCTGCTAGAAGCCAGGTTGTACTTGGCTCCTTCCTATTGCAAGAACCAGCCAGCGTCCTCTCACTGGTGCACCTTGACAAAGGGAAACACAAGCTGAAGAAGGCCTGTTTGCACCTGAGATGCCCCATTGTGTTCCAGGATGACATTGTACCAAACTTGGTGTGCAAAAGAGAAGAGCCTGTCCCACAGAAGTTGCAAACGTGACTTTTCTCCTCTTGACATGTGCTGTGGCACAAATGTATTACAGAAAGTTAATACTTCATGGGAAGACACAGAGGAGAGCTATTACTTAAAGTGATGACTTTACTGGTATCCTTGTGTACCACAGATGGCCAAAAAGTCCCGGCCATATGGAGACGTGCATGTCTCACTGCTAAACAACAGGAAAACATATCACAGAAATGAAAGGTTGTATGATCATGTACACAACCTCAAGGTCTAATCCTGTTCTCTCTGAGGTCAAAGCCCTCTTGGTGTCAGAGGACTGGGTGCTAGTCTGTAATCTTCCACCTCCTCTCCTTCTCATATGAATGTGCTATTCAGAACTTGACAGCAGCCTCCAGACCTCTTGCTTCCTAGACCTTTCTATGGAGACATGAACCTGCAGGACATTGTAGTGACACAGACAGTGATCCTCATGCCCTCCTGGAAGAAACGATGAGGCTCCACCACACAATTCAAGGGAAAGATTGCTGCATGGGAAGTGGGAGGAAAATATTGCTTGCTTACAGCATGGTCCTTTAGAATGAAAAAAGAGAAGTTTATCATGGTCAAAGGAGGCAAAACAGGATGTCTGGGCTCAGCTCTGATACCAGCTTATCATGCAACACTTCTCCAGGATCCTGTGTTTCAGCCATAATACAGGAATGATGCATTTCTATTTTTGTGAGGCTGTCTAGGATTCGCTGGTGTTAAACTTGGGATCCTGGGATAAAACATGCTGCTCAATAAATTCATTAAGTTTTGAACTGGCAGTAGGGGTAGGAGCAGAGGATTAAATTAGGTCTAATTCTGATCTTATTTATCGTGTGTTTCAGGAATGGCTGCTTCAAAGACAGCATCACCCCAGTGCAAAAACAGTTAAAGTAAATCAGAATTGTTATCAAGGCAAAAGCGTGCAAGGCAGGACCTTTGCTGAGGCTGAGCAGAGGCGTATTGTTTTTACTTGCAAGGATAGAGGTTTTTTAACCTGGTGTTTCCTCCATTTGTCTTCATTAAGAAAATGACAATCGGAGTGAAAATGAAATACCCCAGGGAAATAAAAACCCTTCAACTTTTGATTAGATCTGCCCAGTCCTACAGTCCTTTCAGATAAGTTTGCTCCTTGCATTGCCTTGTGGTGAAGGGAAGGAGACCGTCTGCAGAGCATCAAAGCCGGTGAGATAATGAAACCAGTGAAGAAGTGGAAAGAGCCCTGATCTCATCTGCCTGCGCTGAAATTCAGAGTTTTAATTAGCTCACCGGCATGTGGGGGGGGCGTCAAAGGTAACGTTTGTGCCCCTGGTGCCGCTTGCTCAGGGGTTGAAGTGGTGCAGGGACCGGGGGAAGTCCCGCTGACACCACCAAAGAGTTAATCCCAACATAGTCGTCTCATTCTCTTTCGGAGAGGAGTTTCTCCTGCAGGGCCATCGGGTAAGACGCGTGATTGTGTGTTCTGGCAACCGCTTTGCAATGTGAAATAAACACCCTTTCGTATAATAGCATTCATTGAGCATTGTGCCTGGGAACTCATCATGACACATGTCAGCCCAGGGCCGGGGAAGCTTCCTCCTTTTGCAGCTCAGCAAAATATTTGTACAGTGTCTTCTAGTAAACCAGTTCCTCCGTGCTGCTGGGGAAGCTGGTCTTAATGGCTGACCTTGCTCCGAGTCCCTCCTAAAAGAGTGAGTGCAGCTCAGCTCCATTCAATCTGCCAGCCAGATGGAACAGCTACCAAATTTGCTTCCCTGTTAGGTTTACTTTTTAAATTGCTATAATAACCCTGCAGATTTATTGTTGCTTTAAGTAACTGGAACACAGCTTTAAAAACAACAGCCCGTGTACCCAGTCCTCACGCCGTGCACTGGGGAGCTAACAGGGAAACTGCAGGGGCTGATGGCTGCCTTGCACTGAACTTTGAGTCTCGGGTACTGTGCGTTCTGTGATTATTAAGTCTGGCAGTTTCTAAGAAAAAAAAAATCTTTCTTTTTTTTCCTTTTTTGAAGTATTTAAGAATAACATTCTGAAAATCTTGGTGCTACAGAAAAAATCACATGAAGTTTGCTCTTGGTGGATAGCCAGATGTGGGTACTGAAATCTCAGCTAGTTTGCAAAGAATAGAAATATCTCTTTTTTCCCCTCTGACCTTCAGCACCGTAGGGTCTCCATGACCAGAGAAAATGATGATGGTTTCTGGCTCCTGACCATTGCTGCTCATCAAAAGCTGTTCCACAGTATCACAGTCAGCCACTGCAGACCACAAAACCAGTTGCAGCTAGAAAGTTTGTGTAAGATGTATAGAAGGCTGATTGAAAAGAAGCATGTTTCCAAGAATTCTCTGTGTTTTGGTTTGTGTAAGGTCTAAAATTTAAAATATGTTTCTCCTACCCCAAATAGATCTCAAGTAGTAATTGTAGGTGGGGAATTACAACATGTATGGCTGGTTTTAGGAAGGGCCCACAAAGATCTGTTCTTGGCTTGTCATAGTCACGGTATTTCTCCTCGAAGAGCAAAAACAACAGCAGAAAATATCTGGTATTTTATTTTATAGATGCAGGGTTTGGGCAGTGAAGCTAGACAAAGTAAGCATAGAAAAAAGGAACAGAATCTTAGCAGAGAAATCGATCACTGGAACATCTTAACTGAGAACTGCTTCTTCTACCACCATTTGTAGTCTTTAAATCAAGACTGTTTTCTATTTTCATAAGAGATATTGAAGGTCAAGGACAAGTAATGAGCTTGATGCAGAAATATCTGAGAGGTTCTGCAGCCTGTGTTTAGCAGGAGGTCAGGCTTTATCATTTATCATGCTGTCTTCTGGTCTTAAGATCTGAGGATTTCTGAAGACCAAGTGAGATTGTGGCATCATGTTTTGCAAAATCAACTTTTTAATCTTCCTGGAAATGCTTATTCCAAAAAATCAAGGGCCTTGACTACAGTATAATTTTTTTTCCCTGAAATTCTCTATCGGTAGTGCCCCATAAATGTGAGCATGAATGTTGTTTGCTGTTCAGTCTAGGGCTAAGAATAGGAATTCCCAAGACAAATGCTGGACTATCTGCACACCAGTTCATTGCCGTTAGGCCTCGGCATCACAGAACAGCCCATGGAGCCCCCGCAGGTCACAGTATTTGGTTTGTGAGCTGTGCAGAACCTCACTGTGAAAACAAACAAGCTCTTGTGCAATTATCAAGCAGTTCATGTATTTTTAATTTAACACTTTTGCATCCAGGCTTGAACTTCCCTCTTTTTTTTTTGGATGATCATTTTATCATATCTAGGACGCTTCTCTTAAACTCTGGGTTTGGTTGTAAGAATGTCGCTTACTTTTGCTGTGGGAAGGAATAGTATCTTGCAAACTGACTTTTAGGAGAAAAAAAAAAAAAGGGTGGGTGTGTGTGTGGAAGAAAAGGCATGTTTCTCTCTTTTTGGGTATGTGGTCAGAATAATGCTTGTCTGCCCAAGCATGGTCTCTCTGCAACCAGAGCAGGGCCATATTTATGGCTCTCCTCCCCCACAATCCTGTTCTTCATGAATGAATGCAAAAGACTCAAAGAGGAAAATTTTGCAAAGCAGAAAACCAAGGTCATAATTTCAGGTTCCTCAGAAGAGGGTTTCTACACAGATGCCCAATTAATTGCTTGGCTTCCTCCAGCTTTGGACCCTCTTGGTTTCAGGTGAGCAGGTCTGGTAGGCGGTGGGGCTTTATGAAGCCCGACGGATGGATGATTCAGCATCTTCCACCTCAGCTCAGGTCAGGCTGTTGTGTCTCCACCATTCTTGCAGCACCACCTTCTGGTCTGCAGCCCTGCCCGATGGAGGAGCCATGGGCGATGCTGCACGCGTGCTGGGAGGCATGCGTAGAGGTGCTCTTCACTGGCTGCAGCCTGAAAGTGGAGGAGTGAAACTGCTGTGTGGCTTGTGGCCAGCTACCAAGGTGGTAGAGGAGTTGGGGGGAGGAAATCTAAGCAACCTTCATGCCTTGTTTTTCTGCAGGGTTTCCGAGCCCTCAAGGTGCTGAGCTGTGACTGGGGTGCTGTGTGTTGTGCGCAGGAGGTGTGGGACCACATCCTGCCCCTCACTGCCGGGCACACCCCAGGCGCCCAGAAACGGCGATCACAACTGAAAGGAAACGTGCAGAGAGAATTACTGATCTTGCAGACTGACATGCTGAGCAAGTGGCGAGCGGCAGAGAAAGTAGAGATCTAGTCGCTCCCTGCCCTTTTACACCACGCTGCAGGGGACTTTCCTCCTGCTGCACCTCATTTTCCCACCCCAGCGATGTGAGAACCTTTGGTTTCTTTTAATGACTTGCAAAAGTTGTAGTGTTATTGACCTGCAACAAGGCTGGTAGGACTGAAAGCTTGTCTGTGTGTTTCTGACTATATCATTTGGTCTATTTAAAGACATGAACTCTTCCTCCAGACCTGGCCTCGCTGTTCGTTACATTAACGAGAGATCTCCAAGTTCTGCTCCTTAACAAGATGTGACTGGAGCCGTCTGTTCAGGGGCATGCAGAAACCTCATCCAACACCTTTTCTGAACCTGTCCCCCACTGTTTATACTTGTACTGACATAACTGCCCTGTTCAGCTGCCGAGCAGGCAAAAGACAGCCTCTACTGTCTGCTGCCTAGAGCCAGTGAGCGATGTCTGCAGAGACAGCAGCCATAAACCAGACCTACACCAGTAAATGAAGGTCTGCTCCATTCCTGTCAAGGCCTGTAGCTATTCCTTTTGTTGCCTGCTAATGCACAGGCATAAAGCAGGAATGCTGGCCCCTTAATAGATTTTTTTATATATATATTTTTTTAACCTTTCCTAAAGAGGCTGGAGGCAATTTCAGGCTTGCCTCGTCTACAAACATTGTTTTGCACGTTGAGGGGAAGGTAGAGACAAAAGTCTTGTTACAGCACTTGTGCTTCTGTACAAGGTTGTTTTAGCAGGCAGTTGTCTGTCCCTGGGCCCAGCAAATGCTGTGAATAATGAAAGTGGTCTTTATGTTACGCTGGAGGGAGTCATGGCCCGTTTTCAGCAGCCCTTGAAAAAAAGAGTTGCTGGGTAGAGGTTCAGTGCTGTGCTTTGTAGATGGCATTTTGCAAGAACACGTTGCTACTCTGGAACACGCCAGGAGAGCCCATTGCAAATACAAATGGGAGGATTACTAGATCTAACCAAAGCATCTGGACAAAAATTAGGGTGTCAGTAGTCTCATAAACTTCTCTTGTTATTTTTCATGCTGATACGACATAGCCAAGAGGAGAGATGAATGCTGGCTGAAGATTCATTTTGCCAACAGATGTTGACTTGATGGTTTTGAATGGGGGTTTTTATTATCAATTAATTAATTTATTTATTTTTAGTAGCCACTTAATCTAAAGTTCAGATGTGTAGCTAGTTGTGATCTTTGACCAACGAATTTATTGCTTGCATTAAAATAATGAGGGCTTTTTATTTGTGATCTCTTAGCTGTTTAATCAGTTAGAGATTTCATCTTAGGTGAGATGTTTTGAAGCGTTCTTCCTCTTGAGGCTTTGCAAAGCAGGAGGCTTTTTGGATCAGTAGCTGAGGCGCATGAGTAATCTCTGGATCTAGGTTTAAGATCTGTTATTTTAATTTCTTAGGAAAAGGTAACCTTCTTTTAAAGAAAAAAAATATTTGTTTGGAAGTGTTAATGAAAATCCTTGTCCACTTTTTTTTGACAAAGACACGTCATTTCTTTTAAAAATATCACCAAATAAATGCTTTGAATCTTAACTAATTTCCGTTGAGCCTTGTGCTAAACAGAAGGAATATGATCTCAGATTTCCTGGGTGACTGTGCACACAGGTATATCTACCTTCTTTGCTAGGGATGTGGGACCAGGCTTTGAAAAATATTTATTTGCTTTGAAATCTTTAATATTTGACCTCCATATTGTTTCCTTAATGCCATTCCAACTCAAAGCCCTGATGAGCTCAGTTGTGAAGTTCTGAAAGATATTTTAAAGGTGTCTCTGGTCAAGAGCATGAGCTTATTTCTAATTAAACAAAAGTTCACACTTTATTTCGTTAGAAGCATAATAATTGGACACATAATTGGTGGATTCTTAATTCATTAGCTATTAGAAACAAATTCCATAAGTCTATTAGGATTAGAAAGTGGAGCTTTGTGTCACTGAAGTGGTCTCATTCTCCTGATCTACATCAAGATGTAATTTTGCTTATATCTTTTATATGCTAGGATAATTTATCCGGTCCGTGGCTACGATAGCAGCATATACAGTTTCTGTTGAAATGTCGCTGGCAGGTTAGGTGGTACCTAATATCACTTTCCCTTTGCTTTGGGGTAAGTTCTGTAACTTCACAGCTGTTTTCAACAAAAATTGTGACTCCCAATGTCACCTGTCAATTTACCAGCTCCATCTGCAAGTACCTTCGCTGGACAGATTTTAGTGGCCAATAAACTAAGGGCTAATAAAAGTCACAAAAACTGAGTTGCTTCTCATGAATACAGAGGTGTCTAAGTAAATGCTTTACAAAAATTAACAGGATGATGTAGCAAACACAAATCTCATGCATTAGCTCTTCCTTCGATGTATTCAGGTGGCCCCAAATGAAGATCACAAAGGCCATTCCCATGCTGTGAAGTTCAGATGGTTTTACACAGTTGGTTGGGCATGGGGTGAGGCTGGAAGTCTCATAGAGCAGATTCTTCTGGGGTGGATCTTCCTGCTCATCCTTCACTGCAAGCCCATGCATGACCAATCGCCATCGGACTAGATGTTGTGGTGGACTCATATGGCTTTGTACTCCAGGTCTGCATCCAGAAATGTGTTGCCGTTTGGAACTCTCGAACCTTTACAGAGATAAAGGGAAGGGAAATGTAAGGAAGTGGCATTGTCTGAAGCAGCCTGGAGACTCAGAGCAAGGAAAAGGTGGCACCAAGCTTCTAGGTTTTTAAATTGGCTTTTAAAACTAGGAATGCCTATTCTATCTCAGGCATAGGCAGAAGTCTCCAGGTCTTCATTTTGGTAAAAAATTGTTCTTTGTCCTGCCCCATTGCTATATGCTCATACATTTGTCCCATCAAAGCGGAGAGCAGCTTCCCCATCCAAAACCACCTCAGGTCTCCAATGGAGCTGTGATAGTCCAGTGGAAGCAGCAGATGCTAGAGGACATATTTGGTTTAACTGCATCCCTGTGTAGGAGTTGGGGATGGGGAATTTTTCATTGACTCTTTAATCCAATCAGATTTAAAAGAGTGGAGACTCTCTGGTGCGGAGGAGATCCTGTGTGGGGTAGTGAAGATGTGGAAAATCCTGCACTGGGTTTTCTCTCATTCCCCCAGTGGGTGCTGGTGCTGCGGATTCCTGAGGAACAGGTTTATGAGGGGAAAAAACAGAATCGATGGACACACAGCTGATGGGGTCCCTATGTAAATATTTGCATTCATCTACAAGAAGAATCTGTGAATAAGAGACCAATCACCTGGAAATAAACCAAAACACATTCTGGTTCTCATTAAATGCTGCTTCGTTTCACTGGCATAAGGTGTATTTTTGTATGTGCATACAAGGGGGTTTTGTAGAGCTTGTGATGACAAGGAAGCAAACACTGTCCAGACTTGATTCTTTTCTTCCTACAAAGCTAACAACATTCCCTCCAAACTCAGTCATGTTTTTTCTTTCTTTCCTGTTAAACAAATGTATATCTTGTTTTAAAATAATTTCTGCTTTTTGTGACTTGGCTTGGCCTTTACTTGCAGTACGAGAGCTCTAAAACGTGACATTTCCCTCTGAACCTCCATGCCGTTGGTGTGAGGAACACCAGGGTCTTCCAACAGTGACGTGTCTTCACACCCGTCGTAGCTGTTTGCAAAGAGCTGCGCAGCTTCTAATTTGGAAACACTACTGTACATATATGTGTGTGTGTGTGCACAAACATCTGCAGGATATATATTCTCCTTTTGAAGTGAGGTTTGAGGCACGTTGCTGGGAAAGAGGAATTGTACAAGCTGCATCATCTATTGCAGCTGGTTGTGCATTCAGTGGTAGATCTACTTCCATCTGCCCAGCTACCAATGCATGTTGTTTCAGCCGCTCTGCATTGCCTGAGAAAATATTTATCTTAAGAAAAGTTGTGTTAATTAAACTGACTCTTCTACTAATTCCCCTGCCACATAACGGAAATGCAACAAAGTCTTTATCAAGAAAGGTTTTCAAGACGAGGGTGACATTGGGGACAAGCAAGCACTTGCTTAGCGTGTGTAATATGCATCACTTTTTTTTCACCATTTCTGTTACATGACAAAATATAAATGAATTGTGGTATACGCTCCCAACGAGTCAAGACTGTTTCTGTAAATAGGAGGTTGCCAGCCTGGTGATAGGATCAGAAGCTCTGTTTTTGCCTGTAGGGAATAATAGGACCCTTTTCGTCTCTTTCTGACTTTCTTTTCATTGAGAATAGGAAAAACCCCATTGTCTTTGGTCCTGAATCGGTGGGGGAAGTTTCCTTGTTGAATTATTTCCACTGAGATTCCAGGTTTTTTTTTTTTCACTGTCACTTAAACAGAAATCTTTCAGTATCTCCTCTTTGTGTTTGGTTAAATAAGATACAGACTGGCATAATACAGCATTGTGTATTGATGCTGTGTCCAGAAAGTAACACATTACTTAGGAAGATCTGTTTTTTATTTATTTATTTCTTATCAGGGGCTGCGAACAGATGCAGCAATTCCCCCATCTACATCCTACTTTTGCATTATCCTAATTCAGACAATTAATGATATATTTATATTTCTGTAGTTATCTTCTATCCTTACTGGATATTAGAACACTTGGGAACTTGGGTAACTCAATGCATTGCTTCCCGTGCTGGAACACTGTGTATGGAGAGGGGGCAGCTGTGCGAGAGTGTATTGCGACCTTGCAGGGCAGCAAGGAAAGAAAAACCTCCTGTCCAACAGTGTGGGAATTTCAGGCTGTGGTTGCCCAGAAGGGATTATGGGCTCTTCAATGGTCAGTCCTCAGATTTTAATCAAAAATCCATCAACCTCCCAGCCTGGGGGCACTGCTGTAGCTGCTCCCTGTGGGTAGGGCAGCCATGTCTGTTGCATTTTTCCTGAAGACCTCCTCACAAACTACCAGTGTCTTCCCGATGCTGATGTAGGTCATGAGATCTGGTGAGGTCATGACCTGAAGTGATGCAAATTTTTCACAGCTGCAGGGATTACCCACCTGGCATGACATGATCTGGTAGACGGGTAGGCATGGTGCTGAGGGACATGGTTTAGTGGTGGGTTTGGCAGCGTTAGGTTAATGGTTGGACTCAATGATCTTAAAGGTCCCTTCCAACCTAGACCATTCTATGATTCTATGATCCTGGGTGGCATGAGAACTGGGTCTGCTCTGGTGGAGTTCCTACCAGAGCTACAAAAGCCATAGGAAGACCCTGTAATGCAAAACTCGGATCCTTTGGCTCTGCCTGTCCCTTGTTTTCACGCAGTTATGACTTCGTCCCTGTGCTGGGGCAGCAGCACACAGCCTGTCTGGAGGCCAGGCAGCCAGGGGAGGTTCCCTTTGCTCTCTGCTTCCCATTGCCAGGAACTTCATGTGGGTGCGCAGTGTGGCTCTGCATTTGCTCTATTTTATGGTGGTTTTGGTGTTTGTTTTTTCTGAGGGGAATGGGTGAGAATTCAGGACAGATAGGTCCATTCCCACATGCCTTGGTATTGCAGTTTATTGGGCAAAAGTGGTTTCTTTCTGCTCCCTTTGTGGATGATCGGTGCTTTCGTCCTTTCTCCTCCCTTCTGCGCTCGCAGGTCCCTGGGAGCTGGCGTAGCAAGGCAGGTCTGCGGCACTGATCCAGCACCTAGCACCTCAGCTTTGGTCCTGTGTCAGCACTATGTTTTCTAAAGCCAGAGCAACGGCAAGCTTCATGGCAGGGGTACTTTGTCAGCATTGATCCCTCTCTTCTTCGCCTGAGGGGGGAGAAAAAAAAAAAATCAGGAAGCTGAGAGGGCAAAGCTTTTCATGTTTTCTGGGGAAACTTTCAGCTGAACACATGTGAGTTTTGCTGAGGCCGTGGGAGAATGCTGTGGTGAGCAGGGTGGTCAGTCGTCTCTGCGAGGAGCACTGGGGGTTGTGGCCTGCATGTTTTTGGCTTATTTCAGTATTGTACATGTTGAATGTGATACTTCAGATTTTCCTGGCTGCCTTTCAAACGCCTCTCACCTTTACCAGTGACTGGCATTTAAACTCTGGAAGGATGCAGCCCTTGGCATGTTCCACGGGTTTGCTAAAACCCTGTAAATTTACTTTGTTTTCTCAGAGAGGGAAATGACAAAACCCCATAGATATTTAATGATTTTGTTTTTAAAGTATAAACCAGAAAACATTAGAAGGGAAAAAAAAAGTAACTGTGCTAGCCCAAACAAAGTATGAACACCAGAGTTGGGTTGTCAGCAATATATTACAGAAATGAACCTGCCACCCATTGGTGAATTATAGCAGAGGTCCCTCTCCGTGCCATCCGGACAGGATACGAGATGCTGCATCTGCCAGCTGCAGAGCCCTGGCTCGGGCAGTAGCTGTTCCTGCTCCCGCTCCCAGCTCTGCTGGTTTCTGGTTTGTTTCCCGCGTGTCAGGCAGCAGTGGCTGTCAGAGCAGCTTCACCTGCTCACAGAAACCAACGGGAAGATGCTCTTCTGTCTGCAGGGCCTTGGAGATGCATGAGCGGTGAGGCTGAGGGTGGACGGAGGTGGCTGGATCATGAGGCACACCGTCATGTTGTCTCCAGGTGTCAGATCAGGGTTTCTGTTTGCCACCTCCGAGCTGCTTACCTTGCAGTGCGGGGACAGTGAATGTACAAGCCACTGTTTGCAGCCCAGTTCTACCATTTCATGAACATGTTGCCTAAAGAATACCTGGGTTTTTAGACCTAATGTATATCTGAAGGGCAGAAAACTGAAAGTCCTATGTAATCTTGCACAACTGAATTCATCAGGAAAAAAAATTGAGGTCATTGGAGGAAAGGGCAGCACTCTGGCTGTATGCATGCAATGGCACTGAAAGGACGGTGAACCAAAACTGATGATACCTCAGCAGTTATGTCTGTTTTGTCAATTAAAGCAATGAGTTGCTTGAGTGTTGCGCGTTGTTGTGTAGTTTGATGTGCATGTAGATATACTCAAAGGTGCAAATGCATTCAGGACTGGACGCTTCATTGCCCCGTTTTGCTGTGACTGTGTAAAGAGAGGGAGCCTTATTGTGGGCTCGGACTGTAATTCTGCACAGGCATAAATTATAATGCAGCTCGCAGCCACTGGCGACCTCCACTCCCAATGAGAGATGCTGTTTGTATAAAGACGTTTTCTGTAGCATTTTTTCTTGCTTCCGTGTTCAAAGCAAACTGGAAACTTTTTGTGATGTCAGCTTGAAAGATCACTTTGTCATTTTAGTGAGATTCTACAATAATCTCGGAGTCTGTTTTAATTTTATTTTGCTAAAGTTTTATTGCATTTTGCTTAATTGCTTCTGCTTTATTGTTAATGAGACAAAAAGCAGTTTGTGTAATAGCTCACAGAGTAAAATTATCAAGGAGCAGAAATGGAATTTGCATGTTAAAAGTTCCTTTTTATTGTTTTCATTGTCTTCAAACTCCTCATTTGGTTTTGTTCAGTCCTACAAACCTGCTGTCCCCTGCAGGCAAAAGCACTGACCCATCTGTGCCCTGCAAGTACATGCTGAGGGTAAACTCGTCTGGACCAGGGCAGAAGGAGGAGTTCTCCATGGGGAGGACAGAACGCAGCCTGTACTTGCACTCGGTCAAGGCAGCACCTCAATGCCTGAACACCCCAACAGTCATAGAATCACAGAATGGTTTGGGTTGGAAGGGACCTTAAAGATCATCTAGTTCCACCCCCTGCCCTGGGCAGGGACACCTCCCGCTACTCAAAGCCTCATCCAACCTGGCCTTGAACACCTCCAGTCCTTTGTTTCCGGTCACTTCTTGCAATCAGCCACAAGCAGCCCTCTCCTCTTATATTTATGAAATACACCAAAATTCCTTATTTTCCCTATTGTGGAATGGCTTCAACTCAACTTCAACCAACTGTCAGAAAACCAGAGTCTGAGTTAGACAATACAACTAACAAGTCCATGCCACTTGTTGCTTTTTCTTTTTTAAAATTTTTTTCTTTAGTGAAGCCTGAGGGGAATATGACTTTCAGGAAGCCCATGAAGTGGAAAATAAACTGGAAAGGAAATTATATTAATTCAGCTGGTGAGCATCATGCAAGAGGCTTGGACATGCAGGCTTGTGTCTGGCGTTACCCCTGCTGTGGAGAGCTGTGGAAGGCTAAACGAGTTATTGCGAGCTCCAAGGGAAAAAAGCACAGTTGCAAGCTTTTTGCAGGGCTTTCTCTGCATCCTTATGAAGTAAAGCCATATAGGACTTACGTAGTCTGGCATGGGGTCTAAATCATGGGTGGTAAAATCTGTGTGTAGAAAACACTGGAGAATACTCTGCAAGGAATAGGAATTCAACTCGTCGTTACACACAAACTGGAGCCCTGTGCTATGAGACAGCGTTGAGTATGATATCTGAAAGCTGGCCTGTTATCTGGTTCTTAACATTTTGTCAGCCTGACTGACACTGTAGTTCATCTCTTTGTTTAACTTCCCGTACTATACTTCCTTCTGTTCCGTCCCAACCCTTGAGTTCACCAGACAGTGAGAGGAGTCAGTTCCTCAGGGCAGGAGAAGCAGGGTAGTGACTAGCTGCAGATACAAACCTCCACCCTCCAACTTCAGAGCAACAGCGGCTACTCTTATACTGGTAAATAAAAAGAGCCAGGATCAATTTTCTGACCTTGAGGGACAGTGACATGGAAGGACGTCGCTCCATCTCAGTATCTAGGGTTTGTGTGTGCTCTCTGGAGAAGGGCAAGCTTCATCTTGAAGCAAGATTCTGCTTCTCACACAGCAAAATAATGTGGGACACTCCTTATATCTGCCTGCGTTTTGCATTGTATCTCCACTATCCACCAGCTGGTTGGCTTTTGCACAAGGCAAACGGAGAAGCGGGCAGCCAGTGGGCAGCCACTCCTGTGTTCAGCAAGACGGTACAGAGGTGGCTGAACGCATCCATGGAAGAAAAACAAGGCAGCCTCTGAGACGAGGTTCATCAGTAAGTCAGGGGAGGGTCAAGGGAAACCACTTTCAGCTGATCTCTACAAAGCTTGCTGGCCGTGAGACCAGGGACTGTGGTATTGACTGAAATCTCATTTCCCACTGATTCACCCTGCAATTATGAGATTGAGCAGAAATCATAAACTCCATCTGAACTGTAGTTGTCCCTTTCTTTTTTTCCATTCCTCTGGTTTGAAACTATGTAGAAACGTTTTGGAAGGTTTCTCAATACATGAGTTTAACCATAAGTCTCAGCAGGGGGAACGTATTATTGGGGAAAGGCAATTACTGCTTTAGCTGTGTGCAAGACACATTACCTTGGAAAGAATCACCATCTCGCCAATAGCTGGCTTCCTGTTCTTGGTTTGGCAGGTCTGGAGTGTTCAATTCAGATGAATTTTGAAAAAATCATTACACAGCAGCAGTTTCAAAATATTAGTTTACTAATGACTTTCTTGCAGCAATGAGGATGTGAGAAGTGAAAGCAGCAGAGTTTTTAACAATCCTCCGGAAGAGATGCGACGGTGATGCACATAATCCCACTTCACAGTCACAAGCACTGAATGGTTCTTGAGGGTCGTCTTAAACATTGCGAGAGAACTTGGTTTCGTCTTGAGTTTTGTTTGCAAGAAAATAGGTTTATTTTCATTACAAACGTAAAAACACCCAACAAACCCTCTGGAATATAAGTGGTATGTTGGCATGCCCTACCTGTCTGACTTTAAATCCCAGTTGTGCTCAGTGGTGGAAATGACATTACTGGAATCTCCTTGCTCCCGAGCATGGGAACGGTGCTTCCATTGCCTACAGTGAAATGAAGCGGCTGGGAGCTGGTCCAGGCAGCACCCACGAGGCTGTGTGCAGGAGCTGGATCTCCCTCAAAACCGTACCAAAGGTTTGCACTGGATGGGGCAGAGCTGAGTGTTGGCCTTTAAGGTAGGATGAAACTGCTGTGGCTTCTGCATTTGGTGAGTGTCACCAGGAGGATGGGAGCTCTCAGCTGCTGTTTGCCATAACTGGGTTGGGGGTGCAGAGATCCTCACTCCTTCTCTGGCTTTCTGGCGGTGATGCTCACGAGGCTGCACAGGGCTTCTTGCTTTTTTTTTTCTTTTCGTTTCAATGGTGATATTTCTGGGAATATTTACCTCTGAAATATGCAGATTTTGCAATAATTACTCTTGTTCCGACTCAAATGCTTTTCTGGAAAAAACTGTTTTAAGTTATGAAAATAGATTAGCCCTTCGCACATGCCTTGCTGGCAAAATGCAGAGTTGCTTTTGTTTGTCTTCTTTCCTCACGGTACAGATACCGGTGCCCTTTGCTGCCTGGAAAGGTGAGAAGGGAAGTTACTGTATCCATGTGGGGTATAAGTAAAATTTAATAAGCATTCAATTCTAGACTTTTTAATGAGCAGAGAAAGTCTCCTGGATGTCTTCCCGTCTGTTTCTCATTATATGGATCCCTGTTTACATCTGTGGGTCTTTCCCTTCCCGTAGTATCCGAGGGCCTCATAGACATTAATGGATGACTCACAACACATCTGTGAAATAAGGAAGTATCCCCATTTTAGAAAAGGGGACTAACGTGGACCGTAGATGATATGACTTGCCCAGTTTCACACAGGAAATGTGTAACTGAAGTGGGAATTGAACCCAAGTCACTTAGGTTTAGCACTGGATTGTCTTCTCCCCTCGGCAAGTCTACAGCAGCTCAGCAGATGTTGCATGTGTAAAATTAGTTTAAGACTCAAACGTGTGAATCCTGTTGATAGATGCCTGAGTTTGTAGCTTTAAAACAAAAAGCTGCTGCTTCCTAAAAAAAAAAAAAAAAAGAAGAAGAAAGAAAAAAAAAAATCCTTTTTAAAAAAAAAGGATTCTTTTCTAACAATCAGATACATGGAGCAAGCGGATTCCTCTGGGGAGCCCATCCAGCCTCCTGCTGCACCACCCGTCCTGCTCACCTGCACCGTGCTGGCTGGTTCCCAGGACACTAATCCGAGACTCCATCCTCACTGATGGCACTGGGCAGCCCCTTTCTGCCTGTCCCCTGTCCCCCCCACAGCTCCTGACCCTGCCCCTCCCTGCCCTGCTGCCCCCTCACCCCTCTCTGCCAAGCGCGGACCAGGGCACGCATGGGGTAAGCGTGGCACGGGGCACCAGCTGGAAGCAGGGCAAGAGGGGAGGGGGCTGTGGATGGAGACCAACCACCCCAGCGATATTTGCATTTCATGCAAAAACACTTGTTTTATCATCGAGCTGGAGGAGCACCGAGGGAGTGCTCTTTTGCCAATCCCAAGTGTTGCTCTGAGCAATGGAAGATGAGCTTTTTCTTTCTGTTGCTACTTTTTCAATCAGCTGTACCCACATAGGGAGGCAGCATAGGGGGAAAGTGAGCTGGGGGCCATCCATGGAGGTGGCCCCCGTGCATGGGGCTCTGCTTGCCCTATGTTGGCTGCACGTGCCAGCTTGGAAGAGCTTCATCTCCGGTTAGAGCAGAGTCCTCCTTTCTCCAGCAAAAGCAGATGTTGGGGAGGGAAGAGGAGCACGGCTTGTTCACGTCTCTTTGGGGAAGAGGGGAGGAGGATTCAAGACCCCCACAGCTTCTTACCCCCTTCAGTCTAGAAGCTGCTCTCGTAATTGGCATGATGCCATAGCTGCCAGTGGTTTGGGGAATTTTTTACCTGCTACATCAGGGGGTAGACGGAGAACTGAGTATGCACACAGGCATCATGGATATGATGATGCTGTATGGCCTAGAAACGGGCAAGGGGACATCAGAAGCTTTTGCAGAACACATCAACATTAACTGCTGCTGTATGTCTCTTCCTGCAGCACTGGGCTGAAGGTAGGAGCAGGACCCAGGGTGTACTCCTCCCTCTCCTGTCAAACATTGCTGCAGGCGGAAGGTCCCATTTGTTTATGCTCTCTTTCACTCTTGACTGCTGTGCTCCTGGCTACAGGATGGGCCAGCCCTATTTGGAAAAACGAAATGCACTACACTGGTGATGGGGCTGGGACAGTAACTTGGGACATGGGACATGGTATCCACCTCCCTAACAGGCAGGAGAGTCATCTTGCATTTTATCACCACGTGGCTGAATGCTTCATGACGGTGTAGGGGTCACCTCTTCTCTCATGGATGATGTGTCCATCACACAGCGTGGAGGAACCAGTTATTTCAGATACCAATAGGATTTGAGTGGTTTGAGTTGTCAGAGACTTGGCTGGGTTTTAGGAGGCATGGCCCCAGGGGACTTGGAATTTCAGCCCTCTCCCAGCCAAATGAGTGCTCCTTGTGCCAGGGTTTGTGGTGGCTGCAGGGTTTGAATAGAACTTATGACACTTCACCAAACTTGTTTCCACTTTGGGCTTGGGATTTTGGAGGAGAAACAACTGCGTTCAGGCACCTCAGTGCTGTCCATCCACTGCTTCATTCTTCCTGACCTTACAGCTTCTGAGAATCTGGATAGCAAAACTGGAATGAGAAGCTGCGTGGTAAAAAAAATGACCTTTTTCTCATGGCTGTGGTTCAGGATGCTCCTCGGGTGAGAGAAGGCTACTTGACTAAGTGTTCAGTTTCCAAACTCATTCTTGCTCAGATGTTTGTACGTCCCTGTCTGCCTGGACAGAATTGGTGTCTGTGTGCAGAGGTGCACATGTCTATCAGGATGTCCCAGCACGTGCCCAGGGGTTCTGCTGTCTGGAGAAGGGGGCTGGCGAGGTGACTTCCTGCTGCAGCCCCATCTTTGCATGGCTGGTATTGTGACAAGGAGGTGGCATCGAGGCTTAGAGCATTGCCTTTTCAGGGGGAGGAAGAGGATGGGGAGGTGTAGATCTGAATAGCATGGTCAGGTCTGTGGTAGCAGGAGGTCAGAGGGATAAGGAAGCTGCAGTCCAGAGTTGGACACAATATGATAAAAAGGCAAGGTGGCAGCAAGCTTGAAGGCAGGTTGAAGAAGGTGGCAGAACTGAAGCTCAAAACTTTGGGAATATTTGGGCACTTGATTCCTAAAGGCAGAGACTGTCCTGCAGCAGCCAGTTGTGGAAGGAGACACTGCCTCTGAATGTGAAGACCCTTGAAGCTTTCATAAAATTGTCACTAACTCTGAGACCTTAAATTGGTTCTCAAAATACTAACTAGGGTTTCTGTGCAATCAGAATTGTGTCCTGGAGATGTTTTAGTAAGCAATACGTGCTGCCGCCCTTTGTTCCTTCAGTGGTTCAGAAACACTGTGACCATGTAGGAAAGGAAGAGAGAGGTGTTCCATCCTGATGGTGTTATTCGGTGAGCTGAGCTCTGGTGGCAGGTTCAAACCCCTCTGCTGCAGAGTGGATTGCACAGTTGCCGCTGAACACAGGATTTGGTGATGGGGACATCGAGTTGGAGGAAGAGTATGTTCTCCTGTGGAATTGTCTGTGAAGGGAATGTCTTTTTCTTTGCACGTAAAGTATACATGGAGAATGGTCCATACTCAGGGTCGGTTTTCGAAGTAGATCTTCACTTCGGATATTGCTTTCTTTACCTAAGTCTGACCCATGTGTAGATCAATGCATTTGTGTTAGGAGCGTGGTGGAAGATAAGTATGGAGGAACTAAATGCTTTACTGAAAACTAAAGGTGGTCCAAGTGCAAAACTCAGGACTAAATATGAGCTTTGGAGGAAGGGCCGCAGCACCTGCATGCTGATCTGACTACTCAATATCTGAGCAGACCTGAACTCCACGCCAGGGTGTGGAGCTTTTGTCTCATCTGCACTGCATCTGCCTGTGGCTGACACCAGCCAGGCTGTGGTTTCCCTCGCAGCCTTGTCCGGGAGGAGGAATACCCTGCGGCAATGCATTTTCTACGAGTGGTCAGGTCACCATCAGGGTAAACATGCTGAAGGAGGTGAATGCGGTCACCAAGGGCTTCTCCAGCTGCTGGGACTGAGTTTGTGTACTGTTTCGGTTACCAAGCAATCCTCTCCATCAAGGCACCTGATGTAAGTCCTGTGTGCTCACTGCTGAGGTGGCATTTTAACATACACGCGTTATCATTCCAACGTGCTGTTTCTTTTACAGACTGAATTGAATCGTGGGCAAACAAAAGAGAGACACCGTCAAAAATACAGACTACCAAGTCCACTGTAAGTAATCTCTGTTTTTTCCCTAGTGACTTATCCTGGATGTGTGCAGTGCCCTTTGCAGTGGACTCAACCTGGGGACAGGACTTTCTTGTCTCTTTGTCTACTTTACTTTGCGTTTTCTTCAATATATTTGAGAAAATTTTGCCTGGCGAGTCCCTCTAGTGCTGCAGCAGCATTTTATATTACTGGATCTAGTTACAAGAGGTAATGACGGGAGATCTACTATTGCTGCCCGCTGTTTGCATTGTTAATCCCTCTCAGTCATAAATCACTTTGGATGTCCAAGGTGGCACCTGCCTTTTCGTTCAAAGCTACAGTCGGGATCTAGTTGCAAAGACCATGATCTCTGGGTTGCAGAATGCCCTACTGCCCATCACCTTATCTGATTTGATAAAGCATGGACTTGCAGACTTTTTATGAGAACTGAGAAACATCGTGACCTACCGAAAAGAGGGATCTGTTTTTCCACAGATGTGTCTCTCCAGATTGATTCATCCATAGTTTAAAAAGAGGTAAACATTGAATGAAGCTTTTTTCCACAGACAGGACACTTTAGTAGCTACTGGTAAGAAGGGAGCTGTACTTTTCCTTCAGTGGAGTAGAAGTAGGGACTTCGGCTTTGCCTCATTCACTCACTATCAAAAAATTTGTGAGATTTTAAAATGTATTTAACTTATGTCAGTTATGTTAGTCATTGGTTAAATTTGTTTAAATTTGGCCAAATTGTCTGAAAGTTGTCATGAGGAATAAACAGGTGGATTTTCCAGTAGCACGCCATTCTCATATAAGCCTGGCATCCTCAAAAACAGCCCAAAATTTGGTGTATAAAAGAAAATGCTGCTAGGGCTGGAACGGTATAGAAAAAGCAGAGTTGTAATAGCTTCCCGCTGATCACACTGGATCTCGATCTGTCTGGGATGGGACCAAACAGCCAACAAAATCCTTCCATCTGCTTGAGTATTGCAAACAGCAGTTTTGCCACCAACAGGGTTTTAAGGAACTACTGTAATGAGATGTTTCAGCATCCTGGAAACAAAAGGAAAGCGACAGAAAGCCAAGCACTGCAGTTTTCCACATGACACTTGAGAGGAATGAATTCTGGAGGCCAACCAAAGTAGAGAAAGCCCTGATGCCTTCCAGTGTCTTTTCAGTGATGGTCCCACCTGGAGCCCGGGTGGCAGGCGCAGCCTGCAGCATTTCTCTTCACTTATTGGGGGATCTCAATCCCAAATGCAATGGTAAAGAGCTTGTTTGGGGCATGTCTGCATATATGTGGTGATCGTCCCAGGCACAGAGGGACCAACCTAAGGCTTGACACTGTTTTGTTCTTCCTCAAACCTTTTAGGAGGACTTAGGTGGGGTTTAGGATTGGGAGAGACTCTGTGCCTGGGCCTCTGTGCAGGAATTCACCTCAGCCATAATAAGGTAATTCAAAATACTAACAATTGTGACTGTCTAAAAGAACATTTCTAAGCATTTTTTCTCAGGCTTTAGGGTAAAATTCTGGTCCCATTAAAATCAAAAGGAATTTTGTTATTGATTTCTTTCACCAGGGTGGCAGTCTTTGTTTCTGTCATTGAGAATGAAACAGGCATTTCTGTTCATGTTCACTCCATTGCATTTCAAGTAAAACCCTAAGAAATTATGTTTGAATACAAATAATAGTTGGAATCCCCAGTTTTAGTGCCTGTACTTTGGATTTGGCCACAGACATGCAATGCTAGCAGCAGGAAACCATGTACCATAAAATCCATGTGACTTTTTTTTTTAAAGATTTGCCGATGTTGTGCCAATGCCATGCACTGCCTTGCTGTGCGTTAGCCGCGGTTGTGCTGTTCCACAGAGAGCGCAGTGCAGAACACATGCGAAATGAAAGTGATAAGCAAAAATAGTAGAGGCACAACACATGACAGAGAGAAGAAACTATGCAGGTCATCAGGAGGCGGAGCTGAAAGTAAAAGCAAAAGATGTGCTTTTTCTGAGAAAAAATGGGAGAACTGGGAAAGTGTCGTGAATATTAAAAAGCTAAAGTCTGAAGATAGATTTTGACCGAGGATAAGAGAATAGAAAATGGAAGGAAAATGAGGGGGAAAAAAAAAAAAAAGAGTAGGTTTTCTAACCCATGTTAGTCCCATTGGATTTGCAGAAGGTGCCAGTAGGAAGCTGTCTGTGTGCAGAGGAGCTCCGTGGGGCTGACCCACACCAGCCCCTCGTCTCTGCCAGCTGGAGGGATGCATCAGGCCAAAGAGAGAACAACGGAACAAGATCTCTTATGTGGTTTGATGCAGCGAGATGCTCCTCAGCTACTCTAGATTGTATCTGAGCTGAGCAGAGCAATGTTAGGCGTCTGCAACCAGATCTTTGGGAGCTCGCATTCCCTTCCTCTACCATGCCTCCAAGTTCATTGGGGAGAAACGCTCCTACAATTTTTAGCTGGGTGGACTTTGTTTTTTCTGCAACTTTATTTTGCACAGTTGAATTTTCCTTGGAGAGGTATCAATCTGGAGTAACTGCATCCAGCCAGGAGAATTATCTTTTGCCATTGTCATTCCAGGGGCCATTTCCAGGAATCAAAAAAATTTGGAGAAAGTAGCCCAAATTGCCCCAGAATGGCTGTGCTTACTGCTGTAAGCAGCAGGTGTGCTTGTTTGTTGACCAATTCTTTAAATGTTAACTTCTGTGCAGAGTTCCCAGCAAAACCAGCTGGGGCCCATGTGTTCATCAGAGGAGGCTGAGGATGGTCTGAACATTTGGGATGATATTGAATCATCTCAGGAAGCTTCCTCACAACCCTAATTATTATACACTTAGGAGTGGATATGGAGGCTATAGGAGAAAACACAGTATTAAAATGTCTTTCAAGCATTCTCGAGTTGGCAGTTCTTAAATGTGAGTGCTTGAGCTTGTGGGAGGCAGCGTTGACTTTGCGCTTCCTGAAAAAATCTCTGCTTAAATCCATTTCTAGCAATGTTAATGTGCTCTTTGTGTCATGAGTGGGGCAAAGAACAGCATCTTGGGCAAAAAATCAACATGATAAATCAGCTCCACAACTGTCTTTGATCTTGAGTAAGTCCTGTGCTCTAAGTACAGTGCTCTAGGTCTAGCCCAGACCACAGTCAACGTTAGTCAGCATCAAGGAGCCAGCACTCTCCAAAATGGGGGTTCAAAATGTAATTAATTACTCCTCATAGCAATAAGCCCATAAACATGAGGCACCTTTCTTAGCAAGTTGGGGCAAGTATGGGTGCTCTGCAGGTCCTGGGAAGATGTGAAGCTCCTGCCAGAGGGGATCAGAACCTGTATTTGAGGAAAAGGAAGGTGAAGTTTAAGGATAAAACTGATTTTCTTTACTTTTACCTAAGATGTGGGTGTCACAGCTGGCCAAGTAATCCACCAATCCAATTAATAAGAGATGACATCTCAGGGCAATCAATCTTGCGTTAGGTCCCTCATTGGCACCTGCCTTTTTCAGTGACAGTGTGGGGAGATGTGTCTAAGGACTTGAACCCTGACTTTTGTCCATCTAAGTTTAGGTGAAATCAATCCTGTCCAAAGAATAGCCAGTTTTTAACTTTGTTCATAACGTATCCTAGGGTGTTATCATATCTTTAGGCTCTGCTAGATTAAACCTTATGGTCCAGGTCTCTTTTCTCACTGAATGTGGAGCATCCACAGGGTTGTAGAGAAGAATTAGGCGTGGGTAATCCTTGGAGGACTTAATGTTGAACACAACCAACCTCTTCTTCTGGCTCTTCATTGTTTCTCCTCATGGTGAAGCTGGGCCATTGTGCAGCTAAAATCTCAGTCCCCTGTGCTCCCTTATTTTGCTGGGTTCAGACTTCAGCCCTATCCACGTGCCCCGCCCCGCCCCCATGGGGCAGGATCATAGCAGCAGGGCTTTGAGTAATTTCCCATAATGAAACCAATGCAATGCTGTCATAGCAAGGCACGGCACCCTAAGGCAGATAATAGCTTTGTAAAGAAGGAAGATGTGTCTTTTCTTATTGTAAATTACACATATCAATTTGCTTCACTTAAAAAGCACCACCCTTATTTTCCTGAGGAGTACCCCACCCATTTTCTATTCCATATTCCATCTCTTAGTGATGCTGTCTTATTTCAGTTGAATCAGAGCATTTCCTCCCCGAGTGTCTCATTAATAGCTGTATTTGCTGACAAGGGTAGTGGGTTTAATAGAGTCTCCCTTTCCAATTCATTGTAAGGAGGGTTCCCCTTTATAGACAGCCAATTTCGACATCCTGCCTGTACGAAATACGGGCATGCTATAGAAGTTGGATTTACACCATTGTTTTGTAGCAAAAGGAAGGAAATTAGAGGCAACATTTCAGTAAAAGACTATGTGTGCTTTCTCTTTACCTGCTATTGTTGTAAATGACACTGAAGGTTATTGCAAGCTTAAGAGCGGATTTTATGCAGAAAAGATTTGCTTTTTATTTGTCAGTGAATGTATGTGGTACATTAGGCGGTGCTTTGTATTTCGTCAGCTTTACTGTGTAGTCTGTTTGGAAGGGAAATATAATTATGAAAATTATAAAACCATAAATGTTTGCAGGAGATTAGAAGGAATTCAAGTACATTATAATACCTTTTTCAAAACTGTGTTTCAAGTTGCTGTCTTTGCTTACTGCCACAGAGCCAGGTTGTATGTGCATTGAACTGAGCACGAGTCCAAGGTTTGACTTACTACAATTTATGTTTAGATTACTATTAAAAGTAATGTCTCATGAATGGTAGGCATTCAATCAGTTATGCTGAATTTCTTTTGTGCAAAGTGTTTACTGTCATCCTCTGTAAAAGTAGCAGCATTTAATTACTTAAATACAAATACTGAAGTAATTTTTTCTGTTTGTTTTCTTTTGGCTGTAATTACAGAAATGTGGGAAATAATACTTTTCCAAGGCTTTTGAACTTAAAAGTGGAACAGAAGGAAGACACAGGGAGACACACACCGTTCAGTGTTATTTTCCTTGCACAGGAAAAGAAGATCATTATGAGATGAGCATTAAAGTCTCAAGTTTTCAAAGGTTTGCATAACAAACAAGAGACACATTGCGGGTTGCATCTTGACTTTGAAGGCTTGCCACTGTCAACTGAAATAAAATGGCAAGGTTTAAAGCCTTAACCAAGTTCACAAGGAAAATATTTGGACTAAAAGTTTTGGAAAGTTTTCTCTCTTTGAAGTAGTTTGTCATGTGTTACCAATGTGAACTTTATTGACCCTGAAACATTTTTTTTTTTTGAATCAAATAGCAACTAGTGACACTTTAGTAAAATCTTAAATCAACAACCATCTCCTGGTGGCTCCAGCTTCGTAGCAAATGCAGGCAAAACAGGGAATCTACAGAAGAGACCTTTATTATTCGTAAATGAATCCTGCCAAAACCTTCCCAAAATAGCATTCAAAGACCCTTTTAAGGTCATGGATCCTGAACAAAGCCAGAAGAGCACAAAAAAGGCTGAGGAAAGTCCAAGAAAGAGGCTTCCCAAAGGAGAGGCTTTCCAAGCCAGTATTTCATCTGCAGCTACGTACCAGGGCAGCTCTGCTTCTTCGCAAGGAACCCCTCTCCGAGATATCATATCGCAGCAGCACTTTTCTGGTTCTTTGCCGATTCCAAGAGAGGAGTCTCAGGAGAAGACTGAACATCAGAAGCAACCTAAGCCTTCATCTTTTGAACATCCTCCCCACGTTTCGCAGCTTCAGCAACACTCACTGTCACCAGCATTTATGTCTCCTGGGAAACCAGAGCATGTCCTTGAAGGTCCCACATGGCAGCTAGTTGATCCAGTAAGACCAGGTCCCTCTGGCTCCTTTTCATCACCCGGGCTTCACTCCCACCACGGCCAGCTCTTACCTTCCCATTCACCAATTATTCCTGGAGAGGACATGCCATCGGTTCAAAAGGTCTATATCCCTCGCCCTTCGCAGGTTTCCTTAAAACAAGCTGAGGAAGTGCACAAGAAGGAAAAGAAACCTCAGAAGCCAGGCAAATATATTTGCCAGTACTGCAGCAGGCCTTGCGCGAAGCCAAGTGTGCTCCAAAAACATATCAGGTCACACACAGGTGAGAGGCCATACCCTTGCATTCCATGTGGCTTTTCTTTTAAGACTAAGAGCAATTTGTATAAACATAGGAAATCTCATGCTCATCGAATAAAAGCTGGGCTGGCCTCAGGGATTGGAGCAGAGATGTATCCATCAAGCTTGGAAATGGAAAGGATTGGTGGGGAGGATTTCGAAGAGCCAACAGAAGGAGAAAGCACAGATTCAGAGGAGGAAACAGGTGCCATGTCAGGCCATTCGTTAGAGCTCTCACCTAGGCAGAAGCACACCCTGTTGTCCAGTAGTTTGCTGAGTGGAGGGAGCCAAGGCTCCAGCCACGACCGGTGTTCATTGTCTCATTCCAGTATGTCTCAGTCTTTTGAGGACACCACCCAGTTTGTGGAGCCATCATCAGACCATGCTCTGAGCCATAAATCTGAAGATACACATACTATAAAGCAGAAGCTTGCACTCCGCTTAAGCGAACGGAAAAAGGTCATAGATGAACAAGCTTTCCTGAGCCCCGGGAGCAAAGGGAGTACCGAGTCGGGCTACTTCTCAAGATCAGAAAGTGCAGAGCAGCAGATCAGCCCACCAAATACTAATGCAAAATCTTATGCAGAAATTATTTTTGGTAAATGTGGTAGGATTGGGCAAAGGACTGCAGCGTTAGGTACAAACACAACCCAAGGGTTTCCGCACCTGTCTACTGAAGAGAAACCTAGTATGGTACCGTTATCTGTGCCTAGAACACAGGTTATTGAACACATCACTAAGCTAATTACAATTAATGAAGCTGTTGTAGATACCAGTGAAATAGATAGCGTTAAGCCTAGAAGAAGCTCTTTATCTAGACGTAGCAGCATTGAATCTCCAAAGTCTGGTGTATATAGAGAACCGTTTCAGTTTGATATCAAGTCTGGTTCCGGTAGCCAGTTGGATGCATCGAAAGTGTTGACATCCCACAGTGAAAAAATTAAGCCCGAACAATCATTGTTGTCACTTCAGCAATCCCACAGTGCCACAGAGACAGTGCCTCTCCTAAGAAGCCACTCAATGCCTTCTGCTGCATGCACTATAAGCTCCCCACATACCTTTAGAGGTAGCTATTCATTTGATGATCACATCATGGAGCCTGAAGTCTTAAGCCGCAGTCAAGCATTTTCTTCCCATCCTCGAATGCTAAAACGACAACCAGCTATTGAGCTACCTTTGGGAACAGAATATGTCTCGGAGGAGGTTAGCTCCGTGAACAAAGAAACTGTTTCCAAACCTCCCGAGGAGCCTGAAACCAAGGAAAGCGAACTTACCAAAAAGTCACGGAAGGGTCCGAAAGTTAAAGGGTTCATGTACGAGTGTAACGTATGTGGTGCTCGGTATAAGAAAAGGGACAATTACGAAGCCCATAAGAAATACTACTGTTCAGAACTGCAGCTTTCAAAGCCTCGTTCTTCCACTTCCCATACCTCTTCAGAGACTGAGAAAAGCATTGCAGATCCTGACACGTGGCCCCAGGTGATGCATTACAAGCTAGGGAGCAGTTTGGAGCTGACCCCGCTCCGAAAAAGACGAAAGGAAAAGAGTCTCGGTGACGACGAGGAGCCCCCAGCTTTCGAGTTGTCTGACACTCCCTCCTCCAGTACTGGGCCAGGGACTCAGTTTGCAAACCCAGCATCATCTGACATTGCTTTAAACCTAACCCGTGAATCCATTAAGTCACCAGCAGATCAGGGTAAATCCTCACCTTCTGATGTCAGTGCCAGCTTTCATTCCAGGAATACCAAACCATCTCCGAGTGCGGAGGGCAAAGAGAAAAGAACAACCTCAAAGGAGATCTCTGTCATCCAGCATACGAGCTCCTTTGAGAAGTCTGACTCTGTCGAGCAGGCGAGTAGCTTGGAAGAAGAGAAACCCTTGTCACAGTACTCATCTCAGCCAACACCCCAGCACAGCCGACCGCCTCACTCCCTGCAGCCCAAGCTGGTACGCCAGCCCAACATCCAGGTCCCAGAGATTCTAGTCACGGAAGAGCCTGACAGACCAGAAATGGATCCAGAACCTCCTCCGAAAGAGCCAGAGAAAACAGAGGAATTTCAGTGGCCGCAGAGGAGCCAGACCCTTTCTCAGCTCCCTGCAGAGAAACTCCCACCAAAAAAGAAGAGACTGCGGCTGGCAGAAATGGCTCAATCCTCCGGAGAGTCCAGTTTTGAATCAGTCTCTCTCACCCGAAGCCCAAGTCAGGAAAGCAGCATTTCCCACGGCTCCAGCCACTCTGTGTCGTTTGATCGTGAAGATCACGGCAAGTCGGAATCGACCAGTCAGCCCTCTGAATCCCACCCAAAGCCTCCTGGCGTTGGCTCACATATGTTGATGGTACCAAGCCACCATCATCATTCCAGGGAAATGCGGAGATCCGCTTCTGAGCAGACACCAAATGTGTCCCATCCTTCCCAGATGTCAGAGACGCGCAGTAAATCATTTGACTATGGGAGCTTGTCGTCCACTCCTGCCTCAACCCCTGGCCCCTCAACCTCCTCAGCTCCACAGGAGAGAAGGAAATGCTTTCTAGTTAGGCAAGCATCCCTCACTAGACACCCAGAGCATGAGCCAGACTCAGCCCCAACAGGCCGTCCGGAGACAGAAGATCCAATTCCTTCTTCAAGTAAATCTCCTTCGACAAGTTTGCCCCATCAGCCAACATCTTCACCCCCTTTGCCCTCTCATGGTACTTACACAAGTGAAAAGAGTCAGCCAAAAGACAGCCCTCAGCCAGCCTATACCCAGCCATACACAGAAGCTCTACAAGTGTTTCATCATCCTGTACCACAGCTAACGCTGCATGAAAAGCAGTTCATGTCCCCACAAGTTTCTGTCTTTCCTTACCAACATCTCCTGCCGCAGCCAGGGCAGTCTGCAGAGCTCTTCGCCGCACACACTATGTCTGACATCCTCTCTGCTCAGTTCACCATGCCTCAGATTCCTCCTTCCATATTTCAGACCCCACCACTGCCCCTCCCGCAAACGCTCATCCACCCAGGCCCACTTCATATTGCTCCTCCGTTAATGTCTCACCCTGCTGAGGTGCCATTCAGGCAGCATCCTTCATTCCTGCCGGTGCATTACCCTGCATCCTCACCGATCCCTTCAGCCTTTTTTCTGCCTCTTCAGTCTCAGTTTGCTCTCCAGTTGCCAGGTGAAGCTGGTGGACATTTACCACAGATCAAATCCAGTTTATTCCCAACAGCAGGAACCTCCAGTCTTTCTCCATGCACAGAATATAGCTCGGACAGTAGGTTGCACCCTCTGACCTGCACAGCAAGTCCTCCAGTGTCTGTATCTGCATCTCAGCTTGTTGTTCCTACGCGGTCAGACCCAATGGTGTCGCTTGTTGTCCCCGTTCGCATACAGACAAATATGCCGTCCTATGGGAGTGCGATGTACACAACGCTTTCCCAGATTCTGGTCACTCAGTCCCAGTGCAGTTCCTCTTCTATCATTCTCCCAAAATTTGATGATCGCCAGCCCAAGGGTACCCTGGTTTGTAGTGCTGATGTTCACGGACTAGGTTTCGATCTGGCACAGATGATCACAGAGGATCAAAGAAGCATTTTCCAGAGCCCGTATCTGAGAGTGCCCTTGTCCTTACCAGAACGAAAAGGCTATATGCCACTGACCTCCCCATCAGACAGTGTCCTTGGTCTGGAAGGAGGCCCATCAACAGTTGGTGGAAGCAAAAGAATGCTCTCTCCAGCTGGTAGTTTGGAGCTGACAATGGAAACACAACAGCAGAAGAGAGTGAAAGAGGAGGAAGTGTCTGAAGCAGAAGAGAAGTTGGAAGTGGTGAAGCCACCTAGTGCAATAGAGGAAGGGAAAAAGCAGGATAAATCTCACTTTCTTGCAGAAAGCCAAGGCAGGGTTGAGGTCGAAACACCACCTAGTTTGTCCTTAGAGCAGTCAGAGCCAAAGGAAGTCCCAAGTACTTTGCAGCAAGCTGTGTCCCATTCAGGTTCTCCAAGTTTTGAGGCACTGGAAGAGTATAAACAGCCAGCTGGCAAGCAGTTCCTCAGCAAGGCACCTTTGCAACCCGTGAAGAAAGAAGACTCCAAAGAACTGGTGGAGCAGTCTCCACCAAACCCTCCAAGCCCTGCACCTCTGTCTGAGGTCACTCATAGTGCAATGAAGTCTCGAGAAGGTACAGATACGAAGAAGGTACTTCAGTTCCCCAGTCTCCACACAACCACTAATGTCAGTTGGTGCTATTTAAACTACATAAAGCCAAATCATATCCAGCAAGTTGATCGACGGTCTTCAGTGTATGCCAGCTGGTGTATTAGCTTGTATAATCCTAACCTTCCAGGTATATCCACTAAAGCAGCCCTGTCCCTCCTGAGGTCCAAGCAGAAGGTGAGCAAGGAAACCTACACCATGGCTACTGCCCCACGTCCAGAGGCAGGCAGGCTTGTCCCGTCCAGCTCCAGGAAGCCAAAAATGACAGAGGTAATGCAATCCTGTATATTTCTCCTCATCCATTTGGATACATGGGAAGAGGGGGACGAGGGACGGGGAATTGCTATTCTTAGTTTAATAGGAGTTTATTCATCCCTCTCAGTTTGGTAAGCACTTGTTCTCAGTGAAACTTTTAGAATGAAGAAGCTAAACCCCACTGTAATAAAAAAAATAAAAAAAAATAAAAAAGAAAGGCAAGCCTACTCCAAGGCAACGTGCCATATTTCTGTTCTCCGGTTTCTACTTGCCTTGTAATCAAAAGAGCATGTAGGAATCACCACCGCACCATGAACTGCCACTGCTCAAGCACAAAGGATTAGACTGATTTGCATTTGTCTTGATATTTCAAATAGCTTTACAACTTTTTTTTTTTTATAAATGCCGTTATAATTCCTTACATTTTGCATGTTATAAATGAAAAAGGATTACCTTGGGGAAATGGGATTCTGTCTGGTTGTGCATCTACTGATCTCACATTAATGAACATGGAGAGGCATGTTTAAAAGTATTTAAAAATATTAAAGGGAGATTTGTAAGTGTATTTAGGCCCCCAAAGAAGCATAAAGGAATGCAGTGACATTTATAAAAGTGCCTCAGTAGGTTAGACGTGGAGCTTTGTTAAAATACCCCTGTCGTTTGGTCCATTTAGTTAGTGTCCTTAGCTGTCTACCTGCTTTTCCAGGTATCTAAGGATATTTATAACTGGTCTTTAGAGTTAAGGGGAGCGAGGCAAACAGCTTCACAGGGGCAGAGCTCACTAAAGGCATTAGCCATATGGCCACAGAAGTGTTTAAGACACTTCTGGTACCTGCCTAGTGTTATATAACTCATTTTGAGACCAGACTTTCCCCTCTTGGTTAATGCTGAACCATACAGATCCCTTTAATCCAGATCATGTTCATGTAGATTATCAAACAGAATTGCTCTAAAGATTTTGCAGCTTGATATTCATCTCAAGTCAATTTATACTGATGGATTATTCATTTTATTTCTGTATCATGAAATGAACTCTGAATATTAAATTTATCATAATCGCTGCCGCAGTTGCTACTTATAAATATGTCTTAAAATACACAGTAGAGACACTTTGATTCAGTAACTCTTTATTTCTCTTCAGCTTTTCCACTATTCTTCTGCAGAAATCCAAAAGACAGAATTTCCAGGGATATAGGGGCAGATAATCACCTGTGCAGTGCAATAACCACACTAATGCCTGATATTTGTGCACTCTTTTTCAAAGGATTTTATCTGAACGGTGTCGCACCATCCTTGATTTCATTCTCTAGTAGAAGTGCCTGTGATCCTCTGAGCTTTGCTCTTTGACATGGTGCTAAAATGCACACCAAGTGTGTGTTTCAGAAATACGAGACCCTCATACCCTGAAGTTAAGCTCTAAACAGGAATGGTTCAGCCCTTAGACAACAAAATACATGTTTCACTGCATGCATTTGCTCAAAAGACTCAAAAACCTTTTAGAAAAAAAACCCTATAAGCTGACTGGGGGTGAAAGTTAAGGTTTTCATGGTACAATTTGCAAAAGTAAGAGTTTGTCCTGCCCAATTCACCTAGAAAATGGTGTAGCCTAAATCGAATATTAATACCTGCTGCTTACAGGAGTGCGGTTTGCAGAAATTATGTTAATTTCAATGGAGATAAATTGACCTCATGCCAAGCGGAGAAATAATTTTTGATTAGATGATCAGTGGGAGTGAAATCCTCAGTTTAGTCTTTGAAACGCTCACGACTGGCACAGATTAGGAAGTGGCGTCACTGGTTACTCAGAAAGATGCGATTAGTGGGAGCTGCGTAGCAGTAGCATCAATCAAAGGTTGAAAGTTCAACCTTCGGTTAACTCTGCTCTAGCTCTTTCCCTTAAATATTTTCTTTTTTATGTAACTATAAGTTGCCAGTCAACCCCACATAAAATGTAAAACAGCTCTAATATTTTGTACAATTATGCATGCAGCAAGCTACCAGCAAGCAGTGGTACTGTATATACTGTCTACATACTTGGCTTGATTTTTAAATTACCAATGGGATTTACTGAGCAGATCAATTCCGAAGTGACTGTAGGCTCCAGCGTGCATGTAGGGATGGCTAATTACAATGTATCGGGCTTGCACACTTTGTAAATTAAATGAGATTGTAAAGGGGATAGTAGTGACTGTATGATTTTGGCTCTCTGGTGCCTTTCATCTGTCGATGTTTTGTGCTTTCAAAAGTAATAAATAAATCTCATGCTACATCTAGAAAGTCAATTGTTTTGTATTCCTCAGTAAATAAGGAACTGAAGTGGGAAGGTTATCACTAGCGTTGTTACGAGCATGGAGCTCATATCAGGAGGTGAAGTCATGACAGCCCAAGTTTAATTTTTGAAGGTGCTCAGTGGGTATCCTGCCACTGATTTCCTCCGAGCACAGACATCTCCATGCCCAGAGACAGCAGCTCAAGATTGTTTCCGCTGTTAAATTGTTAAAATGGTTCCTGGCACTGTTCTGTCCTGGGCTGATAGCCCTCTCCCAAGCAATTCTGGGGCACATCTACGGAGATAGGACAGCACAGGGACCATTCCCAGGAGGCATCTAGAAAGGGTACGTGGGTCTGATGTTGTGGACAAGGGTTAACCTGCGTGAGCTGGCCCCAGGGGCAAAGAGCACTCCTGGGTGCATTTAAGGCTCTAAATTGAGCTGCTGAAATTACTGGGCAAATTTGAAATGTTTGACCTCAGTTTTGCAAAGCTGCTTTTTAGTGAGTCCATCCCTCCTCCAGCTGAGAATCCGGTGGTAGTAGCAGCAGCATGCTGCTGTGGGGGCTGGGCTATATCCCACTGAATTTTGCATGTCTCAGTTGTAGCTAGTCGCTCTTTGGCTTCCTGTATAACCATGGGAGACAAAGAGGCACCTGTTGGGTGACTCATCCCCCCTTAAGATAAGTCTCTAAGGTAGGGCGGATGAATCACCCTTGAGAGCTGCCACTCTTTCCAGCAACCGTAAAGAATCAAGGCTGACTAGCTCTGCTTTAGACTTCTGCCAGTTCGTTGGCTACGTTCAGGCCAAGATCCCTCTAATAACCCTCATCTCTCAAATGCCTTAGTCTGTTTCCATAAATTATATGTAAAGCAAGGATATGAGTAATTCAATTGAACTTCAAAGATATTCCTGCACTTGTGTATAACGTAACCTGGGTGAAAGGCAATCTTCTTTCCTCTTGCAGAGCTTTGGAGACTCCTGTTATTTGTTGCAGGGGGGCAACATCCCAAGATTTCATTCCGGGTGTGGAGCGCTCTCCTTGCATTGCACTGAGCTCGAGAGGCAGCTGTGATGTTTAGGTCCACATACTATGACAAATACCATTAAACATGCTAGATGAGATGTCAGTGCATGACTTAAACCTTTGTCAAAACAAGGGGTGGCAAGTTTAACAGTGAAAAAGCAAATTTTATCCTGGGAACATCTGGGGAGGTTGAGGATTATTTTCTCCCGTGGGTTTTGTGGCTTTCTCTGTACTGCACCCTTGGCAACAGGGTTTCGGTGAAAGGAAATCAACCAAAAGCTTTGATTGTCCAGCCATTTATATCAGGTTTAGATGGCTAAGGTTGAAATTTGTGTGAATGTGTGTGTATGCAGGGGAAACCCAAGGTTGAGGTTAAATATATGAATTGTACAGATGCCTCCTCTCTAAACTTTTGTAGATGTATATACTAAAGAGAGGATTATTCAAGGACAGAGCAGTGGATTTGGGAACAGAGACCCATGGCTCCACCACACGCTCGGAGTGATCCCAGCCAAGACACATCTCTTTATGCCTCAGTTTTCCAGTTGGCCAGAGCTGGATAATATTGAGCCACCAGATGCAGGGGATGATTTAAAAATTTGTAAGCAGTCACAGTGAATATAACATCACCAGCAGGGCTCAAAATGCAGAAGCAGAAGCCCTGTTTGTTAAGAGGATGTCCTAATTACTGCACTTAGCTGTCAGGAGCAGCATGTGCGGTAGAATGCTGGCTCTTTCTGAGGCTGTTTGGTCTGTGTCTGTCTTAGAGTGATTTTGTATGTAATCATTGATTGTTTTGCTCTTTTGGGGAGATAGGTTCATTTGCCTTCGCTCCTTTCTAATGAAGGTCGAAAAGATATAACTAGAGCTGAGAAGGAAGAGGATAAAAGAGGAAAATCAGAAGAAGAGGCTCTTGTAACCAAAAGAGGGGAGCCTGTCAGGATCAAGATCTTTGAAGGAGGGTAAGTGTCTCATTTTATTTCTCTTTTTGTGTCACAGTTGTATAGGAGTTACTGATAACAATGATGGCAAGTCAGTGAAGGTGCCATGTGGAGGTGAGCAGACAGCTTCCTTTCTGCAGCCACTGTGAAAACCTGGCCTTTGAGATCCGTAGCTACTCTGGACTGCATTAATTTTATTTTTTTGAGTTGTTTTTAAGTTAGCAAGCACCTTGATCTCTTTTCTGAGCAGGTGGTTGAGTGAAGATGGCTGAAGAGCACAAATACATCTCATAGCTGTCTCTGATGTGACAGAGGTGTACTCCACATCTTCTAAATCTTTCCAGAGCCTTCTCCTGAAAATGATGTTCCTAATGGTTGTTGCCATTATCAGGAGGATCTGGGGAGATCTTTTCTGATGCCTGGGTTTTGGGTGGGGGAGAAAAGAAGGATTCTATTTATGTGATTTTAATCCCGCCCAGGCAAAGTAGCTCAAACCAGAATGGATGCAAGGTCTAAATTTGATGTATATCTTAATTCTTGGCTCCAGGTAATTCTGAGTACTCTTCAGTAATTCAGCACTGGTCTAATACTACTGTTTATCTTTTCAAAAGTAAAAAAATCAGGTAATAAGTAGCATGTCTGTGGGATACAATTAAAGATCATCCTTCCTGTGTGCTGCAGTGGGGGCCAAAGAGATGTAAGAAATCCCTAGCAGGATTCATCAGTTCTGTTTTTGCCATTGGGTGGTCTTGGTTTTTGTGTGTTAGAAAAGGCTTTAATTAGTCAGTGGTTGTGGTAACCAGTTGAAGTTTGTTTTTATTTCAAAATATTTCATTAGCAGATGATCAAACTAGCTAACCAAAAGAGTAAAGTAGGGCTTTGGGAAAGGAAACCTGCTTGTTTGTTCAGGAGAACTAACCTCTCACCCAGATGTAGGCACTGTGCACCCAGCTCAGGTTTAGATATATGTCGGCAGCGAGTGGTGAATGCAAAGAGCTAAAGTGGTGGCAACTTGTAATGGTTATGACCTGATGTGATTTAGGGAGGGAGCCAGGGAATGGCAAGAAAGCAACAGACTGAGAAGTAAGATTGGTTCCGTATGCTGCCATCACCCTCGTAGTAAATAAGACCCATGGGATTAACTGAACACCGGGTTTTATTGCCTTAAAGCCCATGAGAAGCCTCCGTTCCCCTTGACCGGGTTGTGCCAGGGCTGTGGTTGTTTCGGGGGACTCTTGGACTGCTTCGTAGATGTGATTAAAGACGCTCAGCATTAATGTGAATGAAAATCACCCTGGTAGAGCAGCTCCGCAGAGGTTTTTTGGGGAGAGATGCGGGGGTGCTCGGTGCTGGCTGCTCCCCCCGCGACGAGCCGCGTCTCCACATCCCTGCGCTCAGGCGGGGAGGCTGTCTGTGTCCCCCAGCCCAGCACAACGGATGCCGAGTCACATTTTTCTAAATGACAGACACAAAATAAAGCAACTTTTC
This sequence comes from Dromas ardeola, assembly GCA_013398915.1. NCBI lineage: Eukaryota > Metazoa > Chordata > Aves > Charadriiformes > Dromadidae > Dromas > Dromas ardeola. The sequence continues at coordinate 200,295 of VYZM01004893.1, read as the reverse complement.
CAACATGTTCTGTGTAAGCCAGCATCAGGGAACGTATTAGTCATCCTGAACGTATGCTATGTTTTATTTTAAAGTTCCTGTAGCACTTAAGGCAGCCGTCCTTCTGGATGCAAGACAGAATATAGTAGCTGCTTAATGCCAAGCACAGGCATTAATGTAACACAGCAGGTTGCAGAAATAAAATTTATATGCAAATTACATGGCATACGTACTGCTAAGAGGTCAGGCAGGACAGGCTGCTCTCCCGAGGTGCGTGGTGCATACCTGGTGGTCTGTGCCTCGTTCCCGCAAGGTATTGGATGTGGAGTCATTCAGCCTCAGCAGCCCGTGTCTGCAAGAATATTTTCTTGCAGGGAAGGAACAAGGCTGCAGATGAATCCACAGGGTGCCTAGTGCTTTGTGCAAGATGCTAAATGGATCAGACCCCTTTCCTGGCCATCTCTAGAAGATGTTTTACAAAAAGGGCATCCATTCTCAAGACATTATTTCACCGTCTTTTTTGTTTTCCCCTCATAAAAATTTCCTCCTTGTCTCATTTTATCCCTTATTTATTGGTTTCACATGGTTTGCTGCTGGCTAGACCCATCCTTCCCGCGGGATGCAGTGTATTTCAAATCTTTTGGAGCTATACCATGCTTTGTTGCCTCAACCAAGGAGGGCGATTATAAAGAAATTCAAGTGTCCCCACAAAAGGTGAACTTGCTGCAGCTCTTTTAGCTCCTTCTTCCCCTCTGTTTTATTTTATTTAGAGCTCTTGCCTTTCTAACTGCTATTTTCAATACTGCTTTTCCCTCTGTGTGGTTTTCTGGCTTCCCCGATCCCATAGCTGTCTTTCCCCCATTGCTACGTTGCTTATAGCACTGCCAGGACCAGCTCTGCTACTTCCCTCACTGATGTCCAGCCTGCCAGTTGGAATCATATTTCTTGGCTTTCAGAGAACACCAGATTTCGTACTTTCATCATACCCACTGCCCATTTGTAAGGAATGAACTGATGAACCCGCCAGAGGCTCTCAGAGCACTGCGGGACAGCTTGGCTTCCCTTGCAAAGTCCCTCTTATTTGAAGATGTCTCCTACCTAGCTATGAAAGTGGAGGGTTGCTTTGCTTGTGTTTGCCCACTGGGAAGTGTTTTAGAACCAGCAGCTTGCACATTACTTGAGCCTTGAAGTATATTCATACCTGGGTTTAGGATCAAGTCTCAGTAATGCCATGCATGGGATACGCTTGGGCTCAGTTTCTTCCCTCATCACCCTTTCCATGAAGGATGTCAGTTGGCCCCTATGGTTTCCTCTCAGGATGGGGAGTAGTGGCCGCTGGGGCCATCAAGAGGACCTGGGTGGTGAAGGAATTCAGCTCCTGTTGAGTTGCCCAGTCATTTCTGCATCTACCTCCCTTGGCCTCCAGTGGAGAAGAGTACCTGTTGTGTCTCTGGTTTCTTGGGGATCACAGGAGGGACGTACATGATTCTGCCTTGACTTTTCCACAGTTAACTATAGACAGGATCCACAGAGTTTTATGTTGGGCTCCTCTTTAAAGAACAAATTCCTCTTGGAGAGCAAGTCTTAAGATCATTCCATATGTAATTTCCACAGTGAATTTTACTTGCAGTCCTGAAATTTAGAAGACTGGGTATACCTCCATCATAGCCAGCATTCACCCCCCACCATGATCACACCCCATGCACTTGATTGCGATGGAGATAAGAGTCGTTTAACATCCCACACAGACTGGACGCTGCACAGTCTCATCAGGTTGTGTCTTGGGGAACCATGCCATTAAGCAGCCAGGCCAAAGTTTGTACTCCTGAAGGAGATAATAAAAATATCTACTGGACTTGTCCTGAGGGATATTGTGGTAGTTTTGAGCAGTGAAAACGATCTTTGAAGGTCAAGCTGGCCAGCACTGCTGCAGGAGAAGTGCTGTGATTCCTTGGTGGCTCTGTGTCACCTTCATCAATCTGCTCTGGTACTTTGGAGGCACCGGGCCCATTCTGAAAGCTTACATCATGAAACTGTAGATTGGTATCGACCTGATTTGAGACTGAGGTCTATGATGGTATCATGATCTTGTCAGGGAAATGCTGCCTGTTTACTGTGCATTAGCATTACCATGATGAAATCTGATAGTAGTGGGGTAGTTACAGTCAATATATGTTCTTCTATTTCATAGCCAAACTCTCTGTGCTTTTCTGGGGCCTTATTGCACTATTTGATTACAACTAGTAAGGAAAGCAATACCAAGATATGGAAGGTTAAAGACCACTGACCTTAACTGACATCCCCAAACCAGTGTCATGTAAAATGAGTACTATGTCAAAAGGAAATCTCTCTTTGGAAAAAAACCTTATGGCTGTAACCTTATGGTTGCAGACCTGAGTATCCTTGCATTCACACCTTAAAAAGTACCTCCCCTTCACACCACCCCATAAGTATAAATCCATACATGAGCAAGAAGAACCCATGGTGATGTAATGTAGTGTATCTTTTAACTTTAGGACGGATGCTCATGGTGCTGTTGAGACCCAGGCGGCTCTAGTCATCAGTTTGGTCTGACTCAGATATGAATCTGAGTCCTTCATTCTTTGTCCTCACCAATAAGTAACAGAGTTGCAGGGTCACCAGCCATGGGATTTCCTGAACTGGTGTCCTGAACCCCCACATCAAATCACTGCTCCCTTGAGCACGAGCGAAGCCCTTTCTGTCTAATACAGTAGAAATACCTGTGGGATTATATGAGGTTTGACCATCACATTCCCTAGAAAGCCCCGGGTCTGGAGGGGCAGAGGCTGCTGTGTCTCATTGTCCCCTGTCTCCGTGCTGCGGGGCTGCTGATGGGGATTTAGGCAGCAGGAAGAAGATTAAGCCTTACATCTGCCTCCCTTAGCCTGTCCAGCAAGCGATTTTCCCTGGGGTTGAAGGAAAATGGAGAAACTGTGGGACTGTTTTGTCATACTTAAACATGACTACTAATTAGTGGCTGCATAAGTCAAAAAAAACCCCTTTGGGGGATCCATTAGCTGGATGCAAACCTCCCTTCCCCCAGCTCTCTTCCTAGTTCTTGCCATTGTGGACTCACAGGGATCTGTGGTCGGCTTCTCCAGGGTGATCTCACTCCATGTCTATGACCGGCCACAGAAACTGCAGCTCCCACCACCCGCTGACACACACCTAATGGAAAATCCCTGGCACAGCAATGCGAGAGTTTTATTACCCTGGAGAAAGCCTCTCTGCTAAACAAGCAAAGTTTCTCAGCGTGTAACTCCAAACCTCTGCATCGGACCCGGTTCGTTCAGGGGATTTCCTTTGCTGCTTAGATGAGTTCTAAGAATTCATCATGTTTATTTTGAAAAGAGTCATTTATGCCAAAGCCACTCACTTGAGCACGCATGTTAGCAGCAACAGAGGAATCGGAGCAAGCTCTCATCTGTAGCACACCCCGCTGCCATGTGCACCAGCCTGAGTTAACGGCTGAAGTTCCTTCATTTGCCTGAAAAACTGCTGGAATCCTGGAGGTTAACTCCCTTCACAGTCCCAGGGCAGTGCCTCAAATAGGTATACGTCTCTGCGAAACAGGGCTAGTCTTAAATAGTAATATTTTACTCTGCATGCTACACCCAGGTATAAGCAAAGAATTCCTGTAATTCACATTTTTAAGCAAAAGGGACTTTCCTGAGACTGGCAGCTTTGCACAGAAGGGAGAAATTGGTGTTAAAACTTTCCTGTTAGGGCTAGTGATGCCAGACTGACCACTCGGTGTTAATTTGAGCATCCTGTGGGGTTTGGTTGCTGGATTTTCCCTGTCTTGAGAAATGCTGAAGAGGCATTGCTGTGCTGCATTTGGGCAGCCCTGTGGCTGCACAGCCCTTCTGAAAATCTGGTCCCGCATGTGGCAAGCTGCTCTGTGAAACAGAATTTTAGAGTCTCAAAGCATTGGTTTGCGCAGAGGTGTTTATCCTGCTTCTGTAATGACCTTAAAAAAAAAAAAAGAAAATATTTCTTATATGTGGAAATTTTGGTTTTCTTTTCAGATAGGACTTTACAAGAAATGGAGAGGAGAGCTTTCATGCCACTGGCCTTGAGACTGGCAGGGGCAGCCCTATTGCCTAGGCAGATCTGAGAACGGTTAACCAGCTTGTGTTGGGAATGCTGGGAAAAGGGACAGGATGAGCATACCCTGATTTTGTTAATGCTCATATGAAAAAAGTCCGTTTTGCTCTAATAGGCTGGTTGCTGGGGTCTGTACACGTATGGGTTGGGTACAGCCTGAAGGGTCGCGATGCTCACACTTGCCAGGATCCGTCCTTGTGGGTACGGGAGGCTGTGCTCGGGCACTATACTCCATATGGGGGAAGGACAACCCTCATTCCTCACGACCGTTAAAAGAACATAAGGTCTCTTTTGAGCACCATACGTTTACACTCTTTCTTTTTTATTTTTTTTCATAGCACAAGCAAAGCACATTTTCTGCTTAAAAAGCTAACAATCCAAAGGAGACAAGACACAGAGTAGTAATTTAAGGAAGGATGGAGTTGTGAATTTTACCGATGCTGACAAGGTGAAAGGAGAAATTGTTTGAAGAGACAGGTTTGCAGGCAGTGAGAAAGGCAGCTTGAAGGATATGCTCAGGAATAGCAGTAGAGAAAAATAGTAACTAGAGAAAAAATATTTTCAAAGTGAAAGGAATATATGCTTTTTGCTTTGAAAATCATTGCATTCTTACTTTAAAATATTTTCAAAAGCTAATATGAAGAAAAGGTTCAATTTCACTTGAAGCAAATGCTTTTCCCTCCCATAGTATGTCTTCATGAAAATTTGTATTTTTTTTTTCTTTTTAATTTTGGGTTTAATTTAAAGAAATATCTTTTTCCCGGATAATTCAGGGAGGAGCCAAACTGAAAAATTAGTTTTTTTCAGTGGTCTGTTCTGGAAATCTTTTCTGGGATCAGGAGCAACAAGGCAGACGGCAGGAAACAGCACAGGGAAGAGGAGCAAAGTGAGAAGTTCGCTGGTAGAGTCAGGGCAGAGAGCAGCAAAGCAAAGGTGTAACTTGCTTGACTCCAACTCTGGAGACCTCGGCCCGTCTGCTCAGTGCAAGCTGCTGCTGAGATATGGTAGCTACGGGCCAGTGTGTCTGGGACAGACGACGGATTCCCTTTTGGAGGGAGAGTGTGGGACGGCTCTGTAACAGCGCCAGTTCCTCAACCTGCCACTCAGCAGATGGTGCTGCATGCCAAAAGCTCTTGTATAAGTAACCTTGTATAACATAGAAATAACCTCGGGTTTTTAACTTTAAAACAGGTTATTAATTTCTGTCGGGAGCAGCTTCTGGTTGTATAACTACTACTGAAGCATCATGCAAGATCCCAAATGTTGTATTTTTGGGACATTTGGGACAGAGCTCAGGGCTTGAAGCTCTTCATATTTTCCTTGCTTTCTTTATATTTTCCTTGCTTTTACGACAGTACATGTAACCTGTGATTTGACACCTGCCCTGAACATTTCTCAAGGGTCTGTGCAATGTGAATCAGCATCATACATATCCAGTCTACTCTTTGCTACCTCCTTTGGTTTCCCCTTATGGATGCAGGTACAAAAAAAACCCATTAAGTCCGGAATATGTTTCGGTCAACTAAGCATGTTATCATCCTAGCCCTCGTACAGCTGGATGAAAAAATATTTGCAAGCACGTGGACCGCTGTGCTGTTCATGCTTTGGATGTGGTGGTGACTGTCCATCCCTGCACCACCTCCACCTTGGCGCTGAAATGCAGGATGTCCCTATGTGCCAGCAGCTCGGAGCTCTAGAGATGGCTTTCCTTTAATACCAGCTGTGTTTGTGCTGAGCAGTTCCTGAACATACTGTTCCCTGGGGTCCTGAACATATCCTGGAGACAACGAATGGCGGTGGTGAGAGCAGAGAAGTGTGACTTGGGGATGGTGGACTCGTGACTCACCGTGACTCTTGGATAAGTCATTCTCCTCTCTACACTTCAACTTCCTTGTTGTGAGAGGGGACACACAAACTCACCTACTGCTAAGCTTGAATATATTATGTCTTTAAAATATCTTAATATTCCTCAGTGGGAATTGTTAACATTTCCTGTCCTGACTATCTCATCACTTCACTTGACAAATTTGGTTCATTCTGCAGCTTATTCCTGTTTTCCTAGGAAATCTGACAAACACAGAAGGATTTAGTCTAGATTGTTGTCTGGTTTTCTTTATTATTTTTCCTAAATTATTTTTGCCTGTGCAGCCAACCCGTTTTCTTGACACGTCCTGCTGTCAGGCGCTCATAATGCAGCTTGATGCTGATTTCCCACAGCCAATTACTAAAAAATGTTATTTCCAGTTTCCTCTCTGACCTTGTGTGGGATGCTCAACTTTCTGCAGGCTTTTCTTTCCTGCTAAGTAAAGATCCCTGTAAGCAACCAACCAGGCAGCCACCGGTGTGGGGTGGGCTTCCCCGGTGTGACATGGTTATGGTGGGGCAGAGGCTGAGCGTGGTCCTTGGGTGGAAGTTGGTGCACTTCCTGAGCCCCGCATTCCCAATAGGGTTTTCCCAGCCTCTTATTCCACTCACCATGACTTTTGTCTTCTCTGTTCTCTTCTCCGTCCATGACTTTTGTGTTCCCATTTGCTTTCAGCTCAAATAATGAAAAATACAGAGTTAATAAAGAGTTAGATAAATAAATCAAGCAAGAAAGTGTCTTTCATGCCTTGCACAGGTGCCTGAGATACCTGGTGAGGGCAAACCTGCCTTGCTGGCATTCTGCTGTATCTCATCTGGAGAATGAAGAGTCCTCCAGCTGCCAGGCTTGTCAGTCTCCTGTGGTAGCACTAAATGAATTAAAAATCTACTAATTTATTCTAGCAATTACTTTGCTTATAACACCTTGTAGATCCTAGGATCAGTCCAGGTAGATAAAGAGAGGCAGCATCTCTTCTGCAGGCTTTGAGACCAACAAGCAAACGTGTTTCTGGGCTGGGACAGAGCACAATTTTTGTTCCTTCTTCAGTGGAAAGAGGAGTTGAGATCACTGCAAACAAAGAGGCAGAAGGGGAGGCCTCGCTTGGTGTATCTCTTCGGTGCCCTGCCAGAGACTTCTGATCCTGGAGATCACCTTTCCTCTCCCTGTCCAGTCATCCCTTTGCGAAAATGGGGGCAAACTCGAGGATGGTAGTCATGGGTGTTTCTTTTTCAGACCTCTTGTCTCTCCTTGGGACTGGTTAGATCATTCCACTTATGAAAAGTTATGATGAAAGTTTACTGGAAAGTGATTTTAAAATGCATCTCTATATGCTATCGAATTTAAGGTTTTTATCTCTAAAGAGACCAGATAAAGCTTCTCAACCTTTTCTACTTAGCACCCACTCTTTGTGAGCATGCTCCATATGGCAATTACAGAATCACAGAATCACAGAATCATAGGGTTGGAAGGGACCTCTGGAGATCATCTAGTCCAACCCCCCTGCCAGAGCAGGGCCACCCACAGCAGGTGGCACAGGAACGCATCCAGGCGGGTTTTGAATGTCTCCAGAGACGGAGACTCCACCACCTCTCTGGGCAGCCTGTGCCAGGGCTCTGCCACCCTCACAGGAAAGAAGTTCCTCCTCGTGTTTAGGTGGAACTTCCTATGCTCAAGTTTGTGCCCATTACCTCTTGTCCTGTTGCCGGGCACCAATGAAAAGAGCCTGGCCCCATCCTCCTGACACCCACCCTTTCAGTATTTGTAAGCATTAATAAGGTCACCCCTCAGCCGTCTCTTTTCCAGACTAGAGAGACCCAATTCCCTCAGTCTTTCCTCATAAGAGAGATGTTCCAGTCCCCTAATCATCTCTGTAGCCCTATGCTGCACCCTCTCCAGCAGTTCCCTGTCCTTCTTGAGCTGGGGAGCCCAGCACTGGACACAGCACTCCAGGTGTGGCCTCCCCAAGGCAGAGTAGAGGGGGAGGATGACCTCCCTCCACCTGCTGGCCACACTCTTATTATTCTCTACATTTATGAATGTGAGTTGCTGAGTTAAGTTACAAGAACATGTCTTCTGCCAGCTTTAACAGCAACAACAAAAAAAATGATAAGCTGACCTATGTGCAACTTTGTCTTCTTTCTGGGACTGTGGTTTGCTCATGAAACCTTGCATGGACTACTCCGGAGTCATTCTCTATAGTGAGGGCACAAAGTGTGTGGAGTCTGAGAGAGGGAGAAGACAAACACGGGGAAGATGACCCTGTCATCACAGGTGGGAGAGTCTGAGGATGTAAGCTGTGTGCTGGCATGTGTTTTATACCGAAGAGTTACAAAACAGCATTTTTGCAACCCATTTTGCATGGGTTGGATTAGATGACTTCAAGAGGTCCCTTCCAACCCCTACCATTCTGTGATTCTGTGATTTGGGGCAAAAAGTGCCAGTCTAGTGCTGTTGGCAGAGCTATGTATGAGAGACAGGAGAAAATGTGACATCTAAGAGCAGATGAAGAGACACACAAGAGAATTTCACAGTGCCTTGATCACACAGCTAAGGGGAAACCAGTAGAAAGGAAGAGTCTGATTTGATCAGACAGTTTTGGCAGCTGAACAGGGATGGAGAGAGGTAGAAATTGGTTAGACGAGATTGCAAATATCCAAGTTGGAGAGGGTCAGGCTGGAAGATCTGAGGTCTCATAACAAAGAGGGAGGGCATAGGATGGAGAGAAAGATGGTACATGTTGGTGCTGGCAAAGAAGTGAAGAGAAAGAGAGGATGAGAGTAAGAGATGATTTCAGGATAGGGAAAATGACGTACTCCTAGGAATGGGTCCATGCAGGTAGCAAGTTAATCGCACTCTTGTGTGTTTGCATTTCCAACGTTGTATGCGCCTTCAGTTTTGTAAGAGTAAGCATTTCTTTGCAGTTTAGTAAAAGCTGGATACTCTCCTTTGTCAGGGGTTTGAAAATTATAATGTCAAAGAATCCGTGTGGTGTCCTGAAGTAAGTCCGTGGTTGCCTGGGCCGTCCTTCTGCATCTCAGATTCGCAGGCATGACACAATGTCTTATTCTCAGCCACTGTTTGATATGGGCCAAATGTCTGGAATAATAAGCTCCCCATGTTAGCAGACTGTTTATGAGCTTGTGGCAAACATCAAGATTCTAGGGTTTTCACTTTATTGATTCAGTGACACAATCTCTACAATTAATTCAGTGGTAAATTTGAGGAGGCAAACGTTTTTACCAGGTTTACTTAGGATTAGCCAATTCTTAACATCTGCATATCTAGGCAGCCTGTCCTATACAGAAATGTAATTTATAGAAGTCCTTTAATAGATTCCAAGTACTGTGCAATCAATTAGAAACCTGATGTTCAAATAGACAGACCCAGACCTAACTGCCTATTACTCAATCCATATTCCACTAGGCAAATGGCAGGAAGATGATTCTGAGAATATAATTCTGAACTGGCTTTTTGGGACTTCCTTTTCTGCCTTTTTCTAATGACGAAAACATTACTTTTGAGGAGACAGGTCTCGTCTCAAGGCAGATGTTAATCTGATTCCTGTTTGGTGGTTCATTTTGTTGTGTTTGGTTTTTGGTGGTTTGTTTTTTTTTTTTTTCGATCTTCCCAAATGTAGTAGTTGATTTTCAATTCTCTTTAGTATCGACTACTGGAGAATCCCAGTGATGACAGAAGGGATGTGAAATTCTTGGGAACATTCTGTATGATGGAAGGGATAGAGGTCCAAGAATAAAGTGTGTCCAAACTGTATTTTCAAAAAATAACATGCGTTTAAGAGCATGAATCCTATGAAATCCAACTAGTGACTAGGTAATTCACCTAGAGAGGGACCATGTTCCTGAGACTGGGAATTAAGCACACCTTGCTCCCAACTTGGCTTCCGAATTTTAGTTTTGGAAAAGTTTTACTCTTTTACATAATTTGGAAGTGAGTACGCAAGTCATACTGATGGTACGAATGCTTGTAAGAACTGAGTAAAGCCTGTTACATCCTTAAGTAGTGGGACTGTGAGAGCCAGACTCTACATTTAAGAAAGATTTTCCAATTCTTCCCAGTTTGTTGCTGGAAGGAGAGCAGCTTAGCTTGTGTGCTTTGTCCTGATATAGCCCATGATGTAACTGGATCTTTGATGGTTATGAATTTCATCGTTCATCTGCACAACTGAGGGAGGTACAATGCCGTGGAAGGAAGGTGAGATCATTTCTCCTCATGGGATGCCGCTGGGCTTGCTCGAGGCGCGAGAGGCTGTGGGACGTGGCAGGAGCAGATGGAAAGAAGACCAGCGGGACCAGAGGGAATGGGCAGAGTCTGCTGCTGCTCAGAAAGCCAGTGAGTTGCTGGAGGCAAGGATCCAACTCCAAGGACGTGGTGGGCAGGGCTGCATATATACTTTTTCTTTTTTTTTTTTTTTTTTAATATTCCATATTCCCAAGTTGCCTTTCACTATTTAAAAGTTATACATCCATATTTTTTTTTATGAGGAAGCCTGTTTTCTTGCATTTTACTTTTAGTCATTTTTTGAGGAGGAGCTCACTAGGGACGTATTGCAGGCAGATGCATCTCAAACCTGTGGCCAATCTGAGTCCCATGATCTCTGGATCATGAAGGGCTATACGGCGACTGTCAGCCCAGCTCAGTTTCTCCAGGATGGAGGAGTGCGGAAAAGCTGTGATTATTCAGTGCAAGTGTTTAAAGTATTTTCCCTGTCCTGAAGGACCTACTGCTGCTCAGGCAGTTACATAGAATCAACTGAGTGAAAAGGGAGGGTGGGATGCGGTGTCCCTCTTCAGAACCATCTGAGAAATTCATGCATAGGTGTTGAAAAATATGAATCCAGGCTGACTGTAACTGCATGTTTCTTTGTGTGTAGAACCTCAGACAAAAGGCAATGTGACCTAATAAGATATTTTTTGCTGCTCTGTTTTTCTGCTTATCCTGGTGTAGAGATAAGACTGAAAAATTAGAAGATTTTTATAAATTGGAAGCAGGGGTACTCCATGGGGAGATTACAGGCAGGGTCTTAACTAATTCTCCTGATGATGTTCACCTGACTTCTGTGCACGGTGGTTTGGTTTCTTGGAAGTTCATGTGTTTCTGAATGCATGGGTGCTCTTGTCTCTAAACTTTATTCAGGACTTAGTGTGTCAAACATGGGGGAATACTCAGATATGCATAGCCAAGTTTTTATAAACCTTTCCGTTTGTTGGGTGCTTTGGCTTCTTGTAGGCCCCAGACATGACTGAACTGGTTTGTGTAACTCTTGGTTGGGTTAGCAGCACAGTAGCGGCACTTTCAAAGTGCAAATATTTCTTGCAGATGGTTTGGATCAGCAGTTAAACCAGTGGTTTTCAATGTTTGTGATTTTCTTGCCATTCTTATTTAGACAAACTATTTGATGGCAGAATTATGTGGTTTTCAAGGTTGCAAGATGCTGAGCACTTACGCTGCTCTTCTGAGATTCAACGGTATGTATTTCAGTCCCCTTACAAGAACAAAGAGTGTGGGGTTATCTGCGAAACATTGGTCTGAAGTGTGCCAGAGCAGCCTCCAAGCTGGTTTTGATAAAATAGGAACCCTTCCCAAACGTGAACTAAGCAAAGCCCTTCATGACTGAAAACTCAGCCCTCTGCTTGGCCGGAGAGCTGCTGTGGGATAAGAGAGCCAGAGGCTGTCAGGTAACTGGAGCTGAGCACTGGGGAGGGACGCCGTGCTGCACGAGGGCACGTCATGGGAGTATAGAGCTGCTTGAGAAATGCAGCACATAAAAGAGAGCCTGTGGAGTTTAGGCTAAAGATTGATGAGTTTTTCACAAGAATTCATAAAGACCAAGTAATGTTTGGTGTGTGCTTACTCAGGCGGTGTACAATATAGGGGAGGAAGTAGTTTTTTGCATGGCTCTGTTATTGCCTTGGTTTGTGGATGTTTTCCTTCTTTCCCAAAATTGTACAATGTTGGGAACTGCAGTGAGATCTGTGTATGTGGGAATACAGGGTCACAGTACAAATAAAAGGTAATTAGTCTATTTACCCAGGTCGTGAATGGCTTTGAGTTTTAGAACTGAAATTTGCTAGTTTTACTGCAAAATATCATTAATAACAATAATTAATTATCAATTCAGCTCTTCATGTGTCGAATCTTGAGCTAAATTTGTTAAGCTGAAATCTGAGCTCATCAAAGAAGGGCTTAATCGTCTGAGGTGCTGGGTAATGGGAAGAGCTCGTTGCAGTCATTAAGAGCTGTAGGTATTTGTGCCTGTGCAAATGGGACCTTTATGTGGATGTCACTGTATGAGTTTCATAAGCTCACTTACAGCATTCAAGAAAGAAAACTGTGGCCCTACTGCACAGTTGCGCCATTAATGCTGGTGGTAAATTAAGAAAGTGTTAATTCATTGCAAAGGGTACTTGCAGGTGGCAGCAGCCTACGACAGTAGAAGAGCTCTGGGAGATGCCAGTCCTGCACTGTGAACATTTGCAATCTGCATCTCGGCGTTACCAGCAGAGAAAGTCACTGTAATTTCTGACCCGGCACCGCTGTGCCCCGGTGCATCGCACAGCGACTCCCCAGGGCACCTCCGCGTGTAGCACGTTTTCTGCTGGAGATTATGGAGGTTTTTATGCCTTGCAGTGAAGAGCAGAGAGTTAAAATAGCTTCTGACTCTGCCTCCTCCTCCTTCAGAACGGAACTTCATGGTCCTCCTTTTCCTGCACAGTCCAGAAACGCTGGAGAGCAGAGGACGTGTCAGCAGTAACGGCACGCAGTTATTTTTGCACAGACAGTCTCTGCGGCCTTCCTGCCGTCTCTTAAGAAGTGTGAGTCGTGTCACCAGAACCGCCGAGGCCTCCAGCAGCCGAGGTCACATCTGGAGCAGTGGGTTTGTGAACTGTGTCTGGGATCAGATGGCTTCAAGTTCCTCTGCAGATGGCCCCGTCAAGGGAACTCCCAGCTGGATGGTGATCCCACCAGCGCTGGTGGTTGTTGGCAGCCTCCTACCACTGGATATTTATCTAAGAGAGGGGAAGATGAGTGGTTTTGAAGAGGAGTTAAGTCAGATTCTTGCCGGGTTTAGTGTCGCCTTGTCTTCAGACAGCAGCACGTCTTCCAGCAGAGTCTCAGCTGAAAGCAAGCCCACGTGTCCCGTATGAAGACGTGTACGTGAGAGACCCCCAGAAGCCCGTGTGTCCCTTCCTGGCTTGAGAAAAGTGTCACAATCGTAAGATAAGCAAGGCTGGCTGGTTTTGTAACTTTCTGGAGATAAAAATGAATATATTTTGCTCTCAGCAAAATGGAGCATGATATACTGTTACATTTGACAGACTCCCTTAAACGCATGCAAAATACATAAAGAGTTCTGTGCAGGGATTTATATGATGTTTCAATTTATTTTATTTTTTTTTTAAAGGGAAATATTCAGAAGTATTAGTACAGAAAGGCATTTCCTGAAATACATGAGAATACCCTTTACTCACCTGGGTATAACACTCACTGAGTAGGTTGGGTCTTGTCTGGAATAAACCACGTGCTGTTGAGCTCATCAAGATCTCCTTCCAGGCAGCAGCTCATCTCAAAGGAGGAACAGGAGGTCTCTTCCCTGTTTCTTGGGGGTGGTTCTGACTCCCTGCACCCCAGCCTTTCTGCCAGGTGGACAACAGCTTCTCCAGCAGCAGGAGAGGGCTTTGAGCTGTTTGCCCTTGTTGTCACGTAACTGATCCCTCTGCGGAAAGGTAGCGCGGGTGATGCAGCCTGACTGGTTTCTTCTCTGATGAACATGGGCAAAACCAGCAGCTGGAAATAGGATGATGTCACCAGAGTATTCAGGCCTATGAAGTATTCCTGTCTGCGTGACTAATTTGGCCTGGGTAGGCAGCTTGGAGGTGACTGAGGTAAAATGAGGGGCATCCTGCCCTGAGTAAGCATTGGCTGAAGTTCAACCTGGAAAAAACACAGGACCTCTCTTTGTGAGGGGCTTTTCCCTCTTATATTCAGGTCATGTTTGCATTTTAGTAACTCTTCATACACAACTCTGGTATACAACCCTTCCTGTCTGTATATAGAAGAGATGCTCTTCTGACTCCTCTGCTATATCCTGTTCTGCATGCTAACAGTGGCAATTTGGGTCTGCCTCAGTCCATTTTGGAAAATGGAAGGAAAAAGTAATTTCCCTAGTGCTTTTTCCACATAGGGCCCACTTTGCACCCTCTCACACTGTTTCTCACTCCCCATCACATCAGACACAAGCTGGTGTCACTAACAAGACTCTCCATAGCTCAGCACTGCCCTGCCTGTTCTCTCTTTTTGGTTACAAAAATGCCATCTCCTGCCTCTGAATGGTGACAACACTCTCCACTCCCCAGGTATTACATTTTCAAACCTTTCTTCCCTGCTGGAAAGAGCTCTCTGAAAACATCTGCCAACCTTCTCTTTCCTGCTTCAGCTCAACTCGACTCTAAGATATCTGCAGAAACGGTGACAGTATTTAGGCTGTTGTGCCAGGATATCCCAGCACATCACACTGTCCAGTGCTGTCCTATACTATCCCATACTATCCACCAGTGTCCATCTGCGGTATCTTCATATATCCTTGGGGCAGGAACTCTATAGGGTACAAAGCAGTTTTTTATTCTGTATGCAGTACTTGCATAGTGGACTTGTAGGCACCACGTTAAGACAAATAATAGGGTTCCTGTCTTGGAGAATTTTCTTCTTTTATGTGTGCAAGGGACTGGACCCACAGCAGTGGGGAGCAAAGTCACTGTGTGCAGAAGTGGAGCTGGCAGGGCTGAAGAAGACTCGATCTGACCCGTGAAGGGAAGCTAACAAGAGCAGCTAGTCTGCAGCGCAGAGACACAATCCAGAGGAGCTCGTCAGCAATTACCAGCTTCTTTCTCTTATCAGTTACCAGAAAACTGCTGTGTGGTGACAGCTTTCAGCCACTGCTGCTTTGGTCTGGATGTTGAACTGGAGCCTCAAAGTGGGAGCCCTTCAATGTCACCAGCAGACCTCAGGGGATTTTTTTTAAAATATATTTTTCATCCTGTTTATACACTGTCCCCTCTCCCAAACCTTACGATCTTCCGCCATTTGCACACACAAACATTGGCACATTTTCTCTCTGTGTTATCTCTGCGAGATTTCCATGGGAAACTTTCCAAGGAAGAATTATTTCACAGTCCCTTTCCACCCACAGGGGAGGTGGCCGGACCCGCGGCATTTTCCATCAGTGACTTGAGAGCCGGTCTCCTCCTCCCACCAGCTCAGCATTCTTGGAGAGAAATCCATGCTGCCGGTGTGTCTCCGTGCTGGCAATCAAGGGACTGCATCCCTGCCTTACTAATTTCCCAGCTGATTTGCTGCTTGTGTCTCTGATCTCACCCACGAGCGTGGCATAACGCCTGGGAACAGAGAGAGCAACGCAGTCCCGCGGCCCTTGCAGGAATGCAGGGGGGTGCGCTGCATCCTTGAAAAGTGGGGGCTCCCCACTGGAGCGGCGAGACCTGCATCGGCCGCTTGTGCTGAGCAATGGTCCCGTGAGAACCGCTGTGCTACTGGGGCTTACAAAAACATTCGCCTGACATAGATCTGTTATCTGAAGTAGTAAAACCATATCTGTAGAACTGGTTTCTAAAACTAGCAGGATGTAAGTGAGACTATCCGTGGCTAGAGGATATTTAGAGACTTCTAAAAGAAATTACTTAGGGTGTGCACAGATACTGCTTAAGCTACAGAAGAGTATGCTCTTAGCTTAATTGTGTTTTTTATTATTATTATACTCATTATACACTGAAAAGTGTGCACAGCAATTATCTAATGCACCAGCTAAAACCAGATGCCTGAGAGAGAGGTGTTAATCCATAACATTATGGATTTTCCAGATTTTTCCCTCAATAATTGTGGTATCTAATGTGCTTCAGTTCCAAGTTAAAAGATGAGGGTTTTGAACTGTAGGTCCTGCAAGCACAACTCTGGCTCTGCTCACCTCCTCACACATCATCATGGGTAATGAAGGCTCTACCCCAAGTTACCCTTGTGCTGCCCTGTTTCCTTCAATTGCTTTGCATGTGTGATTGGAGTTGCCTAAATCATTGCATTGATTATGTGCAAGAGAGAACAGGATCCAGCTCCCTCTCTCTGGGCTGTCTTGGTTTTTGCAGCAATAGCAGGAGAGGAAAATTTTTTCAGTTGCTGAAGTCAGAAATTCTGACTCTGAAGATGCCCTGGGGAGGAGCAGTGAGATGGGAAGGGGCACTCCTCACCCTGTGGTGAGCAGCCCTGGGAAGCCACGGGGCAGTTGAAACTTTGCTGAAGACTGCATAGCTGACGGAGGACGGTCCTTAGGGATGTGTGATTTTGTTCAGATGTGGGAATAGTAGTCACCAGACTCCTTTCAGAGGGCCTGGGCTGGAGGAGCGAGCTGCCTAGCTGGCAAGAATTCAATTGCTTGGTCAACAGTTCATTTACGATGAATGGGCCCAGTTCATGCTGGCTGCTGCAAGCCTCAGCTCGACCCTGCCTGCAGCCCGTGTCCAAGCCCTCGCACCGGCCCAGCACTTGAGGGCAGGTTGGATTGGAGCCCGTATTTTGGCTGTAGAAACACTGAGCGAGCATCCCCGTGTTCATAGATTCAGCTGGACTGATGACTTACTGTCTCTTGCCAGGTGTTTCACAACACGGGTCCTCCCCGTGGGTCAGACCTGTCATTATTAGAGATGAGTAGGGCTTAAAATCTTCTCATCCTGCTAGTCCAGATGAGTGCCTGAGGGTCAGGATACTTCTCTCCAGCTCACCTGGAATCTCTTACCTATCTAGAATCGGTCTGAAATTTGGTAGGACAAAAGTTTCTTATGCGGTTCCTGGTGTTTCTGCTGTCCAGTTGGACTGATGGTATGTCAGGCCTCCTCGGGATTAGTCCTTATTTCCTTGCTTGGCCTTGACCGGAGACAGGAAGCACAGGAAATGAGAAATAATTGAATCAGTTCGTACAAATTGGTTTGTCTCGAATCCAGTTTGAAGGATGGGTAAAGGCCTGGGACGAGTCTGAGGCTTGTGTTTCCTTGAAGCATTTCTCTATCTACCAGAACAGTGTACAAAATTTCATTAATAATTACAACCCCCTAGGTCCTGTAGAGCTGAATGAGGGTTGATGTGATGGTCTACTTGTAGGTGATAGTCTAAGCCAAATCCATTAGATCCTCCTGGATGACGAGATGTCATAATAACCTAGGTGGCTTTGGGTATTTTGTCGGTGGTATTTATAGCTGGAGATCATGAATTCATCAACCATCAATATCCAGTGGTGATAAGAACAGACCAGAAAGTGATACTTACTGAGTATTTTTCTTACTAGTGGTTCTCAGATTGTCTTTCCTATGCTTTTGTATACAGTTTTGTTACCTTTGGGGAAAAAAGGGACCAGGCAGCTGGACTTGCTTTTGTTTGCTACATTTCAGTATAGCCAGAGGCTTTTTGGCTTCTATGCTATAGAAATAAACCTAGTCTATGATTATTATTTGTTGTTATGACTTATTAAGAGCTTGCACTGGGGAGCTGGACCCCACTTAAGGAAGTGTCAGACTTGGTGGAACCGGTCTATTCCCCTCCGCCTTCAAGCAGCCAGCGACTGGCAGAGCCAAGGTGTGTAACTCAGGAGAGTCAGCTGGCCGGAAAACCCAGGATCCTGCTAGCAAGGAGGGGGGCTCCCACATCTTAAGGTCAGCCACAGGTTAGCCCAGGGAAATGCACGTTACAAGAAACCTTGAAGGACTTGTCTGATGATGCCAGTCCCATCCATAGAGGTGTCTCGCCTGAGTTTTTCTGAAGGGTTTGAGACTCCAAAGGGGACCATTTCTCCTGCAAAAAATGCCCTGTTGCTTCCAACCAGCTCCCCTGGCTTCTGCTGAAGTTTCACATGGGATTGGCAGTAGGGTTGTCTGGGCTGTCTTGTGAAGACATTTGGAAATCAAGCGTTTGTCTTAAAGAAGTTATTCCATAATGTGCAGGATATCAGGTTCCAAGATTCTTTGAAATCAAGGCACTTCCTGTTATTTCAAAGTGTAACCAGGCCACCACTTGGATGGGGTTTGAGTTATTGTTAATGGCAGGCGGTCTTAGACGTTCAGTTTTTATTGTGCCAACAGTTTATGGATGGGTGTTCATGTCGCTGGTGAAGAAGTGAATGAAATTCAATACTCCCTGCAGGGCTCTTGCTGGAGCTGCTGGAAGCCTTCTACACTTGGAGGAGAAAAAGTGTTTGGGTTTCTATTGCTAAGTAACAAAAGGATGGGGATAAAAACAGTTCCTGAACAGCAACCCCCTCCCAAGCCCCCATACACCTACATTGAGAGCTGAGCGCTGTAGCCTCTTCATACAAGCTAGAGAGGGAGACTGTGTTCTCTGAGGAGGACTTCTCCAGTGTGTAATGGTGGAGGTGGAGGAACTTGAGAGGAAGTTTTCTTTTCTTTCATCATTCCTGTTGTTCTTACGGATTCCTCCTGTGATGCTCCCAAAGTCTATCGCTGACTGAGCAGTGGGAATGAAGTTGTAGGATGTCACTGTAAAAGCATCCTTGCCAAAGTCTTTCAGAAACAAGCTTACATGTAAGGAAGATGGGCTGAAGCCCCATGAGACAACAAGAGGAAAACAGATGTGACAAAGGGGATATCCATCAGTGAACGGGTTTAGTCTGAGCCATTTTTGTGGCTCATTTGTACAGAAGAATCAGTCCTTATTCTGTCTGTGCATATCTTAATAATAACAAGATTAGCATACTAAAGTTGGCTGATACTAAAGGGAAGACGGAAGTAACCAGTGATCCCTGTATTACATTGCAACCTTCTCTGAAAGGAGTAGCATCTCCACTCCTTACAGGGAGCTTTTGAAATTTGCTCGAGTGAGTCAGCTGCACCAGAAAATACTTTTTCTTCATCTTGTGAAATACAGGTTCTACTCAAATAAGAATGTCTGAAAATTCTTTTCACTCACTTGCAGTACTCAGGGGATTTAAGTAGATGGCCTGGACAAACAGTAAGGAAACACAAAGATCCTATAAGATGGGACATCCTTTGCCATCATCACCAAGGATGCTAGCAATGAACAGGGGCACTTGGCCAGTGGAAGTGTCTTCAATTTGCTAATGCTATTAAAATACCAGGTTCTGTAGCTCTGACTGCAATTCATGTCTCATCTACTCTAATGAATGACAAAATGCTCTTCATTGCCCATTTGAGTGATTAGAAATATTTATAATAAAATGCATTTATTGATGTTAAAAAAATAATAAAAATTTGGAAATGTCATATCACATCATTCCAAAGCTGGTCAACATTAAAAACAAAATCTAAAAGATCATCTTCTGAGATGTAGTCAGGCCTGTAAGACTTGTGGTTAAATGGACAAACTTATATGCAGTATTTCCTAATTTATTTTATTTTATTCTATGATTTATTTATACGGAGATTTTTTATTGGTAATATATACTGAAATAGTGCATGAGTCATGGATGGAGTCAAGACACTTTAGTCCTGAGGCAAGACTGGTGCTCAGACTTGATAACAGCAGTTCACATCTCCAAGATTTGTCTAAGCCGTGAAATGAAACCCAGTACAGAAATGCCTAATGTCCAGAGTGATTAAATCAGTCCAGTTTGGGGTAGGGCTGATGAACTTGCACAAAGCTCCAGTAGAATGAACAAGTGGCCTGGCCAGTCCATCGCGTGGAAATGCTCAGTCAGGCTGTGTTCACCTTATTGATCCACATGAAAAGATCTCTGGCATCATTTTGGTGAAAGATTTGAACTTATGGCTGAAAAGCCATTGACGCCTAAGTTTGGTTTCTTCCATTCTTTTAACTCCTGAGTGTTCCTTTTTATCACTGAGATCTTCTTTGCCATTTATTTGGTCTGTTCACGTTGCAGCCTGTGGGTCTGCAATAATGTTGGCAAGCAGGTTATTTGTAGTACATGAAATAAGCTTAGGAACCAAGAATTAACAGTGAATGTGGTTGATCTTGGTCTCAAGTTTCCTGACTGCTTCTTGTCCCCCCTAGTGAAGCGTAAAGTGATTTTCAAATGCCCCATTCAACTCTGGCAGCGCCATGCCCCCCTTTGCACTCCCACTGCAGAGGAGTAAATGATCACACGAGGACGGGACACGGGGAGCCGGGCTGCGAGCACCTTGCTCAGAGCAGTAGAACAACAACGCAACTAAATTTCCCTTGTGTGGTGTTCGTCTTAATTACTGTTTTCCGTTATGCATAGAAATTTGTCTTTTATAACACAACAGTGTTTTAGTCTAAAAAATGTGCAGCATGGCTTTTTTTTATTTTATTTTATTTTAATTTTTTTAACAAAGAAATAGCCAGCCTCATTAGGTGTCAGCTTTATAAGTCTCAACACAAAAGCAATTAGTATTCAGGCCGAGCATAAAATATGTTAAAGACCTTACAAAATTGGCTGCTACACTACAGATTTAATGTAAAAGGCAGTAGACGGCTTTTTTTTTCCTGCCTGCCTACCAGTAATTCCAGTGACTGTGGATGGGGCAGCTCCATTTGTGGGTCAGTGATCTCTAAAAGCAGAGACATTACTTGCAGAAGATTAAGCAATAATTGGATGAAACAATGTAAATATAATTTTGGACAGAATACTAGAAAAAATTTCCAGCCCAGCCTTCTGTTAAGTGTTAGCTGAGTTTGTTTCTCAAGTGAAATAATGAAATTCCACTTTTTAATAATTTAAAACTAAGCGATGTAGGAATGGAGAGCATACAGGGGCAGCGGTGATTTTTTTCTCTCCCTGTCCTGAAGATTGTGTTCTTTTGAGGTGTAAGTTGTAAATGGGATATTTATTCATTTCTAATAGGATGGAGAACAAGAAGGCTTGTGTCAGATGTGAGGACAGAAGAGAAAATGCATTTCTGTAACATAGTCACTGGAATCAATGGTTACTCACCTTGTCCCCTGGCAGGAATATTAAGCTTTTTTCACCTTGAATCGTGTTAGGTAACCGGGGCCAGTCTGATAACAACACTCCCCTGTGCTGCATCTTAATGACATGGTGTCTGGCAAAAACTAAACCTGGGTCAAAAATGGAGCCAGCAGAGCGCCGTGAACCCCTCAGAATGGACAGGGACCATGCAGAGAGCTCGAGGAGGAGACAACCGTGTCCGGGAAACAGGCGCCTTTAGGAAGAAATCCTCAAAAATTAAATCTTCTGGACCAGCCCATGCATCAGGCCCAGAGGTGTTGAGCATCCTCTGTATACCCCAGTCGGACCAGGAGAGAACTGAAAAACAGAGAAAATTAATCCACGAATGGAACAAACTTTGAGTCACAGGAAAGTGTCACTCCAGAAAGCAGATTTTTTTTGCCAGAATATGGCTATTGAGAGACTCCACTGACTGTTACATCACAGATCTACTTAATTCTGTAGTATGTGCATTTCAGCAGTTAATAAATGGACTAATTAGAGACTGAAGTATTGATAGTATTTACCCATGTAAGTAATAACGTGGCTCAAATCAAGATTACTGTAAGGAATGGACTTGATTTTGAAAAGGACTGGATTTCTGCGGGGCTACTGAAAATTCTGCTTCTCAAATACAAAAAAATGTCAGCAATGTAAAAAATGATAATTAATAGCATCAACCCTTCAGTAAATGGTGTAGAAAAAAAGCTGCTTGAAATAAATATGGAGATAGATATGTGATGGTATCCAACCTGAACAATGAGGTGTCGTGTGTATCCTAAAAGCGTGCTTTTGTCGAAAATGGTGGTTCTTTATACAGGCACACAGAAATGCGCCAACAAAATGCATTTATGTTTATGCATCTCAGAAGCCAAAACCACTTAATGATAATTTCTTTGAATGTTTGCAACTGTGTTAAGATAAACTCTGGAGTATATTGGTAACAGCTTCAAAACAGAGAGGGGGGAAGGGTCTTGGAGCCAATGATCATGGAACAAGAGTAGTGGGAAGAATGCATTAATGTAGGCACTTGCTTCTTACCTTGGATATTTCCATTCAACATCCTCAGTACAGTTTGAAATAATTCTTGAGTTGCAACTGACCTCAATCTAAAACACTTTCTTCAAGAATTTGATGATTTGCTTAGGACTAACAAGTGTTACAGACCCTAATGTGCCTCCAAAAATACAGATACTGCCGGGAGCGCCGTTACTACTGAGAAATAACGCACTGGATTGAGGCTGTTAAACACAGCCCTTCCTCCTTGACATGACAAGCAACAGAAGGCCAAGAAGGCAGCCTATAATTAAAACAGCAACAGCATCCAGAATCATTCATAGCACTTAGAAAAATACTTGCAGAAAGAGCTGTTTTGAGAACAAGGAGTATCTGTGTCAGACGAGAGCCACTTAGAGTCAGCTGGAGTCATTAATGTCAGATTCTCCGGAAATTGTTTAATCAATTCTGATGGAGGCAGAGGAGGAAGAAATGGGATTGAGACAGGTCATCTATGGGGATTTCCATGCTAGACTTTCTCTATGAATATTTTATGAATCAGCTGTATGAGTTTGTGGTGGTTGTTTTTTGTTTGGTTTGTTTTGGAATTTTTTTTAATCTGGTATTTTATTCTATTTGTATTTGATCTTCAAAAGGGAAAGGTGGTGTTGGAGCAGCACCCTGGGAACAGTGTGTGTGTTTGCCTGTGTGGACTTTTGTATTGTGACCTAACCTGTCCGACTGGTGCTGTGAAAAAACGCCCAGCCTCGCATTAGAAGTTAGGCAGCATTAATTTATTCTGATAACATATAGGGAAATCTTCGTAAATGGGCACATAAGGGTGGAAGGCCGATGTGATGTTTTGTGTTGCTGCCATCATGTCACTGTCATTGCAAAACACCACACCAGCCAATTACTTTCCTTTTTCTTTGCTGTTTATGGCACTGTGGTGGTGGGATGAGGTGTTTAAATGGCATGTGCTCTGCAATAACTGTTTGACTTTTGTGTGGCATCGTCTGAGGATAGGGACACATGGCCCAATCATTAAACAAGAAGTGAGAGACTGTGGAAGTTTTTGTGTTACCTCTCTGCTCTTGCAATTGGATTTAAGGGAAGGGAAGCCCAGAAGGGACTGATTAGCGTGTGCACACAATCAATATAATTCCACGTTTCTTCATGCTTATGTGGCTAAAGCTGACCACCTGGCAGGGACAATGCACGCACGTTCTACTGAAATACTTTCACGTTGCAGTGAATGTACTTTCATTTTTTCAGTCTGGTTTCATCTCTAATTGCATTTGAGTATTCAAACCCGGCTTTTCAGCTTGCATAAAGCAGCAAAGTACTATTTACATTGATTTTTTTTTTTTATGAAATAGATGTGTTTTTATAGCGGCTTGCAATGACAATTAAATGATTAAAGAGTAGAGTGGATGAAGTTGTATAGCAGCAGATAGAGCCATAATGAGTATAACTGTAATTTTACTTTTAATAGACTAGAAGAGGTCTGATGCCACAACCCAAAATTGAATCAAGCTTTCACTCAAGCATAACATTTGGAGAAGTAATATAAAACTGCACTGTTTCTGCAGTTTTACATCCATGTACAATGTTTGCTGGTATTGTGCTTGCTCTGTGTTGGATTAATTGAAATGAAGGACGTCCCATGGTCTGTCTTGGACACCCCACACTGCTCAATGGCCAGCGTCAGGATTGGGGATCAAATACAGCAGGAGCAGTCCTCCTGGTGCAGATCAGCTCATGCGGTTGCAGATCCTCTTGTCCCTGTAGCCCATAACACTTCTTCAATCAAAACAGGCTCTACTGGCAAAAGGGTTTGCTTTTTCTGATGGAGAAATGCCATTAAATATCATTCTCTGGCCTGTGTTTTTATGCTAGTAAAAGCTTCCTGTGTGGATTTGGGTTGTTTATGCATATTTTCTGTATTGCTTTCACTCTGGCTGTTTATCTACCTCCAGCGATGGCTCTGTAGTGTGTTACAGAGGTGTCAACGTTTTTGTCAGCCCTTCCAGTGAATTTACAGCAAGAAGCTGTGTCCAGCAAAAGGTGCTTTAAAGGCTGAACATGCAGGAGATGTTACACTGCTTAAATCCATGCCACACTTTTGTTCAGCGTAAACTTACTTGAAGACATTGCCCATCTTTTTTTCATATTTAGCTTAAATGTTCCACTTCTTGGTTTCACTCTGTAGTTCTTAGGGTAACTGTCAATAAGAAATGTCTCTTCATCCTGGCCGTCACGTATATCTTTCCAGATCATTAGCCTGTCCCTAGACCTTTTATTGTCTATGATTCAGTATGATGATTGAATCATTTTTTGTATGCTTTCCTCCCAAATTCATCTTTGCATCCATCCCCTTCACCAGAGATGTCGTTTCACTTCCATTTTTTCTGGTTTGGTGGCACCATTTGAATTTTGAAACGTAAAAACCTGTATGCAGTGACCCAGATGTGATCACATCAAGAGAGATTTCCTTTGACTTGATGTTTCCACGCCAACCCCTCCACACCTTGGTGGTCTGGCTGCCCTGTCACAGGGCAGGGCTATAGGAAGCAACTCCTGTGGC
The DNA here is from genome assembly GCA_013398915.1 of Dromas ardeola. NCBI lineage: Eukaryota > Metazoa > Chordata > Aves > Charadriiformes > Dromadidae > Dromas > Dromas ardeola. Next base: position 175,761 of record VYZM01004893.1, on the reverse strand, counting down.
TTTTTTCCATGATATATGGGCTCTGCCAGTGTTCATTTTTTGTAGGGAGGCTGGAGAATTGCTGATCTGCTTTTGGACAGTGCCTTGACCACCCATGGTGCTAGCATCACTTCTGAAGCAGCTGGCATGTCCCACGCAGCCCCAGTGCCACCAAGGTCGTGCTGACAGTGCAGTGATCAGAAGGAGCACACTGCGGGGATACTCCCACTTCATTGTTTCCTATTCAAAGAAATGTGGAAAATTGCCTTAGGTAAAATCTGAGCTGTGAGGACCCACCAGGGATATTATAAAAAGCAGAAAGGATAACTTAGGCCTGAGCTGTCCTGTGTGATCATTATTTTTTTTGCAGTGCCATAAAATCCCTCCTCCTATCTATGGTTAGTTTCCCGCACAGAGGAAATGACTGGGATGTGTTTATCCTTGAAGTTACCTTTAGAGTTCCTTGCTGATTTGACGTGCGTTTTGCAGTCGTGGTGATCAGCATTGCTGGCAAGCCAAGGGGACGTTTTGCTCTGTGGGACACCGGCAGTGCCAAGGAGTGCTGATTTCCATGCAGACATGCTGTCCTGTGCTGTACGAGCGCTAGTGGCTGTACGAGTGGTGTGCCTGTTCTCCAGCCGATGGCTGACCTCATGGCACAAACCACAGAGGGGGTTTACATGCAAGACACCTGATGGTTCTTTGATCATCACCTCTTTTTACCTAAATACTCTGGATGATCATAAGCAACATCTTCCCCTTTGAGGTGCTGCACTTTGGTGAGGCTAAAGACCTTCCTGTGCAAAAGGCTTTAAGGGGTTTCTTTGAAAAATATGATCTGCTTTTTATGTGACTTGATACAGAAATATTTAATGCTCATGTAACTTTACCTGTTCAGTTCTCTAAGTAAGATTACTCAGTTCTGTTAGACTTTAAAAATAGCAACAGGATGTCCTTGACTGGTATCTCTCCTGTCATAAGCAAATGGGGTTTGCATCTGCTAATAATGCATTCTTCTTCAATGCTTTCCAACTATTTCATAAAGATATTTCCCGATAAGTGTCAAATAGTTGGTGTGCAGCTCTGTATGTGGATGGGACATAGATACAAAATGTCAGCAAGTCCAGAACTGGTAACACAGAGAAGATCACAAAAGTGTGTTTGTGAAGAAGTTCCCACTTCATGTAGTAAAATTAAATCTACAAAAATGAGTTACCGACCTATGTATTTCTACCAATATTCGTTGCTTGGTGATGAGAAGTTTTACACAGCCTAGGGCCTGGAAAGCAACTCTGGGTTTAGAACAAAAGTTCCTCTTCTGGGCTTGGAGTGGAATCTTCACAAAGGACTTGGTTTTAGAAACGATCCTCACTGTCATCTCTATGTAAAAAAAAGAATACAGGCGAGTTTTAACGCACAGCTACCCGTGACAGAACGTGATCCTGGTGATCTTATGCAGACATGTAATGGCCCATTTCAGTGGGAAAGCGTGGCAAGACCTGCTCTTCGGTGCCAATGCTGGTGGACTGTCACACTGCCAAGGCATTGGCCGGAGCACGTGTGAAAATCGAGGAACGTCTCCTTGCTTCTGCCCATCTGTCAAGTCCTTCACTTCTCAGCAGGTCCCTCAAGCCCCACTGGTGTCCCAGCTGTGTGACAGGGCTGGGGAGGAAGGACAAGAGAAGCCCACAACCGTATTTATTTACACCATGCCTTTTTCCACACAGGTGGGCTCATATTCTCACCAGGGTGACTTCCAGAGTCCAGGAAACGCTTCTGCAGTTGTTAGTCCCAACTGAAAGTGGTCCATGAAGGGAAAGCAGTAAATCCTGGCCTTGGTTTGCTTGTTCTGGTGGGTACTTCCTCTGCAAAGGCCTCAATCACACCTGAGACCTGGCCCTGCAAATCTGAGCAACACTTTTAATTATATTTATTTAGTTATTGTGGATGATAGCATAGGTTAATCTGTAAGTTTGCCTTCTTTAGTGTTAGTATCCAGTAACAGTGTGAATTTAGCCCATGTCTGCTAGGAAGGAATGGAAGTTCATCCCAAAATGTGGGAAATTCATAGCTGAGTGTCAACTGTGTTTCCTTTTTTGAACTTGCGGTAGCCGGAGATAACGATGACTCTTCGCCAGTCTAGCTACCCTGTTCTGCATCTGAAGGTATCTCATTTTGTTCCTGTCGTCTACTTAGATTGATACAAGGAGAAATTTCTTCACTGAAAGGGCTGTCAAGCATTGGAACGGGCTGCCCAGGAAAGTGGTAGAGCCACTATCCCTGGAGGTATTTAAAAGATGGGCAGACGTGGTCCTGTGGGACATGGGTCAGTGGTGAAGTTGGCAGCGTTGGTTTAACAGTTGGACTTGATGATCTTAAAGGTCTTTTCCAACCTAAATGATTCTATGGCTCTATGATTCTATGATTCTTCCTCATCCATTGCTTTACCTGCCAGTCCATACTCTCTCTTGACAATCCTTGCTCTGCATAAATGAATCACATTTATCCACATCTTACTTTATTTTAAAACCACAAATTATAGAAGCCATCAGATGCCACTTTTTCTCAGAGATGACATTTCTTTCCTCCATATATATGAAGAAACTCGGAATGGCCACAGAAACTCAGAGGTGAGACGTGCTGGTTTTCCATGAGATTCTGGTTGCTTCTTGTGCAGAAGAGACATAGTCAAAGCTGCAGGTTTTCGAATTAGACACCGAGTGTCTGTGATTGGCAAGTTTGTCGTGATGTCTCTCTGCCCTTCCATCCTGCAACCACCAGCAGCTGTGGACCTGAAATGTGTGAGGAAGCTGACCACAGCAGTAGGTCTGAGAGTGATCAGTGTTTGTAATATTTTAATCTGCTGCCCACAATCAACCATAAGGGGGAGGGATCTTGGTAGGACACGTCCACCCAGCTCCTCTGCATCGGCAAAGAGCCCTGTGCCCTGGAGACACTGCGGCATGTGGGGGTGGGAACAGTGGCTGCCCAGCTACTCTCCCCATGCCAGCAGCATGCGTTGCTGATTAAGGGAAGATTTAATTGCCCTCAGCCTCGGTGGGATTCCCCACCAGTCCAAGCCAGCTATTTATCTTCGTATCAATCCTCATTTGTTATCTAAATTAGTGTCCACTCAAAATGAGGATCCCATTGCATCAGGCACTGTGTTGTGCCTGTGGCAGAAGATCCTGCCCCAATGTTTTACCAAGCAGAAGGAGCCCTAGATTTGCTGCCTGTGAAGTGGTCATCTTCAATAGTGTAATCCTTCCAATGTTAAATCTTATCTGAGCTGCTTATACCTAATTCAAGGGCAAGATGATATTCATAGTAACACCTTCATACCAGGCTTCTTTGCATAGGTCCAGGCTAGGTGGCAACGTCTCATTCAGTTCAGACTCTTGTCTTCTGCAGTTTCTTCTGCAGTTTGGCAAGTGCTGTTTGCAAAAGATCCATTATTTCAGACAGGAAAGAGGGGATTTCTGTGCCAGGTCCTCCCATCTTCATACCCAGCTCTTTCTCTGTCTTGCTGTATCATTCTTCAGAGTTCATTGTTTGTCTTGATGTAATATCCCCTGTCTGGTAAATTGGGATACTAGAAGGTTTTATGATGCTTTTAGAAACCTGGAAATGACATTGTCTGGTCTGGATTTTGTGGAAAAAAAAAAAAACAAAAACAAAAAAACCCAAACATCCTTCTGTTTGTTCTGCTGTAACTTGTTTTGAGTTAAGGGAGATTTCATGGTAACTGTCTGGCCTTAAGGACACACCTCCGTGTGCAGTGATCCTTAACATAGGCTGCCGTCTTACAGGGTCTCCCGTCCTGTGTTTCCCTGGGGTGTGCAATGGGCAAGGCTGAGGACTCCTGGCGCACAGGCAGTTTCAGAGTACGTATTGCAGGCAGTGGCGTGGAAGAAGCAATCTAACCATCTAGTCGGGAGCTGTGAGAAAGGCAATAAACTTACTAGTAATTAGTGTAGTTATAATAGCAATAGTTACGCATTTATCAGTGATCTGGCAAATTTTGCAGGTGGCATAAAACATAAATTAGATTAGTTAATACCAGGGCAGACTGGTATTGACTTCAGGAACTTCTGAAGGATTTAGCCAAGCCAGGTGAGTGGGCAGCCTGATGTGCCATCAATAAAACCAGAAGACTTACACCAAAGGCAACAACTGGAGCTACTCAGTTCACTTGACTGAACTAAATGCAGCAGCTCAGGAAAGGGATCTGATACCCGATTGCTGTTACTACGTCTCAGAAATCCAAAAAGCAAACAAGTGAGTTTAACAAATGTCAAAACCGGTCAAGGATTTGTTCAGTCTTGCTTATTCAGTCGCTGCAAAATTAACCAGGGGTGTTCTTTACCCTTATCTAGCTTCCAGTTCTGGAAATTCACAAAATCAGGCTGCCTACATGTGACTTGCCAATGAAATAAGTGCAGCTGCCGTGCTGAGGCTGTGACTACCAAGATCACGTCGGCAAAGACTTTGCAGGGCAAGGTAAATTCCTGGCAGTTGTAGAAAGCTGGAGAGAAAGGGTGATTCAGCCCAACTGTGTCTCATAGTGAAGCAACGAGTCCCCCAGAAACCTGCTCTCCCTTCCTGCCTGTGAACCACCAAACTTCCTTCCCCCTCTGCTCTCCAAAGTTTTATCATGTGGTTTTCAGCCACATGAAGATTTTGGATGTGGTTCACAGCGCTGAGGAAAACAAAAAAAAAAGTGTCTGTGGCTAAAAAGGATAGTCAGATATTTGTTACAGCGAGTATTAAGAACTAAGCCTCCTAAAGCCTGCAAAGGAATAAGTCCTTCATGGTTTTAGGTTTCAACTAAGTTTAAGGGAAAGAGCTGAGACAAAGCTTTCTCCAGGTCCATGTTTTCCCATTGTTGGGTTTCTTGTGACTCCTGACAGTGATGGCCTGTTTTGGGGCCATCAAGTCTTTGAATCCAGTACTGCATATGGTACTACCATGGCTGTGCCAGTTCCTCTTGCTCTGAAAATTGTTTGTAGTGGTTACACAAAATTCGACAGATGTGCATTTGCTAGCAGAACACAGCAAATGACCTTTCAAAAAGTGCATCAAATAACTGAATTTTTATCTTTTTGTGTGTCTTTTTGAAAGAACTATTTCCTAAGCTAGTCTTAGAGCTCGCAATGGCCAGTTAGCCTCCTGGGTTTCAGATCGTCTTGGTGTTAGATGGGAGCTGTGACACTGTAGGAGGTGTAAGCTGCTAACTACAGGATTATGAATTCCACAGTGCTCTGGAAGAGAAGCCCAGATTTGCTGACACAACCTCCAACTGTGGATATTAGCGGGACCTGGTTACAGCAAACATTACGGAGCAGGAAGATCCTTTGTCCAGGGTAAATCTTCATGTGAAGTGAGCTGTCATTGATTTGTCTTTCTAATGCAAATCATATGAGTGTATTAGATCACAGAGAAATCAGCGTCATATTGAAGTAATTATCTCCATAAATATGTTATGGCCTCAATGTAGACAGATGGCATTTGCAGCAGCCTTCTCTGTGTTATGGCAGTAACACCTCCCTTGCTTTCTTCTTCTTGTTTGATTGAGTATTTCCTTAGCTTACCTTTCTTTTTCTGTTTTGTTCTTCTCCCTGTGTGTTTTACACATGGTCTCAGGGAGCTGTAGAAAAGTATCTGTGTTGAAGGACGGCTCAGTCTCACGGAGTGTCAGATAAACTGCAATGACTAATTTCAGATTAAATCACGTGTTCCTTTTTATCCAGGAAAAGCCAGCTCCGATAGCTTTAATGAGGCTGACGAAGGGACTGTTGGTCACAAAGAACTTGCTTAGAGATTTCCATGTGAGAGTGTAATTAAGGGTAGTGCAAGTACAAGGCTGGTAAAGGAGCAGTTTCATTTTTTAAATGGCAAGGTGATTACCAGCATAATGACAAAGAAAGGAGGGCAAGAAGGAAGCCTCAAAGATGAATTTGAACAGAAGAAGAGAAGTCAGGATTCTGGTCTTTCTTTTGCTCTTTTTGCTGCTTTAGCATTAAGTCACAGACTGAATGAAGTTGGGACATTGACCGTCCCTAACAATGAATTGTGTGTACCCTGGTATCTGTACAGTTAAATGGAGATAGCTGGACATACTGGGGTGGAGGCTGCCAGTCGGTGTGTGCTCTTCAGGCACCAGCTCAGTCCCCTCTGGCCAAATAATAAGAACCTTCTGGTGAAGGGTTTTTGGTGTTGGGTTGTTTTTGTTTTGATTTGTTTTGGTTTGTTCTTTGTGGGGAGAAACACATGGGGTAGATGGCATTTCTGTGGCTTCAGTTACAGGAGGTAGAACAGAGTATCTGAGCTACCAGATGACCGTGGTTATGGTCTGGAGAACTTCTGCTGACGCTGAAGGACAGAAATAGAAGCTGTTCCCTCACACGTAGCTGTTGGACATCAAGACCTGGTTATGCTGGTGCTGCTACTGCTATTTCAGGCTAGACTGGGGCTATGAAGACATTCATTTTTCCTCTCTCTTATCTAGTCTGTGTCTGAACTGCGACCTCATCACCTTAATGCATGAGCACCTCATCATCTTTTAAGCATCTGCTCACATCTCTGCTATGAAGCAAAGAAGTGGCTCAGCCTGCTTCTTACAGACAGGACCTTGAGGCAGAGAGACCAGGACTTGGCAGGAGAGGAAGGGTTTAGTCCAGAGCTCACATCTACCAGGTGGCACCCAGGAAGATTATTCTGAATTTCATGTGTGGTACGTCCCCCAAACACCCACATGGAATTGGAATTATGTCTACACTTCCTAAGTGAATGAAACAACATGGAGCCAGGGCCATGTGCATTCTTCCTGGGTGGGTGATCAAGGGGCTCGTGCAGGGTGATTTACCTGCTTTGAAATTCACGCCTGTGGGTCCGGTACAGACCACATCTTTATCATCCTATCAGTTCAGGGCCGTATTCATGATCTTTGTGTATTTTTTACTCAGTTTTACATTATCTTTTTTGTTTTTGCATTATAAATACATTATTTTTTTTTAGGACTTATTATACCTTGATTTATTTAAGTGCTCAAATCCCTACTGCTGCTGTTTCTATTCAGTTTCTCTTCAGTTTGGCTGCTTTTTTCTCACCATTCTGGTTTGGAATAGGCTTTATTGGGAAGATACTAAAAGGTGACTGATGGTGTTGCGTGTCTTTGGATCCCCTATCAAGATGCTTTAGAAGGCCTGATTTTCAAAGGTGGATGTTTGGAGATTTCTGAAGACCAGACATAACGCATACTGGATAGAAAAAAATGAGTTGCAAGAAGCACCACGCTTCAAAATTTTGGCCTCTTAAAAATCTGAGGGAACAAATTTCATGTTACCTTATTCTTCTTGTGCTGCAAGAACAGGAAATTACAGACTCCATTTGCTAAACGGCAGGAGGCTAAATGATTTGTCTCACTCTTACAAATATTTTTCAAACCCACATCATGTAGCCTTCCCTATGCAATAATGTGTGGACAGTAAATAGATGAATATACAATGTGAAGGAAGGATGACCAATCTCATTCTCTTGGGTAAACCTAAGTCATGATATTGTGCCAAAGATAAAAAAGCCTGGAGTCTGTGGTGTTTACATTTAGTGTTAGCACAATGTATTTTGTATGGATGTTTTCTTCTCTTTGTGTCCATTCTGGGTGTCTCACTCTAGCAGGAGCCTGTGCAGGGATCACAACTTGCAGTGTGGGATTACAGTCTTCTCAAATGATTTTACTGTTGTCCCAAAGGATGAGAAAGGTTGTATCACGGGAGGTTTAGCTAGGATATATTTTCTCGGTACTTTGCACAGCACAGTGAGAGACTGCGCATATTTTAAAACACAGCATAGGATGAGAGAGAGTAGATTCAGGTAGCCAGGCCGGACTGTGACATATCTTATTCAGACTATTGTAAGTGCCTCAGTTTGTGTTTGTGGAAAATCAGGACATTTGGGTGACCCTGCAAGTCACAGGGTCTCAGATCTCAGACTTTGGATTATTTGTCTGTGCAGAGAAGCAGATGTAGGACATGAGAACATATTCCTGAAGAGGAAGTAGGCATCTGGGCAAAAGCTTTTGAAGATATTTTGAATTTAGCCTAATTACCCAGAGCTAGCAAATGGTAAATGAGACTGGTGGTGTCAATAACATGCTGAATTAATCCAGGAAAGTTGTGACTACTTTTGAGGTGGGAATCTTCTTTTTTTTTTTTTTTATCATGACACCTGTTGCTCATAGGTACAAATCAAACGAAGAGTATGTGTATGTGCGAGGCCGTGGAAGAGGGAAGTATGTATGTGAGGAATGTGGAATTCGCTGCAAGAAACCCAGCATGCTGAAGAAACACATTCGCACGCACACAGACGTCAGGCCATATGTCTGCAAGTACTGTAACTTTGCTTTTAAAACCAAAGGTAAGAGACAGTCAGCTCCTAGATCCTCTGCTTAGTTTATTGACTTACAAGCCTTCTTGGGGGCGCTGGCGAAGGGGAAGAAAAAGCCTTCCCAGGGTCTGGAAAACCCCAGGAGTCAGAGGGAGGGGGATGAAGGAGTCTTAAATTGGCTATTTTCGGCAGAGGACCAGCTCCATGTTCAGCTCTGTCGCAGTGTAGAGCGCTGGCTGCCCATGCCAACCTGCAGGAGAGCATCCACCCCATCCTACTGGTGCTTCTCAAAAGGGAACGATCCTGAAATAGAGCTTCACTGGCAGGGATTTATAAACAAAACCACACCAGAATGAGAGCAGGAGCTCCTGGGTACAGGCAAACATCCCTGACTGAGCACCTGGAGACCGTCTTTGGGTGGCTTTTTATGCTAGTGCTCTCAAGATCTGTTTGCGCTGCACTTTTTCATCCTTCGCAGTTGCATGTAGCTTCAACATTTTCTATATCATATCAATAGACTTTTTCTCTAAAGGCCTCCATGCCAGGACATGTAATCATTAATGATCCACAACCTCACTCCTACCTGATATTCTTTGCAAGAGAACTTCATCATTGCCTCAGTGAGTGTGCGAGTGAACTCTACCAGGAACATGCAAAAGTCTCTCTTCCAAGAGACTTTGGGTAATGTTTTCAAAAGTGCCAGAGGTGCCCAGGTCCCTTTAACTTCTCATCGGAGTCTGGCACCATGGGTTTGACAAATCTCCACTCCGTCTTTGGTTGCAGCAAGTCTTGCAATAAAGATGTCGAGTCCATTTTCTTGATTACAGTTTGACATCAATATAAAACATCCATTGTCTGTAGCTCCCATCATTGCAAATCTCAAAAGATGACACAGCTGGGACAGTTAATTACTCAAGTAAAGCACCACCCTCAAAAAAACAGTGCTGCCCAAGGAAGCAGCACAGTGTGGGTGTGAGGAGGAGGCACGGGGTGCTGTGTGGACTGTGACATGTGTGCGTACCCAGAAGTGCTGTGGAGGACGTGTCTGTGCTAGACAAGTGACCCAGACGCTGGGTGATTCAGGGTGGGCAGTGCCTGGATGATGGCTTTGTTGGTAAAGCTGGCAGGCGATTTCTGGGTAATGATGTGTTGGTAATCACTAGGCGTACAGGAGCATGGGAAGTGATACAAAATTTGAGGCCAAATTCTCGTCAGACACATGCAGCAGATCCGAGTGCCAGTTCTTTCTCTCCCTCCCAGCCTGGAGCTATTTCTGATTCATTTTCTTTCTCTTTCCCTCTTGCTTTTGTTACTTTGTTCTGAGTTTTTCCTTTGAGAGGTGAATCCATTCCGCCTCTTCTGTCACTTCACCTTGCTTTACACCATGCTTCTCTTAGGCTTTTATTCAGGATGCTGCGATCAAACCATCCTTTCCACCATCTCTCCAGCTGCTTTGCTCTTCATCTCCCCTCCCTTGAAGCACCCAAGCTGTCAGCACTGGCTGTGCCGATTGCATACTGCAAATACATTCTTGCCTCCAAGGGACTTCCCTTCTTCAGCTTTGCAGGAAGCTTGCATGAGGAAGGCAGCACGGAAATGCTTCCTTCAAAAAAATCACCCCACTGTCAGGATTTGAATGTAAAACTATCCATTTGCCTATGGATGCATGATCGGGCAGGAATTCCCTGGAGCAACAATTTCAGGACAAAGAGTTGCATGATGGCAACTTGGAATCGCATGAAAATGGCTCTTTTTTCTGGAAGGGGGTGACAGTCAGAGCCCTGGCTGTGTCCTGTGGGCATGCTTGTAGTCCAGGTAACTTTGCAGCACTTGGGTAAAAGCTGTTTAATTTGCTGATGGAGACGCAAGGACCTTTGGAAGAGTTTCTGGAGGGTGAGAAAAAGATTAGCTTTGTGTGCTGATAAAACCATCACTTAAAGTCCAGTTGCAGAATCGTTGCTGTTGGTGATGGAGTGCGAACCAGAGGTTTGCATAACTGGGGGTTTCACAGATCATTTTGCAGACGTCTAGAATAAGTTCGTTTGTGCCCTGATTCATTAGGATTCTCCTTCCTGGGGTGCAATTTTGCAACCACAGTTAATTGCAGAATGGAGAAGCTGGAGCTCTCGCTACTGGACTGCGCTTGCAAAAATATAAGTTGAGTTGAAGGTTTTTTCGAAATCAGCTTTCCAAAGTTAATTTTAGCCTTCAGCGTGAACTCAAAGGGGATATCTGTGGAGCTGTCTTCATTTTGGCTGTAGCAGATCTCTCCAGCATGATCTAATGCTCTAAACTCTCAAGTAGGCTGAAAGCAGTTAAACCTTTTTTTATTATTATTATTTTTAATGAGGATCTTTATCTGGTTAAAATGTACCTCCCCCCGCCCCCCCCCAACACCCCTGAAAATCCATATCTGTGTTCCAGGAACTGGGAAAACTTTTGCAAAAGAAAGAGCTTTGAATATTTTTCCCTTTTCACTAATTATGCTGTTTGTCTGCTTTTTGTGCATTTCTGTCACTGTAAACGAAGCTGTTCCTTTGAGTTACAGAACTGCAGGGAAATGGGTTTTTTTTTGTTATTATTTTAAAGCAAATCCATGAGATTTTTGTGTGCTTGCTTAGCTGATGGAAACAGCAGTCTTGGAAATTCGGTTTGTAAAGATTTATTTGGTTTTACGTTTCTGGACCAGATATAAATGTGCCTCTTTAATGAGGTGTCTCCAGCTCCACTGCAGCAGCGCTCTCCTAAGAGGTTTGTTACTGCGGCCTCCAAGAGGTTGTTTAAAAGAAGTTAAGCAGCTTCTTCGTTGTTTTCTTACCAGGAAGGAAATGAAGAAAAAGCTGCAGTCTAATAATTTTCCCTTTCAGGAAGGTCAGGGAGAGCTTTTCCCTTGACCATCTTCCCAGAGGGGACAGAGGAACAACCAGCCTTCCCTTGTCACTCATCTCCAGACCCTGGAGGGAAGCACAGCCCCTTTCTTTCCTCCTTCTCTTGGGTGACTCGGGGATGTGGGTCAGTGTTGATACATTAATTCCCCTCCTGTGCAGACATTATCCTTTTCCACAGCTATTTTATGCTCTCATTCAGGCTCACATCGGACTCTCACGTCCTGATTGCTTAAGATTTCTTAAGATTTCTGGATAAACTGTGTGGAGCAGCTCACTGTGTCCGTACCGCTGCCTCTGCTTAGAGGTCAGAAGGGACAAGGAGCTTCATATTAATTTAAAAGGTGCTTGTGTAAAGGACATCAGTGCCTGTTGGCTGAAGATATCCATTTGATAGTCTAGTCCACTCACAGTTTCCAGACACCAGACTTCTTCATGTCCTCAGCCATACTCTTCCTTTAATAAATTAGTTTGCAGTTCCTTAAATCAGCACATGACAGGCACTGAGGTTATTGAACATGTTAATATATTAAATGCATTACCCCCTCAGCCCTTAAAGGCAAGGTTATGGCTGCACAGTTTATTATTATTACTGCTCTAGCAGACTCAGTGCTCTGCTAAGCCTCCTCTGGAAACTACAGAGCGGGTCCAACTGGCGGAAAGCTCTGAAAGAATTAACTGCTGTTACGGCAGGGCAGATTGATATATAGATTTGCAAAATGTCCCTGCACCCTGTGCGTGCTGGGGCCCTTCCTTAGCAGCTGGGATGAGGGAAAGGGTCTGAGCATCCCTGCGGAACCACTGCTGAGAGGAGGCTTTGGTCCCCCTGCTCCTCCAGATATCCCAAACCTCCGCTGGGATGAGGACAGGGTTATCCTCAGGAATTTGCTGCCCGCTTCCTTATGCAATGTGGCGTGAGGCGTGTAGCTGGGAACAGAAAATGGCCCCGTGGTCCAGACAGGAGGTGAAACGCTGTGAGCAAAAGGGCTCTTTAACTTCCCAGGGAAAGGGGGAAAAAAAAAAAAATAGGAATGAGGGCTGGAAGTCAAAGACTGGCAAATTCAAATGAAATACTAACTGTTATTTTTTTAAACAGTGCAGCTATTAAGTTCCAGCACAAGCCTCAATGGGAAATATGCTAATTTTCTATATTTTGAAATCTGCAAATACAGCCTGGGTACCTTTCTGGAAGATTAGGTTTTGGCTAACACAAGCTGATAGGCTTGATCCAGAAGATGGCTAATATTTTATAACCTGTACCAATACCGGCAGGCAGGCTGGAGGTTCAGATTTTCTTCTTTAGTCTTAAAGTCAATAAGTATAAAAGATAATAACAAAAATTTTAAAAAATTAAATCTTTTGCCCAATAAACTCTATAAATTAAAGCTTTCCTTCCCATAGAGTCTCACTTGGGGACATTACATCTATGAGGATACCTAAATCAAAGCCTGTACATTACTTAAGTCACACATAAAACTTGTTCCAAGGGTTTATCTGGGATGAAGAGTATTGACCTGTTGCTGGTTCTCTGTGTGTGAGTGTGTCCCCTAGCAAAATGGGAGTCTGCTGCTCTGCTATCCTTGTATATTATTTTAAAAGAGGAATGTGAAAATACTTATGTCCTGGAAAGCTGTGAATGTTTGTATCACAACATCACTTTGGAGGCAGAGATCATGCCGTTGGTCATTTGTTGGGGTATTTTTTTTGTTGTTAAATTGTTCGCGTTTAATAGGAGAAATAGAAAACATGGTGTGTGCCCAATAAGGATAGGATAATTTTTCCAGGAATATTAACGTTTCTGTTCCCTACTTTTTGTTTTAACTCCACCACCTTTAAAATATGACAGTGGATATTCTGAAAAATTGTTTTTCCTGTTTTAATTTAAATGGGAAATCACTTCTAGTACCTATTAAGCAGCTTTAAGTGCTTTTGGAACACTAAAGTTTTGGCTTTCTCAAAACAACACAAGTATTTAAGCTGCTTTAAGTCCAGAATAAGACATCACAACACCAGAAAAGCTTAAGCAGCCGGTAATACATAGTTATAAGCAGGTGTAATGGGAGAGCTGTTCTGAAACTGCCTGTACTGCCCCAGTACAGCAATAGCTGGGGTGGGGTCACAATTTCCACTGATTCCTGAATTTTAGATGTAGCCAGTTTCTTTCAAATCTGGGAATTTTTTGGTAAACAATCCTTAGTGAGGACCACTTACCTGCTTAGGATTCGATATAAATGTTCTGCTATTTAAATCCAGCTTCCCCGCCTGCTAGTTTCTCTCTTGCTCCTTCCAATATGTTTATTTTTTCACTGTTTCCAAGGAAGCGATGCTTGTGGGTTGGTTTTGTTTTTTTTTTAAACTTGGGAGCCAGAACTCTGTAAGGCAACAAGTAGCTGTGAATCCTTCGTTGTAGGATTCATATCCAGCTTTTACTTGGGAAAAGTGGTGTTGACTTTACTGGAAATTTGCCAAAAGACTTCAGCATAAAATTCTACCAGCATTAATTAAAGGGTCTAAAAACACAAACTGTAAGAAGAACCCTGATAAGATAAATATCATTTTCCTCCAAATTGCTCCCAAGCCTATAACTCAGCTTCTCAGCAGGTGTAAAAAAACCTCGAGCCTTTAATTTCCTTAAAATGTTGCAAACTTAGGTCAGATGAGAATACATCCCACTGAGTATCTCTTCCCTAAAAGGGTAGCAGCATCCCTGTTTTGTTGGAATTTCTTCTTGGTGTGCCTGCAGCATGCTGTGCATGGATAGACCCTGCACCAGGGGGGTTTGCACTGGGAGCTTTGCAGGCTTGTCATGTTCATCAGCGCGTGTGGGTACTGACTAAATGAGGATGAAGGAAGATGGAAAGCAGAACAGGAAAGAAAGCAACACTCGCTATGAATTGGTCCTTTGGTATTTTACATAGACTCATTTGCACAGGGGGGTTTAGCATTGCCTTTGCAGTGCCTTCCAGCAGACAGCATGGGTGGGGAAGGGAAAGGAGAAGCCGTGGCATTGCCTTGCACAAGGACAGTTGCCTTCAGTGAAAGAAAATAGAAAAGGAAGTGACACTGATGGCTTCTGGCAGATCTTGTCAACCCCAGCTGTTGCACAGGGTGGAGCTGAGTGAGAGCAGAGGTGTGGTGAGGCGATGGGCAGAGCACTGCAGGCTGCAGATGGGCTCCCTGTGTCCCCCCAGGTCTGCGGCAGCAGAAGGGAGCCTCTGTGTTCCCTGTTAACAGCACTGGGGCCGAGGCAGGGAACCTGTGTGTATAACAGCCTTCAGACATCTGAGGAGGCTGAGGTGGCTGCTGTATGCCTCTGAGGACCAGAGTCCTTCCCTCGAGTACAGGGTGGCTGTAGTCTTGCCCAAAACACTGCATTCAACAGCACCCTGAGTAATTAATATTATGCCCTCCTGGTGTAGCCAAAGCCAAAGTCAGATGCATGTAGCACAGCAAATATATAAGTTTGTTTTGGGGAAATGGTAGCACCAAAATGCCTGGTGGACGTCCTCTCCCCACACTTCCCACCATGGGGATCACAGCTGAAGTCCTGAGGTGTCACGGACCATAGTTTAACCCCCTGCTCACACCAGGCATTTATTTATTTGGGCTTATTTTCTGTGTTCATTATCACCGGAGGGAATCCAGTTAGGGATTTTGGTGTGGTAACTGAGCAAAGATGGGTCATTTTTGCCAGCCAAGATGTGATGTGCTGTGATGGACAGGCAGCAGCAGGGTTTGATTTCAACAGACTGACTCAGTTTGTCTTTTTGCTAGTTAGGTCCAAAATTAAATTCCACTTCCATGAGGCCACAATTTGGACTCAATGGATAGTTTTCGGTAAAACAGTTCTTCACTTTAAAACAATGGTGATTCACTGGAACCAGAGGTGTCCATGAGAGCATGCTCTTGTCTGACTGGGTGTCTTTGGGTCCACAACAAAACTCCTGGGCCGAAGTGGAGAAAGAGAGGTCTGATTTGGAGCAAGGACCTGAGCCAAGCTGGCCTCATCCTCAAACCTGAGCGTCCTAACCATGGGGCTAAGGGTATTTAGGCATGAAGTTTAAAAATAATAAATCTCTCCTACTGAAGCTGTTTTGCCGCATTTAAATTATTAAATATCCTTTGAATCCACAACCTAGATGGGTGCCAGATACACAAGGATATATAGCCAGCCTTTGTCTCTCTTGGTCTTTCCTGTTGGAGCTATTCCATTTCGTATAAAATGGGCTAAATAAATAATTCATAGGCTAAAGGGAAGCTAACTTGGTAGCTAGATGGTTATGGCACTCTTCTGAGATGTGGGGGCATCACGGGTAATTCTCTGCTCCAATGAATAGTTGCTTATTTATTTATACTATCCAGAGCAGCAGAAGGAGAGGTTGACAGAGGCCCTCTATACTCCCACCCAGCTCAGGGACCGGGGGACTCTATAGATTGCAGGATACCAGCTGAGGGACCTCAGTCCTCAGCTGAAGGTTATAATAAAGTGTGAGAATTCATTTTTTCTTCAATTTTTTTTTTTTATTTTTTATTTCGGTGAGAAAAACAAGCCTTGTGTTCAACACGACTCTCCAGCGTTAGCTAGCAGGAAGGCTGATGGCACATCACGTTGCTGCAGTGAATTTGGAGGGTTCAACCAGCTCCTGGGCTGTGCTGGGAAATTAAACAGCCCTTGGTGGAGCTTCAGCAAGGGCCCAGGTTTCTTCTCATCATCAGCTCAGCCCATAAAGAGGTGTGGGAGAGGAAAGGGAAAAATGGGATTTTTTTTTTTTATTTCTCCTACCCTTTATTTTTGTCTCTGTTTCACCTACCTACCTTTTCCCCCTCAACCTTACCCTATGTTCAGCGTTTCCCTTGGGTACAAGTAGGGTTAATGACTGCCTGATCAACCTGCCTGTAACTGGGGAGTTAGAATTAGAGAGGTGCCCTGGGAGGCCGGCATGCCCACGAGTAATGCCATCCCACTGTCTCAGAGCTGTGGCCACTGCCCCCACATCCCAGACTCCCCCTTGCAGGGACTGCTCTTTCCATCCTGGCACTAACAAGGAGCCCTCGTTAGTGCTCAGCAGGGTTTCTCAGTGCTGCCAGACCCTGTTGCGCAGGGCTTCCGAGGGGATCCATGACTCCTCCTGTTCCAGGGAGCTGAGAACTTTTGCCTGGCACTCAGAATATCTGAGCCATCCTGCTGGGGGGAGGAGGGTGATTGTAGGATTTTTCCCTGTTTCTGACATCTCGAGCACTCATTTTGACAGTACCAGTCTGCCCTGTGCTGCAAAGGAGCGCCTCACCTCCAGGCGGGTGACCCTACGTGCTGGGATGAAGTGGGAGGTGGTGCTAGATTGAGATGTGTTTCTCTCCTCTACTTTCCTATCATTTTTCTTTGCTGCACCATCACAGCTGAAAGCAATCCAGGAGTTTTCATCCCTCCAAACCCAAATGTGTACCCCAACTGTTTTTTTCAGGTTGCACAACACCTGCAAAGCCGCACAACCCTGCCAGCACACCCTCTTCCACCCCAGTGCAGCAGCAAGAGAATGAAAGGGAGGACTTAGCCTTGGGTCACAGGGTATTTGCAATGGATAGTGGTTTGGGGAGAGTCGGAGGCCTCCTTGGTCTGGTTCAGAGCCAAATTATTAACTTGTTACTGCTGAACTTGCAAAATAGAAAAAAAAAAAAAGAGCCATATTAACCAAAATATGTTTTCTGCTTCTTTTCAGGGAATCTGACTAAACATATGAAGTCAAAGGCCCACAGCAAAAAATGTCAGGAGATGGGTGTGTTGGTATCTTCACTGGTGGATCTGGAAGCCGAAGAAGGTAAATCTTTCACATTATAAACCTGTTATTTCTGCTAACAGAGGGCAATATCCATGCAGGCAGGAGACATGTTCCGCAGATCATCCTTTCAGAGATGTGGAGCAGTTTTGTTCACCCCAAACTCCTTCCAGTGCCCAAGGGGGGATTTCTGCTTGCATGGGGTGGGTTATGGGGACGTCCTGGGATGCTGCATCCCTGGAACAGTGTGTGACCCGTGTCTCCCTGTTGGATGTTTGTGCCTGTTTGGCTGAAATATTTTGGCTGGCTGCAGCCAGAGGAAGAAGTAAACGGACGGGTAGGGTGCATCCTGCTTTGGTCCCACGCTCTGTGTGTGGGTTATACACATAATAATAAATAGTGGATCCATGGCGTGAAAAGGTGCTTCTTGTCATTTCGGGGTATCTCTAGCAGGGAATTCAGAAGCCTGACTGGCATGCTTTGGAAGAGCCTGGGTCTCTCCTGGCCACAGAGGGAGTCTCTGCAGCAGCAAAATGAGACCCCCCCGCCCCGAGGGTGCATTGCCTGAGGCTGTGGACCCCCCGCTTTGCTGTTGCAAGCACAGTCTGGTGGGTGAAAGAGAAAAATCAGGCCTGGCACCGCTGGTTAAGATCTGACAACACATTTTACTGGAGCTGGAGTGCTGAGCCTGAGTGCGGGGCTGACCCTTCGGTGCATGACCTATGCTGGCTGTGGTGATGTTCTTGCAGAGGGCATGCACTCTGGCAATCCAGCAGCATCAATGATTCAGGGATACCTTCCTCCTGAAAGGGCCTCCAGAGAAGGACTTTTCCATAAGGATCTTCTAAGAACCTGCCCATCTTACTGTATTTGGCTGATCCCAGGAGACTCCAAACTACCAGTGCAAACCTGGGCTGCATCTGGAGGGACTGGTGCATGCAGGAGTTGCTCTCACCTCCATGGGCAGACCCAGCCTGGACCCTGCACCACCGCTGGAGACTTCAGCAGACCAGCATGGGCTGTGAGTGGCATGGGGGCAGCTGCTTCCCTCATCTCTCACTCTCAAGGGTCTTTTCCATGTGTAGGATGAATGTGAATCACCCAGGTCAGAAATGATCTGGAAGATTTCTCGGTAGGGAAGGAGCCAGCAAAACTAAAATAACATGGTGCTTTGACATTTAAAGGCATTATTCTGAGTGCTTTACAAGAAGATACATTTACCCTGACTCACCTGCTTATTGCTTTCAGCTACTTATGCACAAGCACACACACAAAGTCTGTCCAAGGCTCTGTAAATTCAGGAATCTGTCTGTTCTTTGAGAAGGACGCATGACACTTTTATTTAGTAATTTCCGCCCCAGTTTATAGTATCTGCAGCTGAATTTCCTTGAAGTCATCCCGAGAAGTAGAGCTCCTCCTGGGAGGCTGGGCAGCATCAGGCAGAAGTGTGGTGACCATAATCACTCCTGTCTCCATCAGAAACATTGAGGGAAAGGGGAGGAAGATCTCTGAGCTGGGAGATGAAGGAACATGGGGAAGTCTCATGTATACTTAGCTGTTTGAGCTAGAAAGAGATATTTTACCCAAATTATTGGAGGCTGCGCTCCCACAGCTGTGAAGGGTTAGGTTATGTGTCTCCGGGGAACAGTTAGATGTTTTTACGATTGTTATTCTGTTTCCTTTAGCAAGACCCTGAGTACTCAGGGCTGGAGCTGCGGCACAGGACTGATTGGGAAGAAGCCTTAGGGGTAGCAGATCTCAAGTCCTCATGAAATTTTGGTCATCTGCATCTGCGTTCGGTGGGTCGTTTACGTTTATAGGAAACGCTGCACATACCAGCTATAGCGGGAAGAGAGGGTCTGGAAGCACAGGTCTGTCTGTGTCACAGTGTGTTTATTCCTGGATAAAACATGTCATGCCACAGACCAGGGTGGTGTTTTCTGTTTGCATTGCGTTGCAGGCTGGTCATGACACTATTGACCCTTCCTGGCTGCCACCCCAGAAATCCCAGTATCAAAGCAGCTCTTGTGGCTGTCTTTAGCATTTTTTCCCGTTTCCTGTTTCACGCCCTGTCTCACCCCAAACAATTTTGATTCCCCCATCCCTGGGATTCATTCTGCCACAGCCCACAGGGGTTTGTTGACAATGGGTTAAAATGAACTTCATAAAACACATGGCGCCACGGTTATTTTTATAAAGTGAACATCAGCTGAGCAAGTTCTGGAGACGGCGCTGTGAGCCAGGGAATGTTAACTCGGCAGGAACAACAAACAGCGCTTATCACTCTGGTCCCCTGCTGAGGTCGAGTCCATCAGAGGCTTTACTGGGAGAGGGGCTGGTTCTGGGGACAGGGGCAGTGCCACATGCTTCCTGCTTCATAGGTAATTAAAAATCACAAAGTGTTTCCCTGCTCAGCCCCTTGTGGGAAGGGGTTTGCTCTGCTGCAGGCTGCAGCCCTTCGTGCCGTGGAGGGGGCTCGTGGTCCGGGTGGTTCAGGGGGCTGGGAGGCTGTGCCAGCCAGGCAGCCCTGGTCACTGGCACCCTCTGAGGTGCTTTGAGTCTCAGTTTTTGGATACAGAATCTCAGAAATGCTGTCCCCCACCGTGTGTTGTATCCTTGGGGTATCTCCACGCTGGTTAATTAAGCTGTGCTGGGGACATTTGCGGGCCATCGTCTCAATTTAAACTGCAGCAACGATCAGAAAGACAGCTGTGGTTCAGGCCATCTACTACACTTCAAATAAATGTTGAGCACAGTTTGGGAATTAGCATGGCCCTGGGACCATTCCTGCAGAGGAGGTAGGATGTGGACACCGTGTTTTGGTGGCACAGAGGTGCAGGTGCAGAGCAATCTGGTGGGGCTGCAGGACTTGTGTCGCTGTCCTTGGACAAATGTGACTTGGAGGGCTGATGCAACTGCCCTTGACTTGAACAGACCACGGCTCAACTTGCCAGCAGAGAACCTGTAACAAGTGATAGGACAAGAGGAAACGGCTTCAAGTTATGCCAGGGGATGTTTAGATTGGATATTAGAAAAAAAATGTCTTTACAGAAAACATTATCAAACATTGGAACAGGCTGCACAGGGAAGTGGTGGAATTGCCTCCCCTGGAGGTATTTAAAAGATGGGTAGACATGCTGAGGGACATGGTTTAGTGGTGGTTTTGGCAGTGTTAGGTTGATGGTTGGACTGGATGATCTTAAAGGTCCCTTCCAACCTAGATGATTCTATGATTCCATTATATCTGAGAAGTCCCACTGTTTAACCAGTCCCAAACCCCAGTCATCCCCCAGTGCAGTGGTTCCGTGCCTTTTCAGTCTTGGGTTTCGATTCAGGCCAGGTGTAGTCGCCTGGACGGTGAGGGGATGAGGACATGGGAGAAAGGAGCCCTATGGCTCTACCAGACACCTGTGCCCCCTTCCACACTGCCTTTCCTGACATGTACAAGGATGGACAAAGGACTCTCCCAGGCCACAACAAATAAACATCTAACCAAGGCTAAGGACACCTGATCTGGCCGACAGTGTGCCGCTCTGCCTCAAGGGATGGCTTTCTTCCTTTTAAATCTGCTTGAACTCTTGGCTTTTCTCCAGCTCTTCAGAGCAACCTTTCGATCGGGCAGAGACATGCTGTACTTGGCTGTGGCTTTTTCAAAGGAGGGCACGGCCAAAAGAAAACCTAGTCAGGGGTTTTGCAGTAGCCACCCCAAGGGAAAATCGTTGGCGTGGTGTGAGCAGCAGGAGGCTGCTCCCATGTGGGATTGCTGGAGAACTCCTTCGGCCCAGGAACTCACTTAAAATAATTGATTAGCTGATGGTCTCCAGAAATGTCTCCCTGCTGTTATACGACCCGTCGGTGATGTTTCTGCAGATCAAAGCTAGATAGGGAAAGAGGAAAGTGGCTCCTGAAAGGTTGGTTGCATGACTCTGAAAAGAACAACTGTTATTTCAAACCTTTCCATTATTGTCAATTAGAAATAATGAATCATATTAATTGAGTGTCACTCTTGAAAACCTGGAAATCAAAAGTCCTATTTATGTTACATGTAATTGCAGGCTTCTGAGGACAGAACTGCAAGGGTTCACTTCCCCAGTCCAGGGGAATGCTTTCATTCATAATTTCCTTCAGTCATTCATCCCCGGGCTCATACAGGGTTAATAGTAGTGCACTCAGCAGCGTGTTGTGCGAGCAGCATGAAAGCCCACTGATGGGAGCGCTCTGCTTCAGAGAATGAAGGTCTGGCAGGTGATGAGGCTGAGTTTGCCTCAGCCTTTGGCCTCGCAGAAAGAGTAAATCTAAAGAAAAGCCCCAGAAAGGTCTGCCTTGTATCCCCAGGCCAGCTGGGAGAGAGCTCAGCGGAAAGGATGGGACCATCAGCTGGGGGATGTTTTTTTCTTGGCCATCATTAAATCCTTGGTCCCAGTCTGCTTGTGGCTGAACACATGGTGGTTGGACACCTGCTGAGCCCTACCTGGACTGCAGAGGACAGGAACCCATTAGCTTTCGGAAAGGACTCCTCTCCCATTGTTGGTGTCAGCTGCTTGGCTGCTCGCTGGAATGTGTTGCGCTGTCTGGACTTTACTGCATTACGCAAGCAATCCATGTAATTTTAGAATTGCAACAAATATACAGCCCCCATTTCCTCCCATTGACGAAGACCAATTGTGTTGCTGTAAAGGGGGCACTCTGCCAGGAATGAATGCAGAAAGGTGAAAATGGGAAGGCGTGGTATTAGAGGACATTTCCTTTCTTTCCTTCCAGCTTCTTTTTCACCTGGTTAAAGCTAACACTGGGCTTCTGCTGAAATTTCAAATATTCTGCCTCACAAGTAAGGAGGCCCATTGCTCACAAATGCCAAGTAAATACTAAATAAAGCAGCCAAGAAGATGGTCAGAAAATTGTATTTTGTGCTGTAATGGTTGGGGCTATTTGGATGGATGAGAAATTAACTTAAAAGTGGCAGAAAAGTACATGAAAAATCAGAGATCATAGCACCCTGTCCTCAGAGCAGGGGACTGCAAAGGGCCTTTCACTGTGTAACCACAGAGTGTCTTCTTTTTTCTTTGCAAAGAGGCTCAGAACTGAGCACAGCAAGGACAATTTTAATTAAAAAAAAAAAAAAAAGAAAGAAAAAAGATTACTATTTCCATGTGACACAAACCAGCACAGGAAGATTGCTGTGCTTTCCTTTGGGGACAGGAGGGGAGGGATCTGCAGTTCCTAAAACTCCCTGGATTATTTTAAACTGGAGTTGTATTTCACTTGATTGTTTTTATTTCTATTTAAGGGGCAGGAGAAAGTAAGGGGTGTTACTATAAAAGGAGACTGGAGTATAATTCTTCAGTCCTGCATTGGTTTTGCCTGGTGTGATTGCACCAGTTTGGTAGACTAACCTTAGAATAACACACGTGTAATGAAATGCAGCCCTCAGACAAAGGTGTCAACAGGGCACAGTTTCACTCGCTTCCTCTCTCCTTCCTTCCTCCATCTCTCCCTCCCTCTGTCGTCTCCTGACTTGCCCTTTCTCTGCCCGTTAGCTCAGCAAAATGCATTTCAGTTGGAAGAAGCCGGGATTCAGGTCTGAGCTCTCTCTGCTGCAAGGACCGTGTAAGGAGGCCAAAGCGAATTCCCTTTGGGCTGTCCCAGGACTCACTCAAATGTTTCCTTCCGTGGCAAATGCAAACAACTCCCCAGTGCAGAGCTGGTTTCACATTTCCCTCACTCCATACTTCTGACCTCGGTCTCTGTCCCTGCCAGCGCCTGTCCATTGTGTGACTGGGACCAAAAAAGGAGACCACACAGAACAAAGCTCTTGGAGCCACGCAGTGGAGGCCAAGGCTATAGCTCCCTGCCCATCCATGTCAAACCCTGAAACCAGAGACAGGGACCCAGAGAGGGTCCAGAGGAGGCCACAAGGATGATTTGAGAGCTTGAGCCCCTCTGCTGTGAGGACAGGCTGAAAGAGTTGGGGGGGTTCAGCCTGGAGAAAAGAAGGGTCCGGGGAGACCTTTGAGTCCCTTCCAGTCCCTCACGGGGCTCCAGGAAAGCTGGGGAGGGACTCTGGATCAGGGAGGGGAGCCATAGGATGAGGGGCAATGGTTTGACACTGAAAGAGGGGAGATTTAGATGAGATCTGAGGAAGAAATTCTTGTCTGTGAGGGCGGTGAGCCCCTGGCCCAGGTTGCCCAGAGCAGCTGTGGCTGCCCCATCCCTGGAGGGGTTCAAGGCCAGGTTGGACGGGGCTTGGAGAAACCTGGTCTATGGGAGGTGTCCCTGCCCAGGGCAGGGGGGGTGGGACTGGGTGGTCTTTAAGGTCCCTTCCAACCCAAACCATTCTATGATTCTATGATTCTATGACTAGCTCATAGCTCTGGTAGTGAAATCCATTCCTTTTCCAAGCAAGAAACATGTACAGTTCACTCTACAGCTGGGAGAACTGGTCATTTGGAATAATATTTTTTCGTAACTCAGTTCCTCCGGGAGTTTGCAAACAACCCGCCACTGGATCCCCAGTCCAGGAAACACCATCACTCTAAAAGCATTTCACAGTGCAAGTCAGCCTCTTGGTGGAGAGCTGCTGACTACGGCTCGGTGCTGTATGAGGTTTGCAGTAGGTCTCACTTTATGGACTAGAAACGGGGTGGGGAGCAAATTAAATGCATTTCAGGCTGACTCTTGGATGCATAATCAGACATGGGGAAACATGTCTTATTTCACTGGTAATGCCAAATACTTCATGAGCATTTACTAGTAAGGCCCTGTTACTCAAAGTAAACAAAATTGGACTTTTTATCCATAGATGACAGTGAGTTCTCGCTGTGTGGCCATGTCCTCTTCTGGAAACCACCCTGCCTGCTGCCGGCAGGTGTGGTCCAGCCTCAGCGTTAGCGCCGTTTAATTTCCCCTCCGGCTCGTCCTGCTGACAGATGGCAGCTCTAAATGGAAAATGGTTTCAGTGTTCATCAGAGGAGAAATAGTGTCCTAGGCTGAACTGATGGGGAAAAGAAGCCAGCAGTGCTGCAATTAGCTACCTGGCTTCACGCGGGTGTCAAGGCAGCATCCAGGCTCTCTCCTTTCGAAGCCAGGGACCAAGCGTATCCTATCACCTTGGCACAGAGTTTGAGAAACTGGTATTTTATTAGCCCCTCCAGAGCAGTGGGGACTTACAGGAAAGCCTGCTGACAGAGCAATTTTGTTGAGCTACAGTGACATCCAGCGGCTGTTCCCGATGGACCTCTTCAGGCTGAGCTTGCATTTCTGCCAGGATCGCTGCACACCTGGCACGGGGGAATGCAGCTTGTTCTCAGCGCAGGGCAGAGCAACTTGGTACTGATCTCAGATGGCTTCTGCTGACCCTTAGAGTAGAAGAGAGATGAGAGATGCTGTATTTTTACCTACAGATACATTTCAAGTCCTTTAGATTTGCTTTTTGTATACGCCTCACTGTTTACAAGCTCTTATTAGTAAAGCATCCCTGTGCAAGGCCTTCCAGAGACAGACAGCAAAAAACCTCTGCCACAAAGAAGCCTCTGCATCATAGCTAGAATTTTTCAAAATAGGGGAAAATACACAGAGGTTCATTCAACCCAATGGTTTGCTTTTTAGCAAAAGCCCTGTCTTGCTAATGTTTAACTGTCAGGTAAGGTAGGCAGGAAAAAGTCCAACATGTGGAGGATGGCAGCAGTCATCCCAGCAACTTTCTTGTACTTTGGCAGCTGTAGATATTTTGTAGGCACCATTTGCAACAAATAGTCATAAAAAGACCACCAAAGGATGATAGTGCTGCTGTTCTCCTCATCTATTAAGAGCCTTTTTTTGCATTTCTACAGAAAGGCAGGCAGGGTGTGTGACGGTGTACAGCAGAAGCAGGGGCTGATGGCTGCGCATGATGGCTGGAATGAAATTGGAGTAGAGCAGGAGGTCCCAATGGTGGGATTCACTGGGATCTACTGGGATCATCAGGAGTGGACTTGGCACAGAGGGCAAGGCTTCAAAGCACGAGATGATCAGTTCTAGGAAATAGCCAAGTCTTCTCTCCCCTTGTCTCCTTAGAACCGTTGAGATGATTTAGCACAAAAATAGTCCTTGTATGTGTGTTTTACACTCTCTGTTTTGTGTTTGCCCATCCCTTCAGGAACCAGTGAAGACCTATTCCAGGACTCTGAGGGGCGGGAGGGATCTGAGCCAATTGAGGAACACCAGTTTTCAGACCTAGAGGAATCTGACGATGATGATGACAATGAAGATGAGGAGGATGAGGAGGAAGAAGAGAGCCAAGATGAGCCACCTTTAAAGTTGCCAGAAGGCAAATACACCACCCTCCCGATGCACTCTTCAGGTGGCTCCCCATCTTCTCAAGAGGAAGGCACCGAAATAGCATTGTCCTTATCCCAAGAAACTGTTTCCAGCAGCCAAAAAGTAGGTGAAGGCCAGCAGGCCTCCTCCTCAGGGCTGGAAACAAAGTGGTCAGCAGACAGCAGTGACATTGCTGTGTGCCACAGCTTCTTGAGTCTCCACAGACCAGCTTTGACCTCCACCGAACAATTGGCTTCTGCTGAAAGAGAGTCTGTCACAAGGCCGCAGATGTCCTTAGTTATGGACCTGTCAACCTCAAAAGACACCTCCCCAAGAAAAAGGTGGTCTCCGAGCCAGGACTCTGGCAGAGGTGGTGGCAGCAGCAGACCAATGCTAGCGAGAAAGCACCTACTAACCAAAAATGAAACTTCACCGAAACGGTTTTCACCAACTGGAGAACTGTCTTCTCTAAGGTGCCTGTCTCCAGTGAGAGGGTTGCCTCCTTGCCAGCGCGTCTCTCCCAGGAGAGAGGCATCTCCATTGAGATGTGTGTCACCAAGACTTGAGCTGTCACCCAGCAGGCATCTTTCCCCTAGAAGAGAGCTGTCCCCAAGAACATACCTTCCACCAGAAGGAGAAGTCTCCCCTGTGAGGCACTCGTCGCCGAGCAGAGAGATGTCATCAGTCAGATATTTATCGCTGAAGAAAGTCTTGTCTCCAGGCTGCTCAGAGTCACCTAGGTATCCATCCCCCGGGAAAGAGGACTTGCCTGGTACTAGCAAATCAGCAGCAGATGACAAAGTTCAAAGCTCATATCAAGCCCAACATGGGATATTATCTTCGATGCCTCTACCTCACAGGTTCTCTGGCAAAAATGTACGGCTCTACGAGTCCAAGCTGGTAAGTTCAAGCCCCTTTTACTTTCTAGTCCCTGCAGGACGTTCTCTGATATGTTTTTTACTGAAGGTTGCAATGTAGAAGTGCACAGTGACTCTGACTCTGTCACAGGTAACCCAGAGAAAAGTGATGGCAGACAGCAATGGGTTTTATACCCATTTTGATCTGGCCCATCTCAGTTGAAGAGAAATAAAGTTGTCCCTTCTCCAAGGGATCATTTACACTCCTGACCCAACCAGTCTCCTGCTGAGACAAGCAATAAGGATGACTGCTTTATAACGACTAGTTGTCACTAAGAGACCTTTTTTTCCTGGGAATTTTGTACTCATTTCTGAGATTTCTCCAGTGCGGGGGGAGCTGTTTTTCACTGGTCAGTGACCTGAACCAGATCTGAACTAGCCATTGCACTCTATTGCTGATTCCTGGGCTACGTACATACGCAGCCAGCTCTGTTATATTAACTGCTGAGAAATGTTTATTTGAACATCTCTGATTTCATCTCGCTTCTCTCTTCAGCACAGAGAGGTGTTTCCCACTGGGTCCAAAAAATTATTTAATCTCTCTGCTGGACATATCAAATCCTATGGGTAAAGGAAAATTGCATGTTCCTCCCACTGCTACAGGCAAATTAGACGTCGGGTTTGGTGGAACGTTTCCCATTTCTACTGAAGTGCCTGGCTCTTCTGTAATTTATGCTGATGAACATGAGATTCAGTTGCTGGAGTTGCTCTGCTGTGCAACTGGTGTGAGGAGAGACTCGAGCCCTTAGGGACTGCACTGGGAAGAGAGAGGCCTTTATACAACCTTGGAGAACCTGTCACGGCAGATGCTGACCCAGACCTTCTCCAGAAAAGCCATGCTGCTCAGTGTACGTTTCTTCCATGTCCATGATAACGTACCGTCTTTTGGTGCTGCCTTCCTTCTGCTTTCCACTCTGAGTGTTTCTCTTACCTTCTCAGAGACTATACTTCATTTCAGGTCCAAACTTTTGCTTACTTTGATGCTATTTTCCTTTTTTGTCAATTAACTTCTTGTGATGAATCTCAGGGCTGTGGAAACCCTGGTCCTTCAACTCTAGTCAGGAAAGCTGCCCGCTGCCACTACTTGTAGCGAATCCCGTGACCTCCCTAGACCACAGTAGGAGACAATACTGTATATCCCTGTTTATCTGCCCATTCACACCTTTTAACTTACACTGTCACACAGATACCTTTTTGCTACATTTTTCTGCTCCTTTTTAGCACCCAAAGTCACCATTGTTGCTTTTCTCATGTGCTTCCAAAGCAAGAATAAAGACCTGAACAGGAATCTTTCTATTTATCAGCTAGACGGACAGATGGGTTGTTGTTGCAAAATTATGCTTCTGGTAAGGCTACAAGAGACAGAAAGATCAGAGGAGGATTAATCAAATCCCAAACAGAGCTATGTGCTCAAAACTGGTGCCCTGTGTATTGCTCAGAAACTTGGAGACAATTTTAGCCTTGCTTCAGTGTAAGGCTTTCTGCCAAGTCTGTGCATCAGGCCTGACCATGACCATCTCTCTTCCCACTGACTCTTGCAGTAGGTAGCCTCTCCTGGTGGCTGTTGCACCATTGAGATAATTTTTTGGGGGGTTTCCTAGCATCCCTGTAGTGATTCTGTCAAGATTTCTTGTGGATAAGTGAGATTTAGCCAGCTTTCAGGCTTCTAACTGCTGACCAAGTATACACTATCTTCAGTGGCTCTTGCTTTCTCTGTCTTCTGTTCTCTTTTGCTGTTTTCCTCTGTTGCCTCTTCATAGAGATCCAGCTCTCAGGGTCAGGCAATTCTCCATAATCCTACAAAGAAATATGCCCTCCAGTGAATCCTCAAATTTTATAGCTAACCCCATCTTAATGGAAAGTTGATTTCAGTTTCTGTTGCTTCCTCTTCTTGGGAGTCCTGTTTAGGGGTTTAGTTATAACCTCATCACTAATTAATCCATTTCTGTTTAGCCACATATCTCTCCATGAGGTACATTAGGAAACTATGTGAAGCACCGAGAGAGAAAAAGGAAAAGGTAAAATGGTAGGGTCTTAACCCTTGATTTCTACAGACCACACCATGAGGGTGGTGGTGGGGACCACACTGATGGGTGTGCTTTGCGTCAAACGAGAGTTAATGCTATCTCTCCCTCCATCCAAAACATCCTTGCAATTAGCAGCTGTAAGGATGTAATCCTGCTTTAAGAAAATACAGTAAAAATAAATAACATTATTCCAAGCTTTCAGAAACCCCATCTACTAAAAGGGATCCAAACCAGCTCGGATGGCAGGAAACACTGGCATCCTCTGCCAGGGTTTCAGAGGCAATTCTGATAATAGGACAAGGGGTAATGGTTTTAAACTAAAAGAGGGTAGATTTAGACTAGATATTAGGAAGAAATATTTTACGCTGAGGGTGGTGAGACACTGGCCCAGGTTGCCCAGAGAGGTGGGAAATGTCCCATCCCTGGAAACATTCCAGACCAGGTTGGACGGGGCTCTGAGCAACCTGATCTAGTTGAAGATGTCCCTGCCCATGGCAGGGGTGTTGGACTGGATGGCCTTTAAAGGTCCCTTCCAAACCAAAACATTCTATGATTTTTGTAGTGATCCAAGCCTGCACCAAAGCCCTGGATCTGTGCCCCAACAGAATGTGGGCATATTTGTACCCAGAAGGCAAATGCTGTAGGTTGGGGTGCTCCTTACCTTAAAGGTTTGGAGGTCCAAATCTTCCTCAGTTGATTGATTTCCCTCAAATTAGAATAAAATATTAACAACCCCAGCCCTTATAGTGAGCATAAATGATGCTAATGTTATAACTTGTGCTTTCACTGATTCAGCTGTTTCTTTTCCCTCTCCGGTGCAGAAGATAGAACCACAAAGCCCAACATGTTCACCTGGCGTCACGCAACCCGTCTGCTCCAGACCCTTGCAGGCACCTCATGAAATACACGTCCACACTCCCAGCCGAGGGGAGGAAAATGTCTTCAGCCATCTCCCGTTGCATTCACAGCAGCTCACGAGGACCCCGTATCCTATGATTCCCATTGGGGGCATCCAGATGGTCCAGGCGAGGCCAAGCACCCATCCCAGCTTGGTGCCCAGCTCAGTCGTGTCCCTGCAAGCGGGATATTTTCCCTCCGGTGGCAGCAGCTTCACCGAGTTCAGCCGGGCTCCCAAGAGGGACGAGGAACCACAGGTCCCGCGGGAGCCGTCATCGGCATCCGTCTCCCCGGTTGCGAAGGTTTCTAAATACACACTCTCTCCAGAGCTTACGAGCAGTGGGTACCCAGAAGAGAAAACGAGGACTAGTGAGCTTCAGCAAAAGACAGACCAGGAGGAATACAGGGTAAAAATGTTCGCTGAGTCTAGCCACACGGAGCAGGCAGGCTGCTCGGCATCCCCAGCCAGCCCCAGCACAACCAACAAGCACTCTCCAAAGCCTTCGATGAGTGGGGAAGAACCCTTGAAAAAACCGGGCAAGAAGCAATCTGGCAGCTCGAGCACTTCTTTTGAATCATCCTGCACTTTCATCTCAGATCTCCCCTGCCAGACGTTGGACCGAAGCAGCAGCACCGGCTGCCTCTCAGAGCCCTCACCGAGCCATTCGCACGCCCAGCCCTTCTCCGTCCAGAGGAGAAACCTCTCTGGAGAGCCCAGCCACCAAGGGGGAACCTCCAGAAAGAGCAGTCCACACCTAGAGCACGCAGATTTAGGTCAAACTCAAAAAAAGGTGGATGAAAACACAGGAAGTACTTAAGCCTCCACCATCTCTTCCACCTTTAGGCTTCCTATGTAAAATCAACAGACATTTTCAACACTATTTCCTTTAGTATAATCATGGCTATAAGAAGCACTCTAGTGAATGACCAAACCCATGGAAGATTCCTGGTTTTCTTTGTCCCAGTCTGGTATTATCTCCACATGTATGCAGTTACTTGTGCCTTTTTCTATACCATTTGTTGCTTGAAATGTACAAAAATGTTTGAGGCTGTGAATATTTTTTTAGAGTTTTTTGGAAAGGGGTTTGTTAGACCTTGTCTTTTTTGCCATTTAGGTGTGCGTAATTATGGGCCTGAGAGATGCAGAAAGGAAAGGGTTAAGCATTTTAAGAGGAAGAAGATGCACTGAAAACAAAAACAAAACAGAAAAACTTTTTTATAATGATTAAATGATTAAAAAAAAAAAATCCAAACCCTTACTCCTGTGTACAGAAGTTTATGATTTGTATTTATTACATGCTTTATTTAATTCTCGAAAAGTGCTTGTTTTTTTTCTTTTTTCTCGCATCCCTCTGATTGCCTATGGTTGTGCTTTAAACAGTTGAGAACTGCTTTACATTTGAAAAACATGTTTACCCTGAACTTGTAAATGAAACTAGCACTTCCTTGAGTAGGGGGAGGTTCCTTCGCAGTGAGAGAAATTGTCACTCAAAAGAGAAAACGAATCTTGAGCATCCCTCCCTCCTGCAGAACCCATCAAAGCACTTTTCTAAAAAAGAGACAAAAAAAAAAGGTTCTTCTTCAAAGATTTAACTGCAAGAACATAGGAATGTATCGCATGTAGACCCCGTGCCAGGAATGGTGTCTCTCGCTGGACGAGCCAGCCTCCTGCTTGCTTTAATCCTTCCATCCCACGGCCGCTCTGTGGTGCCCCCTGCATCGCCCCGACAAAGTCATGCCTGTGCCTGAGAGCCCCACTTTTCTGGGGCTTGGAAGCCCTCTGTAAACACCCTCCCTCAGTTTAAAAATGGAAGAAAACTCAGCCTTGAAACCATTTTTCCTCCATAATTTTTCAGTTGCGGACAAGCTCCCTCCATCCCATTCCCGCTCGGTCCTGGCTGGTTGGGCTGCCTCGAGCTCTGGGGATGCAGGAGTGGTTTGCGCTCTGCTTGTTTGCACGCCTGTGGCTCTGTAACTCACAAGTGACTCTCTGTCGCATTTGAATTTTATTTATTTATTTAAGCGGAATGTTGCAAACGTAGTCCTTATTGTGCAGATAGATGGGCCCTTTTTTGGTGTTTTGGAAGACAAAAGTTATGATGCTGAGTGGTGAATGTTTGCAAGCAGCTTGTTATGCATGCACAGTAACTTTTTCCAGAGCAAATTTTTAACTCTGACCATCTGTAGCAGAGCAATGGCCTCTACTGCCAATAGATACGATACCAAATACAGAGAGACCCGATGGAGCCATTCCTCTCTGTCACGTTAACACACTTTTTAACATACAAATGTTCGATACATGTTTGCCCTAGCAGACAGCAGGCTCTTTACTACTTCAGAGGGTTTTCTGGTCTATGGAATCTGTACAAACCTCTTTTTTTTTTTTTAACAAAAAAAAAAGAAAGAAAAAGATATAAATATTTAACCAGTGGACCAGCTCTTTCTTCTTTCAGAGCTGTTCCAGTTTATCGGGTACGTAATACACTTTTTAAAAAAAAAAAAAAAAATTAAAAGAAATCAAATAAAACCCTGAATGAGAACATATTTCCTTGCCAGACTTGATGAGCTATGAACTGTTCCCGTTTCACGGGCAAATAATATAAATTTTTTAATAATCTTCTGTAATTATTATGTTTTTTTGTTTTTCTTGTAAAGGAATTAAGTACAAAAGAAGATATCATGGAAATAACATTAAGGCTGTGACACTGACCAAAAACCACGTCCAAAACCCATTTATACCTTAATTAGCACTTTTATCAAGTTTCCCTTTTTCCCATCTCCCCCTCTTTGGCTCCAAGCCTGGAAGCTGGTCGGGCTTTCAGTCCTGGCCAGATCCAGGAGCAGGGGCTGGGAGTTCAGTTCAGTGTTAGCAACTCCCTTCACTCAAACTCTTAAGCACCAGCTTAAATCCTACCCAGGTTTTAAGTGAGTGCTTAATATCAAGCTGCCTGGGAGCAAAGCGCTCAGCCAGGGTCGCTGTGAGTATCTCTGGAAACCATCCATCAAATCTAGCCACAATTTTGACTTTCCTGACTTCTGCCGCTTTCTCCCCTCCTTGCCCTTGTCACACTCTTAACATTATTCCAAGGTAGCTTTTTGTATTTAACTT
>VYZM01004893.1:132314-143432 GCA_013398915.1 Dromas ardeola | reverse complement strand
TGTACATAAAGAAAAATAATGCAGCATTTGTGCACCCAGCATCCTGGATTTGTTAGGTGCATTTGCCACGAGCTTTGGG
This sequence comes from Dromas ardeola, assembly GCA_013398915.1. Taxonomy (NCBI): domain Eukaryota; kingdom Metazoa; phylum Chordata; class Aves; order Charadriiformes; family Dromadidae; genus Dromas; species Dromas ardeola. The sequence continues at coordinate 143,353 of VYZM01004893.1, read as the reverse complement.
CTAGATCAAATTTGCTTGGCTTCTTTCTGTAACTGCATTTTAATCCTTGACCTGTTGATACTTTGCATGGGGGTGGGTTGTTTTTTTTTCTCCCTCTGTCATTTCTGGACAGAGGGGGTGAAAAAAATAAAACACCTGACAAAACCCAGACGTCACGACATTGGTTTCTTGTTTTTGTTGGGGTTTATTTTATTATTTTTTATTATTATCTTTTCAAAGTTTTGCCAGCAGCTCAAGATGAGTTGAAGGTTTCTGCATCTCAGCTGCAGAGCATCCGGGCTGGCAGGCAGTGCTGTGTCCGACCATCTCGATGCCTTTGCCCACCGTCAAAAAAATCAAAGCAGGGAGAGGAGTTTGGGGAAGGTCCGTGCAGTGGTGAGGTGCTCCCGGGGCCATGCCCTGCTCGGGTCCCGTACCCACTGCCTGGCAGCCACGGAGCGGGCGCCTGCAGGGACTGCTGAAAACTCAGGAGACGGGCAAAATAAACCAACCCCCCCAAGGCTGTGCCGAGTGTCGCCCCGGTTGGGCTTTTCAGCAGCGCGGCTGCGGTGGGGGCGGCTCTGCCTGGGGTGAAATGGTGCTTCACGCTGTACCTAACGGGCGCAATACGGCCTATTGGATAGGCAAAAAGAATAAAAAAAAAAAAAATTGATATTTAAGGGCTAATTATCACACTAACAGCTCAGAGCTCCGTGGGAAGGGTTTCCTCCTCCGCACTGGCACCAGCATCTCTGTCCGCGGGCAGGGTGGGCATCCCCCAGATGCCCAGCCCCGCTGAGAAACCACAGCGTGACCTTGTGCAAATCCCATCTCCCCTCTGCCTCACACCCCGCCGAGGAGCACAGTCATGCAGCTCCACCAATTTTCATAGAGCTCCACGTTATTTACGGCAGGGCTGAAGACTCGGCTGTTGATGGTGACCTTTCCTACCTGGAGCCCCCGTTGGTCTCTCTCTGTCACACTCGGTGAAAGATGTTTGCGGGTCACAGCTTTCAACATCACCCTGGGTGTCTCTTCTGTCTGCAAAATAGGGATGAGAAATCCTGATTTGCTTTCCACAACGGCCACAGGGGTGGCTGACACTGTGTCTGTACAGAGGCTTGGCAGAGCAGTTAGCAGTATTCTTTGCAAGAGAATGTATTAATAATGCAAATAGGCAAATTAAAAACCAGACCCCACCCCTTCCTTTTCATCAGCAGGTGGGAATAAAATCCCCTGCTTTTCTTATAGCAAAGATTCTTAAAATTATAGTCCATGAAGGCATGTGGCCTCCGGAGACTGGCTGCTCCTCTTTGTTCTGTAGCTGGTTAATCAGTCAAAACCCTCCTCTGATGTTTCCTTCCCTGGCAAGCTGGTTGTGTAGCTCCCATGAATGCAGGTACTCAATGGCAAATGGATGCTCTGGCATCCAAGAAATCATTCTGCATGGGGGACTTGGCCCATGCTCTTAAATAACTCCTTGAAGCAGTCATGTTAAGTACCAAGCCTTTTTTCCAGAGCTAATAAAGCACTTGTATGCTGGCTTAAGCTTAAGTATTTCTGGAGTTTCAGTAATTTCTTTGTACTTAAGGCTGAATTTAGCTTCTTTTATCAGGGTTGCAGAGTTCGGTGTCTTGCAGGACTGAGCAGACCATGGCAGGAGGACAGGGGGGCAGTTGTCTCCCAAAAACAACCCCGTGCCTTGAAGCACATCTCTGTCAGCTCTAATGATTCACAGGTTGTTGTCTGGATACCCAGGAACTGCAGCAGGAAACAAAAGTAATGATGAAGTAGCTGTGACTTTACAGCTTATGACTGGGAAATGTATTTCATCTCCTGCTCCTACAAGGTGAGATTCTCAACCCTGGTGTCTATAAAGTTATGCTCTTTGGCCAGCGCTTGGGCTTGCTGGGGAAAACCAGTCCCAAACACCGCTCTCGCTCGAGCCGGTCCCGCTGCCCGCTTGCACACCCAGACCTGGGGCTGCAGGCAGCCGAGGATGCTGCTGGCAGCGCTGGGAGATGCAGGAAAGCCACCACGGTCCCTGCCAGCCATTGGCCATCGGCTCCCTGGGAGCGATGCCAGACACAACCTGCCAACTCCCCATCACTTTCCAGTCACCTCCACCAAAAAATCTGCAAAAGAGTTGGTTTTCTTTTAAGCCAGAATTGCTTTTACCTGGTTTTTGTTTTAAGTCCACCTGAAACGGCACCTGAACAAGCAATATACTTGGTCACGCAGAAGTCATTATAATTATTCTAATTTTCATGCTAAATCCTGGACAATTTGATCTAGCCCTTTTCTGCTGTTCTTGCAATAGCTTTTCATTTGCTGGCTTGGTTTCATCATGTACTTTTCTTCTTTTTTTTTTTTTAATATTTCCATCTATTGCACAGTATTTACAAATAAAATCATATTGTAAATTATTTACAAAAAATTTAAAAAAAATTTAAAAAAATCAGTCCTGATGGCATAAAACCAATCTGTTTTCATTACTGAGATACGATGGCACTTACGATCACTTTAGTAAATGTAATGTAAAAAATAATAATAATAATGTGTACGCAAATTTAATATACATGGTCTCATGTAAGATAAATATTTGCCTTTTTTTCTAAAAGGTGTATGTATTCTGTAAGTGGAATAGTCTGTAGAAAGTTTCTATATGTTCTTAAAATGGCAATACATTCCAAAAAAAGGTACTGTAAATATGTACAGCGTACAATGTAATTTGGTAGTTTTGCCTGTAATTTTATTTTAACTCCAGTTTCTACACTTGCATCTTGCAATGTCTGTATGGTTATATCAGTGCAAAAAAAAATGCAGGTAAAAGCACAGTCTGATGTAAAAAAAAAAAAAAACAACAAAAAAAAACAAAAAAAAAAACCCAAAACAAAAAAAAAAAAAAAAAAAACAAAAAGAAGAAAAAATACTCAGTATTTGATGTTTGTGACCCTTATTGTAAATGACATCTGTACTGTGAATGAGAAGTTTTTACAAGTATAATATTGCCTTTACTACAGCTCAGATTGTCTGCTCAGTCTGAGCGTATTTTTAAAAAAATAGCATGTTGGAATAAATTTTAAAGTCCCAACATATTACTACTTGCATGACTGGCAGTCTTTAATTTCCATTTTATTTAGCACAGCCTGAGACCTGGGTTGTAAAACGACGGAGGCAAATTCGGATAACGCAATGTTACGCTGCAGCCCCCCTCTCCCAAACGATCGCCGCTGAAACACCCCAGTTGCATGTAAAATGCTGCTGTAACAGAAATGTCACAAAAGTAATTTTTATTTCAGTATTTCCTCCTCGCAGGGCAGAGGCAGTGAAGCAAAGGCAGGTGGTGGAAAAGAAAAAATAAAAAAAAAGAAAAAAAAGAAAAAAGGGGGGAAAAAAAAGGAAAAAATAAAGCCTGTAATTTTCCCTTGCTAATTGTCCTTCCAAGGAAGCAGGCTGCCCTCAGCCCATCCGTTCCTGCTATGTTTCAGCAAACCCTTCCAGGCAACTCCCCACCTGCTCCTCTTCACCCCATCGCCTCCGGGGCCTGACCGGCCTTTGATGGACATTTGTAGACAAGTTCAGAGGCTGAAGCAGGGGGGGGCTGGCAGAGGGAGGATTTGCAAAATAGGTCAAGGAAGGAAACCTCTCCCGGATTTCTATCCGTGACCCTGGCACTGGGGCTGCATCAGTCAGCAGAACCAGCTGCTCCCTGTCCAAACACCAGAGCCCACAGCCTGAAGAGTTTGCTTCTCCGGCGTTGGTTTGTGAGCACAGTGGCTGTGGTGGAGGAGGAAGATGAGGGAAGGAGTGGGGAAGCTCAGCTGGTCTCAATTTCTTCTCACAAAAGCCCCATTTCTGCATGATGAGGTGTTGGTGGTAGGGTGCAAACCTCTGCCTTCCTCCTCTCTAAGACCTGTCTGGCTTTGCAGAGGTTACCCTTTTTTAATCTATTCATCCCTCCCTCGTGAGGAAAGAGTGCTCCAGTCCCCAGCACTCAGCTGGGGGAGCAGGTCCCTGCTCTGTGCCTCAGTTTCCCCAACTACACCCAGCAATCATGGCCTCCTCAGAATGCTATGAGAATCGCAGAATCTCACAGTCACAGACTGGCAGGGGTGGGAAGGGACCTCTGGAGATCACCCAGTCCAACCCCCTGCCAGAGCAGGGTCACCCAGAGCAGGTGGCACAGGAACGCATCCAGGCGGGTTTGGGATGTCTCCAGAGACGGAGACTCCACCACCTCTCTGGGCAGCCTGGGCCAGGGCTCTGCCACCCTCACAGGAAAGAAGTTCCTCCTCATGTTTAGGTGGAACTTCCTATGCTCAAATTCGTGCCCATCACCTCTTGTCCTGTCACTGGGCACCACTGAGAAAAGCCTGGCCCCATCCTCCTGACACACACCCCCCTTTCAGTATTTATAAGCGTTGATAAGATCTCCCCTCAGTCATCTTTTTTCCAGACTGAAAAGACCCAAATTCCTCAGCCTTTCCTCAGCAGAGAGATGTTCCAGACCCCTCATCATCTTGGTAGCCCTTTGCTGTCCCCTCTCCAGCAGTTCCCTGTCCTTCTTGAACCGGGGAGCCCAGAACTGGAAAGCTCCAGCACACATGACAGCAAGGCCTAAAGATGCAGAGCTTTGCGTAACATCTCCCCAGGGGTTCTCCTCTCTTGGAAAGGTTCAGAAAGCTTTGGGCAGTGGGTGCTGTGCTCTGCTCCAGGCGGGGTCCCACTCTTGCTGTTGTCCCTGCTCCTAGAGTCTGCTGAGTGCAGTAAAAGTGGATCCATCGTTTTGGTCCAGGCATCCAAAGTGCCTCTGTGGGCCAAGAGAGATGTGTGAGAGTCAGGGCTTGTGGAAGATGGAGTCCTTTACTACCCTAATAACACCTTGTATTTGCTATTATGGTTGTTGAAGGCAATGAGCCTTGGCTGGCGGCCGTGGGCTGGTGACGTTTGTTCCAGATACGCTGCCAGCCCCTCCAGTGTGTGCTTGAGCCACTGAACCGAGGAATGATTTTTCCTTTTAAAAAAAAATAGTTTCTCCAATGCTTAAAAACAGAGATGCTTTAAAGGCAGCCAGAGCTGTCTGGAGAATGCTGCAGCTAAACCCTGCTAATCTCCCAAACCTGGAACCAATTTGGTTTACACGAATCTCCAGAGTGGCTCCAATTAATCAGGTGTCCCAAGAAATTCCTTCCCCCTAAAGAGACTTTGTTTTCTAGACACAGAGACCAGACATTTCCTCCCCTGGGAAGCCAAACGTCTTATCAAAATATTAAGAATCCTTCAGCTGATGTTCCAGGCTGGTTCCCCCCTGGGAAATGCAGTTACCGATAGCCATGTGAAGCGGGGAAGGGTTTGACAATGCTGTGGGAAGTTCAAACCAGTCCCTCTCTGGGAGGCTGAAATTTCTGCTGTTCTTTTGAAATACCTGAGTCCCATGGTGAAATGGTCTTTCCTTCTCCTCAGGTTCAGCTTCAGCCTCCCAGCAGCTCAGGAGCTTGACTTGAGGACGTGGAAAGACAAGTTCCTCTTATAACCAGGTCTTTATGTGCATCCCAGGCATAAAAGCACCTTCAGAAACCTTCACTCCCTGATCCCTCATAGGGCTCTTGGCTGAAGAAGGAGCCAGAATTCCCAGCTGAGGGGTGGGGTTTAGCTGCACCGTGTTGGGAGATGTAGCCCAGCATTGCTACTGGGAAGAGCTGATGAGCTTGTGTGGACTGTGAGCTGGATGGCTTTAGCAAAAAAAAATAATCAGTTTACCTGCTTTCTGCAGTCTTGCACAGAACTGCACCAAAGGGAGTTGCTGGTGTGGGAGAGGAAAAGACTGGGGTTGGGGATGAAGTAATGCCTCAAGGGAGATGCAGCGGGACTGAAGCCGAGACGGGGTGGAGGTGGGCACGGGCAACTGTCCACACCAAGATCCAGCCCTGCCAGCAAGTTTTTGATTGGTTTCTGGTTTTGCTTTTCCACACGAGCATCAGTGCAAAGAGCTGTGAATGCTGCCCTGAGGGGTGGAGCTGGCAGTCCTCGCTGGGAAAGAGCTGGGCAAGAGAGGCTGAGAGCCACCAAGGAGGGTGTTGGTCTTCGGTCCTGGCATAGAGGGTCCCGGTTGAACAGAACTCACGCAAAGCTTGTAAGGGATGAGTAAGGAGTAGGCAAACTTCAGATCGTCATTGCTTTATCTTGGTGCTGTGTTTCCTGCATTGCTCTGGGTGCAGCATCATCCCCTTGGTCTGAACAGGTTGCTCTTGAGTGGCTTTAATCTTTGCTGGCCACAGGCTTCCAGAAGAAGAAATGCCTTTGAGGCATTGGATTTGATGGATTTTCTGGAACACAGGATGGATGCTCAGTGCCCCCAGCGCCTCAGAAGCAGCTCTGGCTGTGCCTGTGGTCCTGGTCTGCCTCAGAGAAGCAAGACCTAAGCTAGAGGAAGCCTGTGGGACACATTAATCTGCACTGAGTTAGTCTTGTTTGATCCTGCCTGTGCCTCAGAGTGTTCCATATTGTGGAGGAGAGGAGACCGAAGGGCTGAGAGGGACAGGGGACCCGGCTCTGGGGATACTGGGACCCTGGTGCACTGACGGGGATGAGGGATCGCTGGGGCAGGTCATGGATGTGCATCACAGGTGTACACGCTGCCTCGCCGTGGGGTGCTGGGCAGGAACATGGCCCTGGCTGCATCTGCCCCACATCCCCTTGCTGTGACAGAGGGGGAAGGATGCAGGGAAGCATGGAGGGCCCAGGGCGGTGTCAGCATGCCAATGCGTGAGATAAGGCTGTGCTGCAGAGACCAGCTGGGGCACAGCTTGTGTTGTGTGTCTGTGCCCAGCACCGAGCGCTGGGGGACACAACCGAGGCAAAACTTGTGGGTGAGTTGAGGCAGCTCCCCCATCCTCGGGGTGTGCTCAGCCTCCTCCCCACTACAGCCAGATGGTTCGGGGCTGGGAGCTGGTGCGTTCTCCCATGGGGAGGTGTTTTTGCTGGAAGGGCTGGCATGGCTGCCACGGGCTGATGCTCGTTGTTATGACAACAGGAGGAGGCTGTTGTGTACAGAGCGGAAGAGGGGAGGATGGGAAGGAAAAGGGATGGTGATGCAGAAGGTTTTAGCCTGCAAGGGGTCAGGCAGAGGCAGGGGGTTAGCATGGATGCAGGGATGGAGGACACCCCCAGGGATGGGGGGGTCAGGAGGGGTTGGGCTTTGCACCTTCTCCCATGGCTCATGACACTGCTGTGCACGAGAAGGGTCTGGGCATGCCTGCCTGAACCCCCCTGGCATTGTCCGTGCGGCTGGTGGGACCCGTGCAGTGGACAAAAACTGGGAAAATAATGCCCGATATAACAGACTCTGCTGATTATTGCAGCAAATCACTTGTGGGGAACACTGGCAGGCAAAGCATGACTTCATTCTCCTTACAGACATTTCTTGGACCGCTAGCAAGACAAATAAAAAAATCACCTAATAACAAACTTTGTGTCCTGCTGGAGTCACCAGTCCCCCCTCACAGCCTCTCCTGCCCAAAAGGGAGTCAGCATAAAATCAAGAGATGCAGGAAGCCGTCAGGGTAAGTCCATGGTGTCAGCTTGTGCTTTTCATTTTAATCAGGTGTCTCATAATGTGCACTTCTTTGTAAAACCACAGCTCCTGGACCCAGATGATTTAGTGAAAACCTTGGCTTTCATCATTAGAAAGATGCAAACAATCGTATCCTTTGGGTTATGGAGGAGCACTTGGAACTGTGGCCCCTGTGTGCTTGCCAAGAGGGATTAACACCCACATGAAATTCGTGACTCTGCCACTGCCTTCCTGTGAGGCTGGGTCACATCCCTTAGGAATGTGGTCTTCACTTTTCTAAAGGGAGCATAAGCGAAGTTTTCGAGACCAGACCAGGTAAAGGCCAGAGTAGCCTGGTCTGACCTCCCAGCAGACCCTGCTCTCAACTCCCTTCCAACCCGAATTACCCTGTCACCCTAAGGGCGCACATCAATGTGTGAGGGACCTTCCAGGTGCTCAGAGGCTACGGTGAAGGCAACCCCAACCAGACATTGCTCCTGCACCCCTCTGCTGAGGAGCTTGGGGGTCTGTGAGTCAACCACATTCCACTGCCACTGCCTTCTCCAAGCCACAGCGCTGAAAGGACACAAGTAACTTGCCCTTATGGCACACCTTTAACCCAGTAACCAGCAACCACTTTAAACCTCAAAAAAAAAAAAAAAAAAGCCTGTGACGTGATTAAGCTTTATTCTTTCTCGAATTACAGCTCAGACACAGAAAGGACATGGTTTCAGCAAGAGGTGGCTGTGGGTGAGAGCACATTCTAGCTATTATTGATCTCAGAAGGTCTTTCCCCATTTTAGAAGCAAGTTGAAGGGCATCTTAGGCCATAGATATGCCCAGTCCTAAAGAAATGCAAAGTTCCAGCTGAAACATTTGGGTTAGGAGATGAAATACAAAACTCCCAGAGAGAGCAGGGCTGGGTTCATGGTCCGAACACTTGGTTAAACCTTTGGTCCTATAAATGTGTGAGCACTGGGAATTCCCAGGCGCATGCGTGCCATTGCTCGCTCTGGATTGTTCCGTCCTGCAACGTATTTCACTTACAGCTTTTTGCTCCTGGAATCAGTTTATTAACTGAGAATCCAAATTTTCACTTTAAAAATAGATTTCTAAATACTGTGGCTGTGAAAAAAGCTGGAACTCATTACCTTATATTTCCTAACATAAGGCAAATATGAAGAATGCAGAACGTATTATTCCTTTAATCTCATAACTTTGAAGACTTCGCTTAGGACTTTGCAATACATAGTGGCAACAGTGCTTTGTCTGAACGATAAGGTCCAGGGGAGATGTCCAATTTTAAGATCTCTGTAACCCATCAGGATACAAATTTATTAAAGGAGGCTAGATGAAAATCAGGCAGTGTTTTAGGGTGAGTGTTGTGGTCAAGGAAGGTCTTTTCATATTTTTTGACAAGCTCTGTACCAGTGCCTTTTGGTCTGAGGCATGTGTCGCCCAGCTGGTGGCCAAGCAATGATGGCACGTGAGCATCCCGGTTTCTGGCCCATCACTCAGACTGTGCTGGCTGGCAGGAGGCGAGTGTGAGGAGAAGAGGAGATCAGGGTTATGGGGAAGGTATGTAAGAGTTGAGCAAGAAAGATAATATCCAGGATGGATGCATGGATGGATGGACCAAGGTATGGGGGGAAGCCTCCCAAGTGCGGGTCCATGTTGCTCAGTGGAAGAGCTCAACTTCTTGAAGTAGACACTGCAGTGTTTACAGGTTGATCCCCCTCTGGGACAGACAGATAGACCAGAAAGTCTCCTCCTGGCTCATTTTCTATGCCTTCCTGACTCTTTATGAATATTTGTGTAGTTATCACCCACTTTCTGAGCTCCTTCTTCAGAAACAAACCCCACAATCCCCAAACTCTTATGCAGGACTGGGAGCTGGTGCTTTAAATTCTTCTCTCACAACCCAGCAAACAGTGTGAGACTCACAGGCTGCTCACAGCAGAAAAAGTAATGGCTATTGCTAACAGCAAACCCATCTTCCTGGTGCTTTTATATATCTGACTGGAGACCTAATAAGCGCTGAATTGGTGTGTGATTTAATGAGTCAAACTTCAAAGCTGCTGTTTCAACACCTAATTCACTCATCTGGACTAATAACTGAAATGGGTGGCATTTTTTTTATTTCCTTCTAGCGATTTATTATTTACCCGGTTGCTTTACAGCTCCTAATTTAATAAGTGCAATAACCCAGGGGTACTGCTTCAGGAAGGAGGAGAAACTGTGAAATCCTACAGTCTCTCCTATGAACTGCTTTGGTGGACACCAGAGGTCCCATTATAGCATTTTAAGCCCTTTATGCCATTGGCAAGTAAGAGATGTGGAGTGCTGTGCGTCGTCAGACAGCCTCCATTTCCAAAATGTGCCAGCAGCTGCTGAAATGGAGGAATGGCAGTGCTGGATCTTCTCCTGTGGCTTTGCACCACGCAGCCTGGAGAGGGGTTAAGTGTGGCTGACTGCGCAGTGGAGATGGGCGGCTCCCTGGGATGGAGCCAAAGGGTGCCTGAGGATGGCAAAACACATCCCCTCCAGGCAGCCTGCCTCATTTTTGGGCTCTCCTTTCTCTCTGTCTCCCCTTCCAGGGATGAGCACGAGGGAGCAATGACCTTGTCCTAGCCCAGTTTCTTTCTGTGGGTTAATATTATGGCCACAAGCCCCACTCTGCCTTCCAGCAAGGCTAAGGCATAAATCCCACGGGATGAAGGTCACTTTTAGAGGTCTGGAGGATTTTTTGCTAGGGGATGGTCAAGGGCGGAAATTTCCAGGATCCTTCCAGGGACGTGCAGACAGCTCTGGGTGTGAGGGAGGGAGCTCAAAGCACATGACGGTTCTTAACCTCCATCTGCCCAGCAGGCAGGATAAATAAGAGGTCTTTCTGGCCCTACATTGCACTGACAGCTTCTGCACTGCTGGATAATCAAGAATCGCCCGTTTGCTTTTTTGCTGGCTTCATCCCACCTGAAGCATCCTTGAGGTCATGCAGCTCACTGGGTCTCCTTGGATATTTCTCAGCTCTATCAGTCGGGAGACATCTGAGCGGAGATGTTCTCACAGAGATCCTCTTCAGGCATGATTTCTCTGAGCCGTTGCATTCAGATATGCTTGATGCACAATCTGCTGCGTTCGTAATAACCGTCGTCCTTCCCCTTCCACATTTCTCATCCCTGGGTTTCAAAGCACTTTTGCAGACATTAAAGAGCTGTTCCCCAGAACCCCAGAGGCTGTGGCTAAGCCGAGCTTGCTCTGAAATGTTCCCACTGTTGCTGTGATACCAGTGAGAGCTCGCACCATCCGCTAGCCTTTTTATTACAGCCTAAACTAGCTCAGAGGTTAGGTCATTTTACAGATAAAGAACTGAGCTAGCAATGCGACTGTGCTAGGATCTCACTGTTAGCCACTGGCAGAACAAGGGATGCTGCTTGGGATTCATCGTCTCTTTCGGCAAACTCACGTCCTCCTTTTCTGCACTTACACCATCCTTCACACCCCC
>VYZM01004893.1:102357-132261 GCA_013398915.1 Dromas ardeola | reverse complement strand
CCCCCCCATCCTTTGAGCACTGGCTGTGCTCTTTTCAAATGTGCAGCGTTGAAAGTATTACAGTGTTTTGTAGCCTGTCCGTTAATCAGGCGGCTCTGCAGAAGGGGAAAATCCTAATAAACCTGCAGCTGGCTCCCCTGCTGCTAATTAACATTTGATCTATTTTCCTCTGGTTTTAAGTGGGAAAATAGCAGTGATCCGAGCTTTGTGCTCTGAAGAACCACATTCCTGGCCCATGAGCTATTCCCAGAAGACAGCTCTGAGAGCATCCAAGGCAAAAACGCTGCTCAGTTTTCTTGCCTGCAGTGCATGATGAAAAGGGTCTGCGTTTCCCATTTTGGGCTGCTGATAACTGAAGCCAGAAAAAAATTGCAGCCAGCCCTTGATTTTCGAGGTGGGCAGGTAGGGACCTGCCTGGGCTTCAGGCCACGGGGCTGGGCTAAGCCAGGTAGCAGTGCAAGCCATCACTGGTCCTGAGGTGCATCAAGGGTCCCATGCTTAGGACTCCAGAAGTGAACAGAAGCTTCAGTCACAGCATCCTCTGGTGAAGGGGAGAGGCACTGATGATCTGCATCAGCATGGAGGGGTGTACAGAGCTGAGCTGCTGGTGTTACGTTGGCTTGGGGAAAAAGAGCACATTCTGGAGAGGACCAGGCTCAGCCTGTGCTCAGGCACGTGGCACACGATATGGTCTTGCCACACCAGCCTCAAGCCAGAGGCACCTGGAACTAATACGCGCAGCCTGAAAGTCCTGGGCACGGTGGCAGGGTGATGAACTGCAATAGTGTGGGGCTGTGGACCCCACAGGGGTCCACCTGCACCATGATTAGATCAGGGTTCACAAACACTGCTTTGTAAGTCATAGATTCATAGAATCATTTAGGTTGGAAAAAGACTTTTGAGATCATCAAGTCCAACAGTTAATCCAACACTGCCAAAACCACCACTACCCCATGTCCCTCAGCACCACGTCTGCCCAGCTTTTAAATCCCTCCAGGGATGGCGACTCCACCACTTCCCTGGGCAGCCTGTTCCAATGTTTGATAACCTTTTCAGTGAAGAAATTTTTTTCCTTATATCCAATCTAAACCTCCCCTGGCACAACTTGAGGCCATTTCCTCTTGTCTTATCGTTTGTTATTTGGGAGAAGAGACTGTCCGGGACATCCTAAGAAGGAGCTCCCCAGCCCCTGGCCTGCAGCTGGAATGGGCACAGAGATGATTCCTTTTTTGACCCTCTGTTTTTCACCCATGGGCAGAAAAATCATGGAGCAAAGTGTCAAATCCCATAGCCGAACACCTCCAGCATCGTGCGGGCCTCCTGGCAGTGAAGGCATGCACCAGGGGCCGGGCTGGGGCTGAAGGGGAAGGGATGTAGCTAATGGACTCCTTTTTCTTGTTGGCACGGGTCCCCACCCTCTGCCACCCAGCAGTGGTGTACGGAGGAGTGTTAACTGCAGGGTACCTGTGTGTGTGACTGTGTCGGGGTGTGCATCCAGAGTGCTGTGTCCAGTTCTGGGCTCCCCAGTTCAAGAAGGACGGGGAACTGCTGGAGAGGGTGCAGCAAAGAGCTACCAAGATGGTGAGGGGACTGGAACATCTCTCTTATGAGGAAAGGCTGAGGGATTTGGGTCTTTTCAGTCTGGAAAAAAGACAACTGAGGGGGGATCTTATCAATGCTTATAAATACTGAAAGGGTGGGTGTCAGGAGGATGGGGCCAGGCTCTTCTCAGTGGTGCCCAGGGACAGGACAAGAGGTGATGGGTACAAACTTGAGCATAGGAAGTTCCACATAAACATGAGGAGGAACTTCTTTCTTGTGAGGGTGGCAGAGCCCTGGCACAGGCTGCCCAGAGAGATGGTGGAGTCTCCGTCTCTGGAGACATCCCAAACCTGCCTGGACACTCTCCTGTGCAACCTGCTCTAAGGTGACCCTGCTCTGGCAGGGGGTTGGACTAGATGGTCTCCAGAGGTCCCTTCCAACCACTGCCAGTCTGTCATTCTGTGATTCTGTGCATCCAGCCAGCGCTGTTGGGGTTTGCATTTGGCTGCAGACACCCAGGCTGATGGCTGGCTGTAAGGAGCTACGTGTGACAGCTTTGTCTGCATGCGCAGATAAATCGACATCTGATTTAGCTCTGGGTCAGGGTGCACACTGGTTTGTCACCTGCATCACTGTCATGACAGCACCCTGCCTCACTCGAGGGACCAGCATCATCTGCCAGCTCTCCTGGCCCATGATGGATGTTGTCACCATCTGTTCACACTGGAGACATCCACCTGCATTGCCCTCTGAGAGCCATGGCCTGGGAGGTAAGTAAGGGGGGCTTCAGGTTCAGCAGCCACCTGGCCAGTGGTACAATCAGCTCTGCGATGACAGGCCAGGGCAGCACAGGAGGATCAAACCACTGAAGCAGTGAGGGTATGGTTTAAGATGATTGCAACAAGTATACTGCAGATGATTGAGGTATTAGTGGCTATTTAACTAAAGCCTGGGCAGCCTTTCTAAGGAAGATCACCTGTGTGCTGCTTGGGAGTCCATCCATGGCTCTATCTGGGGATCCATGGCTCACTCCTGGGACCTTTGCAGTTTAGGCTGCTGCTCCCATAGCTGGTCCCTTTGCTTTCATTTGGCTCCTGGCCATGGCTGTGCCTGCCTCAGGCCTGCCAGACTGTGGTAGCTGCGGTGGTGGCTTCAGTGGCATGGCTACCAACAGAAGCCAGGCTGAATATCCCAGCTGGTTCCCCGCAAACCATCCATCCAGTGTCAGCCTGACCTTGCTGGCCAGGTTTGAGTCACTCCAGATGCAGTGGGTGGCTTGCCGTGATGATATGTCATGTGCACTGTCTGCCGAGGCACTCAGGCAAAAGGCATCTGCACTTGGGTTTCTCAGGCTGGGACCCACCCAGATCCGGGTCCCTGTGACAGGCTTCCTTCATTCTCCTCCCTCCTTGACTGAAGTTGGTCACAGCCTTCCCCAATCACACTCTATGGCCCTTGGCCCCTCAGTCCCAAACCCTGTGAGGTACCTGACCCACCAGCATCCCTGCTCTCACCTTCAGCCAGCCCTTGAGCAGCATCTCCTTATCAATAAATTCCATTTTCCCACCAGCCCTGCATGCAGAAGAGCTAAAATCAAACCAGTCATGGCCATCCCCAATGCCACCAGTGTCTGTCCATCCCTTGCAGTACTGGACGTATTTGCCCTTGTTTCTGCAGAGCAGTGGTGATGGCATTGGAGCTGTTGTCATCTCAAAGGCCAGTGTTTCTTGGGGCTGGTTGCTGCTGTCCCAGGCACAGCGATTCCTCAATGGCTCGGCAGGGTTTGCAGCCTACGCGGAGGTGGCTACATGTCCCCTGTGGCCACCTCATTGCTGCTGGTCTAATGGCTGGATGGTCTTACAGTGGTGATAAGAGGGGATCGGATTGCTGACAGATGGTATTAAAATGAGCTTACAGGAATGAAAAATGAAAAGATTGGATTAGCATGGGTGTGGGTGCTCATGCCAATTACTGCTGGACTGCAGCCCCACTCCTCGCAGCCCCACATCGGGCAGGTGTGTTCGGCAAAGATTTCTCTTTAAGAGAAATTAATGATTTTTCTTGAGCACTCTTGTCTCTTTAATTAAATTGCCTCAGGAAGCTGTCAGTCAAACCATGCAAGTTACAGTCCTGCTGCCAAGCAGCCGTTCAGTCAAATGAGCATTTTGTGCTCGTGATGTTCATGAAGGAGCCAGAATCACCGTCAGCCCCCGTGAGGGTGGTACCGGGGAGCAGGACTGCCTGGGGGTGTCCCCGTGCCTCAGCAGCGGGGCTGGGAGCAGGGCCCTAGATGAAGAGAATCATCCTGGAGAACAAAAGACCCTCATGGGCTCAGCTGCTCCCACGGGCATCCCTGAGACTGGCACACACATAAGCAAAGGGTTTGAGGCCAGATGGAAGAAAGTATTGGGTCTTGGATTTCACTAGATGTTCCTCTAGCCCAAGCCACATCTTCAGAACACACAGAGGTTCCCCTGGTGGGGTCCGGTTCCCCCGTCTGCCCTCGTTCACAGGCCTGGCTTTGTGCTACTGAGTCAGGCAGCCCCCAGACCCTCTCCTGAATTATAATTATATTCCTCACAAGCAAAACAGGACCCTTTCCAGCTCCCTTTACCCCAGCAGCAACACATCTCTGTGCGCAGCCTGTTCTTCCTCTGGCCAAGTGCTCTGTGTGGGTCACCTCAGCTGGCGGGGCAGGCTGGGAGCCCAAGGACAATTCCGCTGTCTCTGTCCTACAGCCACATCACAGGGCAGCTCCCTGGCATAAGCTATCGATCAAAAGGTCAAAGCAAGTTTTCTGATGCCCTAACACAAGGCTGTTTTGTGTTGTTACGCTACAGGAGAGATTGCTGCGATGCCAACCGTCTCAGCTGGCTGAAGCCTCCTGACTAGAGCAGGGGGGCAGAAGTCGTAGTTTCAGGGCTTTTCTCCCCAAAATGCTTCCCCCCATCATTTCAGCACATCATTTCCACACCTCAGGGCTCAGTTTCCCACCCACGAAACACAAATCACAGCACCCTCAGCTATACAAGGGGAAGCAGAACCCCGGAATGATTGACACAGAGACAGATGTGCCGGGATGTCCGGTCGGAGGTTTTGGCACCCAGTAGGGATGCCGGGGACCATGCTGGGGACCATGCTAGGGACCGTGCTCGTGGGGCATGTGGTGCACCAGCTCCTTGCATTGCATCAGCTGCGCCAGGCCGCCCATCTCTGCGGCAAGCCTGCAGCCAGCTCACACTTGGCAGCGGGCTCGGCATGATTTGGAAGTGAATTATGTATGTCCAAGGAGTGCCATCTAGTGGGATTTTATTTTATCACCCGTATTTCCTTAAAAAAGCTGTATTTTCTTAAAAAATACAGTGCTGTGCATAGGTTTGATGCATGTCCAAGAGGAGAAAACAAACTAATTAATGCAAATTTTTCCTATCACGCCCGCTCCCAGCAGCTCCTTTCCAATTGTGTTTTTACATCTCCCTTCCTTGCATAATGTCTGCGTTTTTCTGGCACGGTATCAGTCTTGATTTAGAGTGGAAGCTCCACAAGGAAAATATTGCATGTTTTCGCTTGTATTTAAAGGGCCCTGAAAGTCAGTGGTACCACAGGGTGGGTAAGTATTTGAAGATCTATCTCTTCTTGTGGGAGACCTTACAGACATGATTACACCACCTCTAAACCTATTCGTGCAGATATATGTGCGTGTCTCTGTGTCTGACTGTGTGTGACAGAGGGAGAGTGAGCAAGAGAGTGTGCGTGTGTGTGTGCGCGCATGCACTTGTTTAAGTGTACATTTGCATTTCTTTGAAAACACAAAGTGTGTCACAGCAAGCACAGGTACGTGTGGGCGTCTGCCCAAGGCACATACATGTGTTTCTCCAGGGGACCTATGTTTCTCCATGCTGGTGGCACTCCGTATGAAATGGAGCAGAGAATCTGTCTCCTCGCAGCATGCCTATGCCCTGCTCTACCTGCCCCTCCTTCAAGCCCAAGAGCCTTTCGCCAGAGCAGCCCTGATTCTTGTGCTCGTGGTTATTCCACCCTGGAGTCAGTGGAGGTTCACTGTGAAAACCTCTCAAGTGCTTTTATAGCCGAATTGTGTCCTTGGAGATCCCTGTGAGCTGTGGTAGATGCTGGGCTGCATTGAGAGGACCTGTTTGGGAATCACAAGTCTGAAGGGGGAATCACAAGTCTGAAGGGGGAAGACCAACAATAGAGACCAACAATAGAGATCAACAACAGAGACAAGGGGGGACCAGCGATAAAGGATGTGGCATTGGAAAGGGACAGACCTGTGCTAAGGGACAGATTTAAAGCTGCAGGAGACTTGGCCCTTTGGAGGCCACATAAGCTATGATCATGATTTCACTGGACTCCTCTGTCTCTGCCTTTAACATATGTATGCTTCCAGTCCTTCCCACCCAGCAGCTGGTCTGACACCAATGCCTGAATCTGCCAGCTGTGGGGTCTGCTGGTCTCTGCGGGCTGGCACAGAGAAGCTGGAGGATGATCCTTCAAAGAAGCGCTGGAGTCATGATGTGGGGGATGCACCTTCCAGGGATCAGCCCCCAGACCAGTGATCAGTGATGCTCTCTGCATCTGAGTGACCACATAATCAGGTCACTTATGCTAGGGGCATAATGCAATACTTTCTTAAAACAAAATGTCATAGAGCCGTGGGGAGAGGCTTCATTTGCTGAAAAATCCTTAGGTTTGAAAAACATTTCTTTATGTGCTAGAACAAGGAGGGCATACCATCGTAGCTACAGTATGCTTATGCATTAAATAGAAAGTAGGGCATTGTGGTCTCAGTGTATTTTTAAGTATATGTATACATATACATACGTAATATGTACTTATTTTTAAGTATATGTATACACGCACATATATGGTATATGTATATTTATGTATACCGCATATATATCACACACACACACACACACACACACACATACAGAGTATTGTTTCTGATATTT
The DNA here is from genome assembly GCA_013398915.1 of Dromas ardeola. Classification (NCBI taxonomy): domain Eukaryota; kingdom Metazoa; phylum Chordata; class Aves; order Charadriiformes; family Dromadidae; genus Dromas; species Dromas ardeola. The sequence goes on along the minus strand of VYZM01004893.1, from coordinate 125,746 downwards.
AAAAAGTATATAGCAGAGTAACTGTTACACTGAATTATTCTGCCTATTCTAGAAGTGTGGTGGATGGCTGATACATTCTGGCTGTTGAGGGCGGTAAGAGTTGGCAAAAAAGGTGCTTCCTCTTCCATGCCTTATTTGTGCTCATGGTCTGGTTGACCAAAGTCTTAAAAATCAGAAAAAACTAATCAGTCTATTAATATCTATTGTCAATTTTGACCCCAAATTTATGTTTTCTATTAAAATAAAAGGATAAAGGTGGGAATATCAGAGTAGTATTAGGTCTGCTACCTTTTTTGAGTCCAGTGAGTCCCTCTGTCAGTCCTAGATAGCATTAATTATATTTTTCTCATTCCTTGCTCAAATCATCACCCACAAATGATTTGTCGGAGAAAGAGCTGAGTAAAGCCCTGAGAAGCTAACAATGCAAAATGGTAGATACCTATCTATGTCCCTAGCTTTATCTGCTCACTCATCATCTGGATATCCAAAAAAGACTATGTCTGCATCATCGCGACACCCAGGAATGCCTGCCTGCAACATCCAAAAGGTATGGCTGTGTGGCAACAAGGGTTGCCCACAATGTAGCTTGGTAATGCTTTGGAGGGTTGATCCAGGTCAACACGAGTTGTCTCCTCTGTGGCATTTCACTGTTCTGCCTCCTGCCCAGGATGGCCCCATGCAAGGGAGAGAGTGAGAGAAAGGCTTCATTGAATCTCAAACACAGTTGGATGTTTGGATTCCCAAATGGGATCATTGGGCTTGGAAACGTTTAGCTTGGCTCTGGCTTTTGTCTCCGTACTTTTGGCTGCTAGCGGTCTCTCTTATTATCCTCAGATAGTCCTGGTGCCTGGAGGAGCCTCACAGTGAAAAGGCTCCGTGTTTATTCACTGGATCAGCCTGTTGTTCCACTCAGGCAGTTCCTGCTCCTGTTTCTCTTGTAGGGGAAGAAAAGAGCAGTTGTTTAATTTATTCCAAGTGAGTTCCCCTTCTCAATGAGGCCGATGATAACAACACCATGGACCGGTGCTGATCGAGGAGCACAGCCACGTACTACAGGTGTGAGTCACCTATCACCACTCCTGCTTTGGGACATGCCAGCAGTGTCTTAAAAGGTCGTCACCTGAAATGATTCTGCGTGTTCTTAAAATTACACCCAGGAGCAATTGGTCAGTGGGATGTCACAATCAAAGGGAAAATACCCTGTCTGCAGAGGTTTCTTTGGGGATTAAGGACTTTGTGGTGTACTCCATCTGTGGTGGGCCTGCAGCCGTTGTCATGGTCCACCGTCGTCTCTCCAGGAGAGCTGGGCTCACGGGTGGGGTTTGTATTTGAGGCTGGCTCAGGCTGTTGGGCACATGCCATAACCTGACACATTGTTTATCTAAAACATATTCCAACTTGGACCAGTCTGTTCTCAAGAGACCTTGGCCACAGCCAACATGGAAGCAGCAAAGGGGCCTCTTTGGGAATTTGGCCCAAACAGTCAAAGCTGTTGGTGGCAATCCAAGAATTTTAATTGATTCTGCCAACACACACACACCCTCAGCACTCGAAGGGGCTCGGTGTTGGCCCGTGTGTGTGAAATCTTGCCCCAGGGGCCTGCTAATGTTGTGAACTGTTGGCATGCTCAGCAGCCAGCACCAGGACTTAGATGGGACCATGGTGGAGGTGCCCCGCTTGGCACCAGCTGCCAACGACTGCTCCCGTGGGGAGACCATCTACACAGTAGAGCACCCAGAAGGGATCTGCAGAGAATGATTGCAGCAAGGACATCATTAGCTTTGCCTCTGTGCCAATGGTGTCATACAACCTTCGCTCACCCATGGGACAATTGGCTGGGGAAAGCTGCTCCCAGTCCTACAGAAAGTGAAATCACCAGAGGTGGCTAATTAACATTCATGGCCCTTTTACACCAGCATCCTCAGGACCTTGTAAGTGCAAACAAGTGTTGCAAATGGTGTGTGCAAGAAGGACCTAGTACTCTAAGCTCAGCACAGGAACGCTTTGCAGCCATTTTGCATTGGCACAGGTGACCCAGAAAAAGACCAGCCCCCAGGCTGCCTGGTAGTCTCTCCTAATTGAGGTGGGGATGAGGGAATGGGGCACGGGGCCCAGATTTGCTATCTCTAATTAACTTCCTTGACTCATCCCTGCTCGCTGGTGTGAAGCTCCAGCTGCTGCTGCGCTTGCTGCCACTCAGAAAGCACAGGAAAAAAGCACCTCCATCCGCGGGCTGCTTAGTTGAGGGAATGAAGCAGCTCGGAGGGAAAATAGGTATTGCTAATCTGTATGAAGTGGGTATGTTTATACTGGGTTAGGACAAGCAGGCTCTGTGCAGAGGCTATTTTTCTCCAGTCTCCCCTGAGAGAGCTGGTATCTGTTGAGCTCGATGGTCCTATTTGAACAGCCTTTGTCGTGTTGATTCTGGTGCCAGTCCAGAATGCAGAGAAATGAAAAGGAACAGAAAAATTAACCAAACTTCTGAAAAACCTTTGATTGATAAGATTTTGCTTGACAGGGGGCACAGGAAGAAGTTCCACTGCTTTCCTCCAGAGCAGTTTTGCCAGTCTCCCACTGCTTCTCTTCTTGCACATGAACTGCTGCTGGACCAGAGCGATGGGGAAACAGCTTGGAAACTGCCCAACTTTCCATGGAGGATTGCCTGGAGCTCTGCTCCCTGTCCTGAGGCTGTGATACCCCAGAGTGCCAACGCTTCAGGTAGCTCCTAAATGGAGCCTGTACCTCTGGCACGTTGAAGCTGTGCGGCGTTGCAGCCTCTTTTAGCCTGCCTTACATCACCGCGATAGAGCAAGCAAACAAAATGCATGTAATCAAGAGAGGCGAACGTGACAAGAGCGATAACTTACATGCCACTCTGCTTGCTCACCCAGAGTAAGTTAGGCAGAAGCTATATATAGAAGTGAGATTGCTAATAACTGGCACGGGAAAGCCTTCAGCATCTCCATTCAGTTCATTTACACCTCCCACAAAGAAGACAAAGAAAGCCTCTTTGAAGGACTGCCAACCTGTTGCCATCTGAGTCAGTCACTCTCAGCCACAGCCTCTCGAGCAGCCTCCACTACCCCATGTCATGCACGTCGAGGGCCAGATTCACAGCTCGGTTACCTCCAGGCGAACTGCTGAACCCAGGTCATCCTAGTGTTGCTAAAATCAGCGTCTGGCCTCCCTGTCCCTCTGACCTGCTTTCAAGACCCCCAGATCCTCCAGCTCAGCCAGAAGCTGGCGTAGGAGAAGATAATTTACTTTTGATTCTGGAGCTCCCATGGCCGGCCAGACTTCCCAGGCTCCTTGGAAAAGGCGACCAGCGGTGAGATGACCCCCAGCAACAAGCTGCACATTAACTAAATACTGAGAAGTTTTGCTGATGTCAAAAAAAGGGGCATGTTTTAATCATTTGGACATTTTCTGTACAGCAGTATTTTAATTGGTGTATAAATAACAAATGTTGTATGCTATAATAGCTTTCTGTAGTTCATTGGTAGCAAATGAATGTTTGAGACAGAATGATTTAAGAATAAATAGCCCCACCTGAATTTTACTCATACACTGTCCTCAATGGGACCTCTGGAAATGTCAGTGCAAGGCTCAGGCTGGGTATTACGTCAGGTATGACAAAATTTTTGCATTTTTCTGCCAATGTGTTTTTCCAGTCTCTTTGTCATGGCGAGGAGAGCTTGGCTGAAGTTGTACGGCCAGCCCGTGACAGCCACAGCATGCGCTGCAATGGCAACAAGCAAACCAAGCTGAGATGCCCTGATTACGGATCAGCAGTCAGATGTGAATAATTTTTGATCCTTAAGAACAAGGCTGGGACTAAACCTGGTGACAGAAAAACAACAAGTCTATCCTTATAGCACTGATGCAGCCACTGCCTTGCAAGGCAACAAGGAGACAAATGTGAGTTGTGTCCTGGTCCTGTGCCTAATAGGAAGGCAATTCATGGAATCATAGAATGGTTCGGGTTAGAAGGGACCTTAAAAATCACCAAGTTCCAAGCCTCTGCCCTGGTCAGGGACACCTACCACTAGACCAGGTTGCTCAAAGCCCCGTCCAACCTGGCCTTGAACCCCTCCAGGGATGGGGCAGCCACAACTTACCTGGGAGCTGTGATCGGTGCTGGCCACACTCATGATTTCGGACAAGTCACATAGGACCTGAACTGCAAAGTTACTTGGGGCTGTATGCAGTTTGCCTAATTTAGGTGTCTAATTCTGGGAATTTTGCATCCTCGCCTCAGGGACAGTCAGGAGGGGTAGATGGCTTCTCCTCTGTGTCAGCCAGAGGAGATGCCACTGTCTTGGGGAATCTGCAGAAAATGAGCCAAGCAGCCTAATTTTGGTATTCCTCTCTCTGTGCACAGCATATTTCCTAAGTGATTCCAGAAGTATCTGTCTCCCCACTGAGTATATAAGGATGCTACTGGAAACGGCAGTTGTCTTCATCAGCTGGGAGCCAGCCTTGCTCCTGGTTGAAGACGGTGGGCAACAGGGTGGGTACCGGCCACATTGTATGTCTTCATCTCTCCAGTCACTCTCTCGAGGGGAACAGACCTAGTGTTGCAGCCCTTCTGCCTGCTTTTTTTTTCCCCTTTGCATGAAATAAAAATAAACAAACAAACAAACAAACATTATATACATTCACTGGAGCTGGGATTGGATGCAGGTCTGACCCCACGCAGAGGAGTGTAACCACAGGGAAGCCAGAGCCCTCCCCTCCTGCCCCAACACTTGCCATTGAGTTCCCAGCAGCTCAGCAACGCCAGGGTGAGTGCAAATGGAGAAAGCCCCCTTTTCTGGGAAAGCACGGCCTGCTGAGGAAGAGAAGGCACCTTCCTGCGGAAGTGCTCTTGATACAGGGCTGTTTCCCCACTCTCCAACTGGATCCTCGGATAAAGAAGGCACCCAGCTGGTGACTGTCCCCACTGGATTGTCAATGGAAAGGCAGACATCTCCTGTAAGGAACCCATCACTGCTTGGGTGTGGGGAAGCTGCAGGACGTGGGGTGCCCTGGTTCTATCCTGAACTGCCTGTTGGTTTCAGTGGGGAAGCAGGTGCTTCAATAGGAGTTTGCTGCCCATTAGTGTTGATCTGGACCATTACTTGTCACACCTTTGCTCCTCAACTATGAAATGAAATGTTGGGCCTGTCCTCCGTCATAGGCATGTGAAGATAGATCCACCACTCAGACACACAGATAGAATCATAGAATCATAGAGTACATTGGGTTGGAAGGGGACTCTAAAGGCCATCCAGTCCAACCCCCCTGCAGGAAGCAGGGACATCTTCAACTAGATCAGGTTGCTCAGAGCCTCATCAAGGCTGGCCTTGAATGTCTATAAGGATGGAGCCCCCACCACCTCTCTGGGCAACCTGTGCCGGTGTTTCACCACCCTCATTGTAAAGAACTTCATCCTAAACCTACCCTGCCCTAGTTTAAAGCCATTGCCCCTCGTCCTATCGCTACATGCCCTTAAGATACAGCAGAAAGTTTGCAGGAGTACTCTAAACAAGTCAGCTATGATGTCCCCTATGATAAATCTTGTTATCATCTGTGTTGTGGCTTCATTTTGTGCATCAATACCATGTGTGAGGAAGGCCTGTGCTTGCTAGGCTGGGCATATGGCAGATGCCACTAAGATCTTGAGTCTGTGATGGTTAATCTGCTCCAAGCAGAGGTTGTTTTCCAACTCCTACATGGAAAAACAAGGCAAGACGACGCAGTCCAACTGCAAGACAAGTCACGGTTTAACCTCTTGAAAGACAGCTGCCCAGGCTAGCTAGAGTCGAGGATGTGGGTGCAGCGTGCTGTGTGTAAGAGGTTGAAGACTCTTCTGCCCTACTGTTTTCCCCAGTGGTCCATGGCTCCATATCACCCCAAAGGAGCCACTCTGGCTTCTTCTGTGGTTGCCAAGTGATGGCAAATCACCCCTTCCCTGCAACACTATTCCAGGGATGAACAGTTCTCCCTCTAAAAGCCCTGTACTTTGTTTGCAGACATGGCCATAACTTTTCTGAGGTGTTGATTTAGGGAATGGTTACAGTGCCAGCCCATGTACAGGTGAGAAGAGATGCCAATGGTGATCGATTGAGGCGATGAGGGCAATGCTGGAGAGAAGGAAGTGTTGACAGAGACAAAACTGAAATCTCTCCAGAGCCTAACAAAGGTGTGAGGCTGGAGCCACTCCAAGGAGCCATGGGAGAGGCCACTGGGTTGAACGTTGTTTTCTCTGACCCTTTGCCAATACATTTCCCAGATCATGACAGATGATTTGGGTTTTTAGTTGCAGCGTGCACTTTTTCCCTCCTGCCTGGTCCTCACACATCCACACCTGACTGACCAGACTGAGCAGACCAGTGTGCCGATCGGTATCTTGGCAAGGCGGCTCGCTTGAGGAACAAAGTGTGACTACATTCCAGGGCACAATGACTGTCCCAACAGCAGACCGCAAATAGGAGCAAAGAAAACATTGGAAATGCATTTATGAGGCTCCCAGTGGGCTTCTGCCTCCTTTGGGCATCCCCTGGGGACTGATATTTATCTTCCTGAGATTCCTTCAGCTGTAACTGCTGTTCTGAGCTTCTCATGACCCCAGGCATTAATGAGGCTTGGACTCAAGTGGGTCATATTTATCATCCTCCAAAGAATTCCCCCCTACTCTAATTCAATGAGCTGAAGAGGAGCAGTGTCTTAAAACAGCGCGGCTGATTCTTACCCCACGATTTGCATTCCAGCGGACAGGGAAGACCCCACAGGGTGCCCATGTGAGACAAGAATACCTGCAGGAAAATGGCTTTCATCCTGGAGTGACTGTTGGAAGGAGGAAATCTGACATGTCCATAGACCCTGCTTGTGCCATGGCAGGAGCACAAGCCCAGAAATGCTCTCGTCCCCAGCCTGGAGAGTTATTGGGTATGGGATTAATCTGCCTGAGCATGTGCTTTTGAAAATCAGATGTCTATGTCCAAGCTAGTCAGCCTTTGCTTCAGTGGTGTGCAGAAGACATCTTCAGAGGGTGGAGGCAGGTCAGAGGAAAGCCTTTCAGAGGCACGTAGTGTCCTACACAGGGACTCAGCAGACGTAGTTGTTTGACCTCATGCTAAAGGGGATAATGCCCAACATAACTGACCTTCGCATTTTGATGCATTAATAATGGTAACTGCTGCTGGACCAAGAGAACAGGAGGGCACAGGAATTCTGGGCCTGGAAACCTGCTTACTGAGGTAGAATAGGCACAGCAAAAGCAAACACCCACACTGAAAATAGGGAAAAGGTGCTGAATGAGAATAAGAACCAGGCTGAGATTTGCCACACTGCGTGAGGCTGATGATTAAAATGGTCCCCTCTGACATCAATAAATGGGAATGGAGATGACTGTTCCCTTCGCTCCTCCAGTAAACTTTTGCTGTGCATGATCATGGATAGTTTATTGCTGGTTGCATTCCTTTTGTGCTCCAGATCCTCATCTCACAAGACCCACAGTAAGACTCTTGGACTAGATGATCTCCAGAGGTCCCTTCCAACCCTATGATTCTATGATTCTATGACTCTTGCACACTTTTTCACATAAATGAGCCATCTACTAAGGAGCTGAAGCCACTACCAGAGGTAGAAATGTTAATTGTCACCCATGTATGAGAGCACGCATGGGGAGGAGGGTGGTTTTGGCTATTCCAGGCTGTGTGAATAGAAACGGGTTCAGAGGTGGCTTCCAGGGGCATGAGCTGAGAGGTGAGCATCCTACCGTCCCTATTGACACTGAGACTGGTCACAACAATTAATTATCAAAGCTCAGTGTAGATAGCAGATACAAGCTCCATAAGACATGCAGGCCAATGGCCATCCCTGTTTTGGTTACACCTCCATTTGACATCCTCACCACTCTCCTTTGTGCCCCGTGGGAAAGGGCAGTGCTATGATCCCCTCTCTGAAGCTGAGGAGCTGAGCCACTCTCCAGCGGTGTTGTGGCACACCAGAGAGGTGAAACGCGGTGCTCTGATTTCCTGGGCAATCTTTACTGATGTCAATAGAGATAACTGCGAATAAAACCCAGATATGTACATTCCCAGACCTGGAAGATCATTTTACAGGGACTGCAGAGAACAGACTGTGGGGCAACAGCCACAAGTGATTAATACCCTTTTAGGAAACAAGCCTGATCTGTTACTCATTCTTTGTGAGAACAGCAAACAAAACCTTTAAGTCAGGGTGATAACAATAGTGTCCTGCCTTCCAGCCTCCCGGGCACTCATTGCTGTGGAGACATGACTCTTCATGTCCTTGTGTGCTGCCCATTGCACGGCAGCGGAGGCAAGTCCTTCATGCAGTCACAGGCCCGTGTCTTCTGCAATCCACTGAGATCGTCCTGGCCTTTGAGCAGGTATTGTTCCCAACCATGCATTCACTTTCTGTTTGAAGTATTTAGGCTAAAATAATTTCCACAGATCTCTTGATCTTTGACAGTCTTCACGGCCTGGGATCGGAGGCTCCACATGCAAGGTGGTGGCCTGACTGAAGCAAGCAGAGGGTTTTGTCCATTGCTGTAAGGACCTGGCCAGGAAGGTCAGAGCCCAGCACAGCCTGTTTTCCTGTGCTCAGCAGACCTCCTGGGAGTGATGCACAGGATTTCACGTCCTTGCTCAGCAGGCAGGTGAAAACTTTGCTCATGAATGAGTCATTCATCTGGTCATCAAAAGCAGCACTATGTCAGATAGATGACACACATATAATTAGTTGAACCTAATTCAGATGCAATTTATTTCCATGCCTTGTTTGACAGCTCCATTCTATAACCCAACATCCCACAGCACAAAGTGGTGCCAGGTCATCTCCCTTCTAATTCCTTGTCACTCCACAGGGGTATTCCAGGCTCTGGCATAGGCAGGTCAATGATCGGATTTAGGCTCTGTGACCACTGACTGCTGTAACCTCAAATATTTAGGTGCTTGGCTACTGCCATGGCCGTTGAAGACTGCTTGGAGACAACCATTGGGGAAACGGAGAATGTGTCTCAACTCTTGCTGCCCACTGATCATAGGGATGCGGGAAGGTTACAGGGAAATTCCGCATCCCAAAGGCCTGAAATTAGGCAGACACGATTTGTTTCAAATATAGAAGAAAGGCTGCTTTTGGACAGGGCTTTGTGAAGAGCTATTTTCCAGCTTTAGGAGGCAACTCAGAGCTTCAAAGACTCACTTAAGCACTTGGTGACCAGAAGGGGAAGTCACATCTCTTCTGTCCCTAACAGCAGACTACAACCTGGGTTAAAAATAGGGGAAAAGGGTACAGTGTTCCCCACTCGCACCTCTCCTACCTGGAGACTTTGCACCTCCAGAGCCTGTTTGCAAAAACCCACCTTCAGAGCCAGCCTTCCTCCTCCTCTGAGAGCACAGAGGTGCTGAGGATACCAGTCAAGCCCTTTGCAGGCTTTGCCTCACCGCCGGGCTCCCACGAGCCGTGTTCAGTCAGCGTGCTGGGGAATCCATGCTGCCACAGGTGAACGCAGCACTGCGGGTAATCAATTATCTCAGTTGCACATTGTTTTCATTCCTTGCCTATGCGCACTTCCCAGAGAGATGATTATGTCACTCATTAACCTCCCAGACCTCTTTATTTTCTTTATGCAAAGAGCCGGCTTTTGTCAGGCCAGCACGTTCATATTTCGGCTGAGCTTCAAGAACAAAGAGTCCCCACTAATTCCTTTCTGCTTAGTCATACCCGAGTCACGTAGAAAGCTATTACCAAAATTGGTACAGAAAGGTTGCCAACCGCAAAGCGCCAGCCCAGCTGCGTGTGGTGAGATTTGCATATCAGCAAGCTGGGGAGAAGGCTCAGTGCAGGCAGCACTTACCGCAAAAGATGTTTTTGTTCATTTCCATGAGTGAATGTTTGTAAAGTCAGAGCCTTTCCCAAAACAATGGTGATAATCCTCCCATCTGGCCTGTCCTCCCAGAAGCTTTTATCTTCTTTTAGCACTTATGTCAAGGCCAAACTAAGCTGGCATCTCAGTGGATTAAAATCCAGTTTTTTTGGATTGACCACATGAAGGTATTTGCTTCTTGACAGTTGAGGAACGTGGCACCGTGAAAGCATCTCACATCCCTTTTCACTCCTACGTGCTGCAAAGCATCATATTGGAAAGGTGCTACTGTGCAGCTGGCTGCTCAAGATCTGCTGCATGAGTGCCCGATTCTAGCCAGCACGTATTACAGCAGCAACACAGTAGGGCTGCAAGCTGGGGAGATATACACATCTAACAGGTCATGAACCAGACTTGCTTCATAACATATAGAGTGAATTTTCTGCAGTGGTGATTCCTAGCCAGCAGCCACAGGTGCTCTTCCAGAAGAAAGTCAGGTCATCATCTCCAAGCTGCATTCGCAGCCCCTTCTCTAAAATCACGGAGGAAGCTTCTCCATGTAATTAGGTTTCTCTGAGTTAGGATTTATGTTTTCCAGTTTTACCTTAGAGCAACACAGACTAAGCAACCTCCTTTCAAACTGTGTAAGCTGAGATTCTCACTGCATCTCATAATTCAGAGCCTGGGCTTTTAAGGAAGACTTTCATGAGATTTGCAATCATATTTTTACAGCTGACACTGATGCATTTCTGAGGTGAGCCAGTATCGCACAACAGTGCTACACCTCAGCCTGAGCCCTCCTTCTGCTTGCACTGGATAGCAGGTTAGAGAAGCTGAAGGGCTTCAAGTTACACCTGATGCTGATGACTAGATCCAGAAGACGGTGGTCTAAAACCATGGTGACACAGGATATAACAAAGTAACGTATCCATGACTGCAGAAGTCATGACAAATGATCTAAGGGACAGAGTCATTTCACCACCTTTGATTTCGTGGAGGGAACACCTTTACGCTCCCCTTGAACACCTTGCCTTCATCACCATATATGTAGTCTACTCTTGCTGTGACATGGCCATGGAGGAAGTACCTCCAACAGTGACATTGCTCCTGTGGCTTCTAGGTGCAATCGCCTTTGAAACAGCCCAGGACACAACGCACTGTGAAACAACGAAGGGCTGGGTGCAACATGCCCTTCTCAGGCAAGCCCTTGTGCCTGTGGAGGTTTGTGCCTTAGGGTTACTTGGCGGAGCTGGGTGGGGTACGCTCCTGGTTGCAGCTTCTCTGCCTGCAGGAATGTGTGCTCTCCATGAACTGTCATCTGAATAGTTATTGTTAAAAGTGCCTAATGTTAACTCATATTTGTGTTACATCATCTGTCTGTAGCATGTATACCCCTTCCTTAGGTGGCATCTGTCACCACGTAGATAAATAAGATGCCTCCCAGGGCTGCCACGACTCATAATTTTCACACCTCTCTCATTATGCCATTAACCTAGGGCAGATCATCCTCCTAGCATTTCTGCTCATCCCTCTGACATAGCTAGACCAAGGCTTTGCTGTATCATGTCCAGACAACCATAGCACAATGAGGCATCTGCTGCTGCATGCAATTAGCTGTGCAAAGCAGCCTGTCTTGCTGGCACTGAATTACAAAGGTTTGCGCCGAAAACCATGGTGATTTGAACAACTGCAAAAGGAGGGCAGAGGATGACTGAGCCAGAGCTGAGCCCCCAAAGCATTTAACAGCCCCTCTTGGTTCATAACTTATCAGGGCAAATGTTAACAACACATTCAAAAGCTGTTCCTGATGGACACCTTTCCCTCTTGCTACACACAGGCAACAGCATTAGGTGCTGCTGAGAGTCTGGTGAGAGCGCGCAGAGCTAGACTGGAAGTTGCAGGGCTATCGGTGAAAGGTTGACCTGTGCTTTTCATACCGTGTCAGATCAAAGCTGAGTTTGGGAACACTTTTCTGAAACTAACTTTGCACAATGGACAGACCTTCAAAGGCAACATGCAACTTCCAATGTTTCGATTCTTGGGTGTCCAGTACTTTAGAAGAACATGGGTTTGGAGTGCAATGACATACTCCCTCTAAAGGCAAGTCACTCAAACCAATGTCAGCTGGACTCTTCAGTCATTTTGATGCTGTGGATAGTCTTTTGGATAGAGTCATCTTGTCCGGACTCTTGGGCCCTCTTTGACATAGGCTTTTAAAAAAGTCTTGGATTCTGAAGAGCGGTGAGTAATAACACATATCACCCACCTCTGTACCAAATTTTTCCCCTTCCTTTTACAGACAATAAAGCTCTAGCTGACCCCAGGAACAAGATGTCCTGCACATGTCAGTCCAGTGGAAGGCCTTGGCTTTTAATTTCAACACTCTCACCCACTGCTGGGACTGCAAAGGGGAAGATGTGCCCATCTTTCCTCCAGAAATCAATCCGAAGGAGTGGTAACACCCAGTTAACTTCATTTTGCAGTCCAACCATGCATGGCCTTCTACAAACACCAATTTCATTTGAAGTATCTGCTTGTGTTTTCTCATGCATTCCCTCACAAGACAGACTTCTCTTTACTGTCTCCACAGGATGTGGGGACAAGTTTGTCCCCCAAAACAAACCAACCCTCCATTACACCTGCAAACACTAGCCTTCTACTCTTTCAGCTAAAGAATTTCTTAAAGGATTTGGAAGCAAATGAGCGCTATCATGTATGGAGCTCTGTATGTGTTATGACTATTAATGTCTACAGCGATGTTAGATTTCAATTTAGAGACAGAGGCAGCCAATTTATGTTCACTTCATTGCAGATTATTACAGAGGGAGCACACGCACACACGAACTCGCACGCTTCTCTCATGAAAACTACTTTTGTTCTTGCTTGTTTTGTTCTCTTACACAATAAAAAATCCTTCTGGCTCAAAGCACCTTTGCTCACCGTGTATAGAGAAACATACGTTTTGCCAACAACTCTCCTGAAGAGACACCCTGCAGGGATATCCTGTCTACACTTTTCCTATCATTAAGCAGAGGGTGGAAGTCTGTATTTGGGGAGCTATCAAACACCCACTCTGTTTGCCACTTTGCCAACGTTATCAGTGTTTGTCCCTGCACTGTTATGTGTCCTTCAATGTACTGCTGAATTCCTTTCCAAAATGTCATAAAACGACGGGGACAACTCTGTTGTTTTAGGAAAGAGGAGAACAGTCTGAGCGTGGTGGAGAATGTTTACACCATGGAGATGTGCACGTACCTCGTGTAGGATGTCTGCCGTGCAGCAGCAGAAATATGAGTGTCAAAAGGCCTGGGGTGTAGACAGTTTTGTGTGCACTCCTTTGGAGGAACGTCAGCACCTAGGAACCTAAAGCACCTACAGTGTTAGGTGGCAGCTCAGGTTTTAGGTTTCTCAAGGATGCCTGCATGCTGGGCTTGAGCACTTAATCCCCTCTGGATTTAGCTCTTTGGACATGGTAAGCTGCTTGTGCACAAGCCCTGGAGAGACTCTTAAACTAGGCGTTACCCACTTTCTGTTTTTTTGGCAAGACCTGATCCATTAGGCATGTGCAGAGCTTGCCAAACCCACACAAAAGACAGCAAAGACGAGCCCTCAGACATGTGTGTGTACTGGTAGACTCAAAGCCCAGTGGTTACAGCACTTTCCTGGCCAGTGGGAGAGGCCAAGTGTGAATAAATTTACCTGTTTTATACTGTGGCTATTAAACACAGAGCCCTCTTGGTGAGAGACAGTGAGTTTATCTGGGATGGGATTTTCAGGTCTTTCCTTATATTTTTGCAACTAATTAAATACTGGCTAAAATAGAAGCTTGAAAGTAAGTGGGCTACTGGGTAGATCGAGAAGGGAGGCAGTGATCTTTGTCTTCCAGGACTTCATTTATCATGGGAAAGACCTGATCAGTTTTCGTATTGAACTTCTGGGGAACGTTCACAGTTAATGCACCTCCTGGCTGCCTAATTCCTTTCTTTGTATTTCCCCACTAATTTAGGCAGCTCTCTGCTCAAACCAGGTCTTCTGGGAGTCCTGACTCACCATTATGCATGGCAGTATTTTGTGGATTTACCATATGAGACAAAAGCCCCTCTGAAAATTCATGTTTCTAAAGCGTCGTTGTCTTGCCATACTGGCAGGAGTATGCCTAACATTTTAAAATCTGTGTTTTGGCATTTCCCAGGGTTCTAGAGGAAGCTTGCAGCAGAAAAATGGGACTGAACTCAGTTTTCCAATGTAGTGAATTTGCAGTACTTTATAGTCCTTAATTTAGCAAGCTTAACAACTTCTGAGGCAGACAGATGAGGATTATTGCAGAAAGGGAAATGAAGGGGTGTGGAAATTTGGGTCTGTGGGAGGGCAGTGAGAAGCACATTGGATTTATGGCTGAGCCAAGCTAAATCCAAAACCCCTGGAGAAAATGGTGAGTGATTGACGTGGGGCCATGCAGGAGGCTGAGATGCTTCTCTGAGAGGGGAAGGGAAGGAGCGGTGGAAGGATGGGTCTTGCCCAGACCCTGGTGTGATGGGCAGCTGTAGTGGCATGGAGGGGTGCAGCCACGGCCAAGTGGAGGAGCGCTCAACAGAGGTTACTGGGGTTTATGGAAGGGTTAGGTGGAGATACGGCTCAGGCCAGTTTGCTGCCTTGTTATTTGGATTTTAGTGAAAGCATCCAGTCCTTTCCCTAGTAAGAGCCTGAAAAAAATGAGGCAGTGACCACCTCAAGGACTGCTGAATTTCCTGACACCTCCTCAGGCTACGACCCTTTTTGGAGGTGAAGACGGGATTTAAGCAGGCTGTTCCCTGCATCCAGCACTATAAGCTGCATTTGTATTCAAAGTGTCCACCCTGATCAGATGCAAAAAGTACCCGTGAGCCACCTTGATAGGCTGGGACTAACCCATTCAGCCACCTCTTGGCTTATCACTGCACACCACACTGATGAGAACTGGTATCTATGTTTGGGGCTGAGCTTTCCCTGTCAAAGAAGCTTCAACATATGTTATCAGCCAGGCCAGAAGTGGGCAGTGGATGAACCAAGGTGGGTGGCAAGTTTGGACTTACTCCCAACTGACAGCATGATGTAGCCTCAGTGGTTGAAGGCAGGAGCTTGCCTGGAAGTGGCTAAGAAGGTTTTTGGGTGTCCTTCCTCATGGTGCCACGAAAGTCTCTCTTCCCCAGTCTCCCCGCAAGGCTGAGCTCCTCCATCAGCTGGTGAGACCCCACGACCTGTCGGGAATGCTAAGCAGGAGGAACGCGTGCCTCCACATGATTCATGCCAGAGAAAACCACCCCATAAACAGAGTGGAGGCTATTTTGAGGAACTCTTGAGGTATAAATAGTAACAGCTCTGGGGGACTCGAGTCCTGCTTTGTTTTCTCCTAGACTTTTTATTATCTCCAGTAACAAAAGAAATGGTTTGTGGCATCCAAGAGATGTCAGACATAACTAACGTGTGGCCTTCAGAGCAAAACCGCTCAATGGCCACACTGTGCTCCCTGGCCAACAGCTCCCATTGGAGACCTGGTCTCTGAGCTGGGGTCAGAGAGCTCAGATCCACCACAGACAGCCAAGGAGTTTGTAAAATAGATAGACAAAACAACCAGTGTCAAGAAAAAGGACAAGATTATTTCCTTTCTTCTCTTCTCCACCATTGAAGAACTGGGAAATTGAGACAAAGTGAGTATTAGAAATGCAACTGTTTGGGTGAAGTACAAACACAGCTAGTATTGTTAAACATCCTTTACAAATACACTGAATGTACTGAAACCAACAAATTAGCAGCAAAGCTAACAAAATTAAGCATTGCTACAGATTTGCAGTGTCTCATACCTACAGTATTGGAATGGATTATTTTGCTTTTCTGCTTAAATTTACTTTTCAAAGTGAAACCTTTGCTTTAATATACTAACATTCTTTTTAAGAGACCAAACAACTGCACGTGTTTGCTCAGAATAATCCTTTTTTGCAGCCAGAGGTATGGGATTGGGGTTTTTTAAATATGAAATTCCTAATAGTTTTATGTCATTTTACGTTGGAATATAAAATTGCAGCATTTCTAGTGAAGCAGAAAATCTGGTTGCTACCCTCGGCTCTGATCCCTCTGGACTTGTAGTCAGATACCAATAGTTATAGCATAAACCAGCCTGTAAGAATGAAGTTTCATGGCAGGCTGGTTAACCAGTAACTGAAATTATGGTTACATCTGTCCAAGGGCAGAGACATACAGCAAAAAGACACTGCTAGCAGAGACTGATCCTTTGCCAAGTTTGTGTTGTGATTCCTGAGCACCTAATTACTCCTACTTTAATTAAACTTTCTTGTAAAACTTTCGTTGTTTCCTTCCCTAAATGATCTGCTTCTACAGACTGGAGTCTCTCATCTC
Organism: Dromas ardeola; assembly: GCA_013398915.1. Classification (NCBI taxonomy): domain Eukaryota; kingdom Metazoa; phylum Chordata; class Aves; order Charadriiformes; family Dromadidae; genus Dromas; species Dromas ardeola. The sequence continues at coordinate 109,476 of VYZM01004893.1, read as the reverse complement.
CTACCAAAATTGCAAATAGAGCTGGATGGAAATTATGACTTTCTTAGTTTGCTGGAAATGTTTTTTGGTTTTTTTTTGTTTTTTTTTTGTTTTTTTTTTAAATCAAGTATTTCTGATTTCTCTTAAAAACAAGACATTTTTAAAAGTTGCAAGTCTGATTAAATTGTTGCATTTTCACAGGAGAGTTTGTTTCCATTACAATTTCGAGCCCCTGAGTAAAGAACATGAAATAAATTTGATCATTTTGCAACAAATTGCAAGACTGAGAGCTGAAATAATTTCACTGAATGTAACAAACTGTCCGATTTAAAAGCTCTGGACTTCATTTCTTACTCTACCCACAATTTTTGCAGAAAACTGAGATATTATCAGTGTTCAAAATCTTCAGTGTTCCTGCATCAGCACTTCTCATTAAAAAACCCTTGTAAACTCATCAGGTGCTGTCATGGGTTAGTACATTGTTCAGAACAATGGGATCTGTCCTCTAGGTGGCACAAATCAATACATCAATACATCAATAAACCATATAAATAATTAATAATTAACCACATGCACAAGTGCTGAGGTTTAAAGGGCATCTACTAGCATTTTTTTTGTTTTTTTCTTGGTTTTCTTCGAACTATATTTAACTTCCGCCTTATTCTGTATGAATTACTGTCTCTGGCCCATCTTTGCAGCTTACTTATCCCAAATACTTACCCCAAATATCTCCCCCAAAAGAATGACGGGGAAAGAGAGATCTGGAATGGATATAAGCTGTTGGCCAAATAAAAGCTAGTTGCTTAAAGGGGACTTCAGGCATATGTGTCATCTTCTGGGATCTGAACTGGATACCGAATATTGCTGTGTCTGCAACCTGGAACACCTTGGCATTTGCAGAAAGCAGCTGTTGCAGAAAAGGATATTCACGCCTGTCCGGGTGGTAGAAACCCCACTGAACTTGTCTCGGCTGGAAATAGTTATGTTACACAAGCTGTTCTCATGCACTTGCTGCGAAGGATTGGTATCATAAGGCCGTTAGTGATATAAGACAGCTCCGAGGTGGTGATTAATTGCATTACACCTATTGTAATTATAAATTCCAGGTCACTCATCATTCTGGAAAGCTGAAGGAGTTCAACCATCAGGGTGGAGTAAATGCAGACATCCATATTAAAGTGTTCCAATGAACACCCAACATACAAGGAATGTCTCCATGGGGCTGTCTAAACACACACTGTGCTTTTCTTTTCTTGCCCTTTGGGCACATAATGTATGTAATCAGACAGGCACACAGGACAGATTTGTAACTGTCATTCAGTTTAACGCTATAAAAAAACTTTCTTAACTGCAAATGTTTCACTTTGGTGCAACTTTTCCATCCAGAGAAAGGGTGAACACGCTGTTACTTCCCAGGTAGTGAGGAAGAAATTGAATGAGTTCACGGCCTTTGGAGTCCCTACATTTTTGAAAGAAGGAATAGCTTGTGATGAAAAAGTTCAGCAAATTTCTTGGTGTCGGACAGTTGCAAGTTTTCACCAGTGCCTCTCTCTGCATGAGCTCCCACAGCAGTGTGGAGGGGTGTCATCGGGAGCACATTTATTATGACTTTAAAATAACAATGGTAAAACCAGACTAGAGCAGGTCTGTGGGCTGTGGTAGTCATCAGCAGAAGATGCTGAAGAGGAAGGTGGACAAGTGCTGCCGTACGGGATAAGGAATGGTCTGCTCCTGCTGTAGGTCTCACCTGGGTCTAACATAATAGGAGAGCCCTGATGCATGAAGTCGATTGTCCCTTCCAAAGCTGATCACACATCCATATATTCACAACACCCACAGTTTAGCTAGTCCCTTCCTGGATTTAATTCCAACTGGTGTCCTCTTTTATTTCACTAAAGAACTCATTGCTTTGCTATAAAATTAATTACACTTGTGTAACAGAGTGATAATCATCTCAGAATACAGACAGAGAGCTCAGTACATTTCAAAGGTCTCTGAGACATTCAACTAATTTTTCTCCCTTTGAAATCACCTGAGAATTGCACCTCTCGCTCACTGCCTATACGTTTTCATCAGCAGCTTCCCAAATTGCTGTGATGGGGCCTCCTTCTGCCTGATAGACACCCCGGGGAAGTCCATCGTTGCCATAACCCCAGTGATATCAAACTTGCCCTCTTCAAATGACGTTTGAGACCTCTAGTTACAGTGGAGAAGAATGGCAGCAAGGGGAACGTGAATTTATTCGATGCCTGCTCTCCTCCTTTGCTGACTCAGAGCCACTCGTGGCCACTGTAAATTTAAACTCTCAAGCAGGAAAGTGCCCTGCAGAGCAAAGCTGATGGCTTTGTCTCCTCTGCATGCTGTATGGGTCTGAGATAATCCATTCCTGCAGTTCACTGGCAAGGATGCCAGGCAAATAGCAGCCTGATTTTAACAGGCTGGCTCAAGGCACTTGCAAAGTAGACAAAGGGCAGCATCCTGCCAAAGGGCCAGGACTGCCACAGGGGCAGACACTTTCCAGGTGATGCTACAACTAGGCTGGCTCTCCTGGGTGTGAGAGGTGGTCCACACAAAGGCCAGCCCAGCTGCTGCCTCCTGCCCCTGCCCCACCTCACTGGAAAGGATGCAGAAAGCCAGGCCTGGGGCTGCAGGGCATGGTCTTCACCTTCCTGTCTGACCCCACCTTCTCCCATCACTTTCCTGGTGGGATTTCTGCCTTGGCAACAGAGAAGCTTTGCGTCTGTGATACCAGGAAATGCGGGGCAGGGGGGCAGCTCTAGCAGTTTCCAATGGCAGTCCCAATGCCTGGGGCCAGGCTACCTCTCCCCATGTCTGTGAGGGACACAGGGTTTCTCTGGAAATTCCTAGGATGGGGAAAACACATAAAGATCTGTAAACTGTGAGCGGAGTAAACAAACCCTCATGGTATATTCAGGCACTGATAATGCAAACCACAGACAAACATAGAACAGGGACAAATCTCTTATCAGTAAACCATGCAAATACTTAGATCTTAATGCTTCTTCTCTTTAGAGCTGCCATTTCATGACTGGCTTAGACTTACTGAGGTCTTTTTTGCTGTTGAAAGAGTAATCCCATGTCCAGCTCAGCCAAGCAGTCCCACCTCCCCATCATACTAACACCAACTTCTATGCAAAAAAAAGGAAAGCGACAGCCCAGGGTTGGTGTGCTCTGCAGAGAAGCTGATTGGGGTCTTGCAGAGCAAACCTTGGTGACATGAGAGCAGTCTGGATTTTCAGTAATAGCCCAATAATGAGTGAAAGTCATCACAACCTGTGAGGATTACCTGGCTATCCCAGTCCTTCCATGGAACCAGTCCCTGTCAAAAGAAAGGATCCAAAGAAGAATTCAAGAACTACTTCAGAAAATGCTTGGATGCTGCAAGTGAACTTCATGTGACTCTCCATGCAGCTGACTTGAAGCCAAAATAAGAAAGAGAGTCTGGGATCTGGAGGATGCCCTCATATTGCTCATGTTATTTAGTAGCCTTGAACTTGGTTGAAATTCTCCAAACACCATTGTCTGTGCAAGACTCTGTCTCCTAAGCTCCTTGCCATTCTCAGCACCTTTGAAGTGATAAGGACAACACTCCACACCAATGCTGTGTAGGGTCAAAGCATTGGAGAGCTAATGAGGCTCCTGCCCCTTTCCCCTTACAAGGATCCAGACCCTCGTGTGCACCCTTCTTCACTGGGTGAAATATATTCTTCAGGCAGCCCTTCAGTGCTCAGCCTCCTGGCACCACACTGAACTTCCTTGTAGTCAGCAGAAAGCAGTGATTTATTACAACCGATGGCTTGATCAGGGGGTAGGGAGGGGGGACGACGAATCTCCCAAAGGAAGCTTTGCTTGACAATGTCTCTTTCCTACACTTCCTAAGAGGGACTCCATGGGGGATGACCAACTGTGGAAAAATTTTGCTAATGTCCCAGGACAAGAATTATGATTATTTGCTGGGCTTCCATCCACCGTGGGGAATTCTGGCTCGTGACATCACCCCATTGTTCCCGCCAGTGCCAAGAACACGCTAGGATCCCGTCTTCTCAATGGTTAAGGCCCTTTCCTGTTTGCTCGTTCCTTGTTTCCAAACAGCGCATTTCATGAATGCTGCATGGGACGTCTCTTTTCTTGAGCTGTTTTGTCCCTTTCGTCATGTCTGCCTGGAACTCTGCACAATGAAGTGAACAATGTATTCCTACAGTCAGAAACAAAAGGGAAAAAATAACCGCAGGAGGCAAAGCCCATCTTTGGCATTTAGAACCCTGTGTATGCCTTTGTTCCTTCTTTGGAAGCCGTGTTTGTGTAGCATGGACCCGGCCCTCTGCTCCAGCCTGTTGTTTTTCTTAATGATTTTAGTGTGGTGATAATGCCAGGAGTGTTGGCCCTGGGAAGCAGCGGCTCCTGCTCCTTATCAGGGGAATGGGGACAGTTTCAGGAGCAGTGCAGCTTCTTTCTGTCTAGGAGGTCAAGGGGAACCACCGCTCCCAGTCCCAGCTGACCCCACAGCCCATAGTACTGGGGACAGGGGATGGAACAATTGAATCAATAGGGGATGGAACAATTGAATCAATACGGGATTGAACATTCAGCTTAAAATGAGTAGCCACTCTTGAAACCACCAGTTAGATACCGGAATAATACTCTCTGGGGATGGTTGATGCTGGGAGAGCTGTTTTACCCTACATCTAGATGTTCTTCTTTGCAAACCTAAAGGCAAACTACTTTTTAAAAAGTCAGTGTTGGGGTTTTTTTCACACAGAAATTCTGTAGCTCTGACAAAGATCTCAGAGAAGGGTCAGTTCAAAGTGGTTCTGGTCAATGTGATCCTGGTCAATGCAATCCCAACCCCTCCTTTTCTCTGCAGGGTTCCTACACCCCTGCAACAAACAGAGACTTTCCTCCATAGCCCCACATCCTTTAAAATCTTTGAAACACTGGTGCCAAACATCCATACATGTGCTGGTCAGGTTTGTGCCTGCTCAGTTACAGTAGGGTATTTTCTGGAGAAAAAAAAAAAAAAAATAGTTCAAACTCCATTCAGTAGGCATATATGAACAAGAAGGTGTAACATTTTCTGCGACAGTGTAAATCTCTTGGGATTTATGAGAAATGTAGAAAACAAGTGGGAAATCTTGGATGAAAGGTCTCGTTTGCAGAGATGTTTTTGGACCTGGCATTAAAGGCAGATATGTGGCAGATATCTGGGCACTTGTTGTCTTCTAGTGGCACAGTAAGAGATCTTTACACAGTTACGGGTAGTGCCAGGCACTTCTTGGAAGTGTAAGCTAAGTGACAAAGCTATGGCCACAAAAGGAGTCTGGTAAAGAAAATAGCTTGAACCCAGATCTCCAAAACCCCAGGTTAACTTGAGACGCTTCTTCCTTCCTGGAGACATGAGAGGTCTTCATGGGACAGAGTTCTCTGCTGATCCTTTCAGCAACTGAACCCTGGAAAGCCTTATTGCTGGGGCTCTGTCTCACGCTTCATGCAAACAACTGGTACCACCTTTTCTAAGAAAGAGCCCCTTCTTTAAGCAAAATGATGTCATTTATGCCCCAGCCTTTCCTCTGTGTGGGTAACTACTGCTGCGTTACCTTCCCCACGTTGAGGATATCTTCTTTCACCCTGCAGCGACCAGAACGAGGATCACAGAAGCTGGAGCCAAGGGCGATTTATTGTATCATCGAACTGGCATCTGGAATGTCACATAGTATCTGAGCTCTGACATAACTCTGAAACTTGGCACAGCTGGAACATGGGCTGTAACAGGTAATGCTGCTATTGTATTTCCCTATTTTCTTTAGAATGATTGTTGCATTGGCACAGAGGTTAAAAACTTCCCTCTGCTTGTTTGCCTACCACACTGAAGCTTTATTTTATCAGTTATATCTTTTTTTCTTATTATTTTAAAATAAAATTTGCACTATTTCTGATTTTCTCTTCCTAACGTTCCCTACCCTGCAATTTTAGCTCCATTCCCAGGTGTCCATTTTTCACCTGCTCTGACCTCCCGCACCCCCTCACTTCATCCCCACTCAATAAACGGAGCTCTCGCCAGTATCTCTGCTCTCATGTGCCATCATAGTCAGAGTCGTTTGGTGAACAAGAGCCATAATTTCCCCTGAGCATATTGTTTTTTGATCCCACCATGGGTTTTCCCCTGCACACATCTTCTGAGTGCATTTGGCATGAACACAGAGAGGGATTCACACTGCTGCTTGGTCTGAGTGAATGTTAAAGCCTCTTGTCACTGTTTGCAGAATGCAAACGCAACCCATTTTACTTGCATGAGATGCAGAAGCGACTGCTCAGATGAAAGCAGTTTTCCACACTCTGGCTCACTGCACGTTTTGTTATTTCTCTTCCCATTCCCCGTGCACGTGTTACACTTTCCATGAGACCTCATAGTCACTCACTGTAATTGCCATCATCTTGCATCTGTTCACAACAACAGTGCAATAAAACCCTAAATTGTTCATTGTAAACAAATAAAAATACACTCCCTTTCCTAAGAAGCCTTTAAAAACATCTTGAAAAAGGCAGTCAAGTGCAGTAGTCCTTTGCTGGCTTTTCTAACATGCTTGTGCTCCTAGCTATACTCCGCTCCCAAGATTTACCCCAGATTTGTGAAGCCTGGAAGTTTTTATCCATCCCCGTGGTGGTCAGTACCCAATGCCACTCTGGAGGACAGTTTCTTACTTCTCCGTAACACACACGCTGGGCAAGATGAAGGTGCTTTGCCTGCCTCCTTGGGCACGCCAGGAGGTGACTTCTATATTTTTACATTATTGGCATCGTAAAAATGTGCAGATAGCGTCGATTATGCCATCATTAATGTTGAAGCAGAACCAGGCAGCCGTCAGACAGTTTTATTGCAAGAAATTTTAACCGTTCAACCTAGAAAAAGACTTCAAACTGATTTCACGAAAAAAAAAAAAAAAGAGAGAGAGAGAAAGCAGGGACTTTCATTTAGCTGCTTAATTTTGTTGACTTGAATAACAATTTTACTTGGAATTTAACTTTTCCTCAATTCTACCTACTTCACCCAGGTTAAACCAGCATTCCCGTGCAGACCAAGTCAGCCCACTTTTGTGCAATTTCCCTCCCCCCCTCCCTTGC
>VYZM01004893.1:81964-96239 GCA_013398915.1 Dromas ardeola | reverse complement strand
AAAAAAAAAAAAAAATCCTGAAAGGGTTTGTTCCAGAGGGAACTTTGCACATGGTTTAATGTGAGCCTAGTAATTTAAAATAAAAATACTGCTGGTAAAGTACTATGTATATCTCCTTGTGTGTATAATGTCTCATCTTTAGGCGACTTATTGCACACGTGCCATATGTAGCATCCTGAAATCTGTATATTTATTTAAATCTATTATTTTTTTTGGACAACAATTTGCAAAATTTAATTTGTAATAAATAATGACAAAAGTCAATACCATGTTTCTCCTGTATTTGATGGCTGGGTGGTAGTGGATGAAGCAAAAGAAACCCACATGGTGAAAATGAGCAGGACAGCAAAGCTGGGTGAGAATGGGGAGGGTGTGTAGTGTAGTCTTGTCAACAGTCCTGAGCAAATTTCAGTTCAAAGTGAATCCATATAGCTGACTTAAACATTCCTTAACTTAAAATAAATACCTTGCTCCTTTCTAGCTGTCTATGGGAATAGAGATGTGAAATCATCCTTAACTTGTTGTGCACAGGGCTGTGGATGCTGAGACCAGCTTGAGTCCTTGTGCCAAGGGATCCTGTTAATGTTTTCCTGTGGTTTAGTCCTTTGCCTCAAATCCTTGTAGCAGCTCCACGTCAGCATCGCAGGGACAGAGCAACTATGCAGCCTCTCCTGTGCCCACTAACTTTTAGATCTGAGTTTTACTGATTGATTTTAATCCTTTTTTCTTTTTTTATTAAGTACAGTTAAAAAGTCATTATCCATTTCATGGTCCTCTTTGCATGAAGACTACACCATAGATTAGTCTCGTGTAGTTAACTCAGTGAATCTCATGGCATAGTTGTGAGAAAGGAATAAAAAAGAAACATGAACATAATAGCCAGCACTGTGCTTGCTGCATACCCAGAAAACATAGCACTTCTTCCTGGGTTTCCATGGCTTCCTGGGAGCAGCCCCATCCTTTCCTATTGCCCAGCTTTCTTGGCTGAGCTGCATCACCCGTGGCCCAGCCCCACTCTGTGGCTTGGAGTTAGAGTGTGTGAAAATCATGCTCCTTCAGACGTTTCTATGACAATAAGTCATAGTTTCTATGACTTTAATGATAAACATCCATGATAAACAGGACCTCGAATTACAGGTAAGAGGGAAAAAAGGGTACTTAAACACTGCAAATTTCCTACGTATAATATCTAGGGTGCAATTCTCCCCTTTTCTGCTCAAACTTGTTCCAGAACAGGCCTGAAAATTTTGCCTCTTTGGGGCAATTTCCATGGTGTCCTGCTTGAACTGATTTCGGGTGGTGTGAATGAAGAAGCTGAGGGCTGTTGGAAATTAATTCATTTCCCAGGAATGATTTCCCCACCATCTGGAATGTCTATTGAGCCAGCCTTGGGCCCAGCCTTTTGTTTGTTTTTCTTAAGTCACAGAAGAATTATGGCCTTAGTCAGCCCTTGGTATCAGAGAATAAAGCATCCCTGCTTGGGCAGCTCATGGCCCAGCTACCTGTGAGAGTAATAGCACAAGGGGAGCATCACCTTTGCTGGAGGTGTGGCCATATGACATAGTCTGCAGCCCTGCTACAATATGTGGGCTTGAAACAAGACATTTAAACAAGGAGAATCTGAGCTAATTCATTTGTCAGTGGGTTGTGGGGTTTTTTTATGGCCCTAAGATCAATGAACAGAGGAAAAATTCCATATAGGGCTGAATGATGGGAAATCTTCCAGGGCAGGCTCTCCACATTGACTTGGGGAAAGTTTAGTCTCACCGGTGAGTACTACAGAAGGAAATATTGGAAGTCAATAACACATCTGGATAACCAGTTTAAAAGTACCAGAGTCCAGACATCCGGAAAAGCCCCCCAGGGCTCAGAAGACCTCCTTGCTAGGATCTTATTTAAGGCCCCTCAGGTGTCCCACCCAGTGCTGAAGAGCAGCCTGAGCCTGGCAGTAACCCCATGGTGTTGCCAACATCTGTGCAAAGCCCAGCCCTTTGGGTAGAGTTTTAATTACAAGAGCTAATTAGGTATCACCCGAGGGAAGGAGAGAATGGAAATGCTTAAGAGCATTTTAATTAGGGTGAAAAGGGAGGACGAGCTTATTCTGAGGTTATTGAACTCCATAATAAATATTAGCTGAAGTAGGTTGAAGGAGGCATATTCTAAAAATTCTCACATGTAACAGGAAAGAACAGAATAACAAAACTTTATTAAAGAAAAAAATCCAGGAAAGGGGGCAACTTCCAAAACCAGTTCTAAGTATTAGTGCTACGGTATTTTTCCTAAGATACAACTTTTTGATTGAGCAGTCCTTTTTATGATTGACACTTCCCATAAAAGTGAACCTCTTCTGCCCTGCACGTGACTGGCATTTTTTCTGCAGCAGGAGTTCCTGAAGAAGAAGAAGAACCTTTATAGATGGCCCGCAGGCAGCTAACTTTCCCTCTGTACTGTGGGACATTTCTGTCCTCATCAAGTTAGGCAATATTTTTTTTGGTGGGACTTTGTTTAGGAAAAAATTCTTCACAGAACGAGTGGTCAGACACTGGAATAGGCTGCCCAGGGAGGTGGTGAAGTCACCATCCCTGAATGTGTTTAAGAGTCGTTTAGATGTGGTGTTGGGGGATATGGTGTAGGGGAGAACTTTGTAGAGTGGGGTTGATGGTTGGACTTGATGATCCCAAGGGTCTTTTCCAACCTGAGTGATTCTATGATTCTACGTTCACATTTCCCATTTGTTGAACTTCCCTCGGGAACTGGGTCTTGAGTTTAACCCTTAATCACTTCCTTTAAGAGGTGATTGGTAGGAAAGCTGAGGCAGGTGGAGCTGGCATAAAACTGTTAGGTGAAGCACATCTCCATCTGTCACACCTTCCTCTGGCGCTTAGCAGGAGCATTATACTGCCTGTGAGCCTGTTTGAAGTCCTTTCCTCAATCTCAGACCTGCTCATTGATGAGTAACTGGGTGTGTCTCACTCATCCAACTTCTGTAAGACCTTTGAGGAGACTTTACAGCCACTCCCTTGTCAAAAGGAAACGGTGTGTTTCTCTTCACTGCAGTGCTCTAACAGGTTGCCCTGCAGAGGCAAGATGGTTTCATTGACCTCCCTGAGGGAAAGGCTTCTGAAGCGGAGAGGTTGACTTAACAACCTGCGGTAGGTCAACCCAGCACCCTTCAGTCCTCATCCCCCTTTTTCCCCTAGCATTGACTCTGATGCTAGACTAAACCCTGCTGGGCAAACTGAGCTGGTAGAAATCCAACTCAGGAGAAGCGAGGAAGGAGGTTTCTGATGATTTAGTGACTTCAGCTGGGCCAGATGAGTCTGGAGCTGAAAGATGAAGCCCCATGAGCAGCTAAACATATGGCTGAGACACCGAAATGTGGGAGGCCACAAGGACCATTGAGCTTTTGCAGGTGGAATATACCATAGAAATGACTTCTGGTGATTTTGGTTTTTCATCTCAGCTGACAGCAGGAGGCTTGCAAGTGGATGGAAGCTGAAGCAGATAATTTAAATGGGCACAGTCAGATTAAGTAATCACATAGTTTAAAAACATATTTGTTAGCTGTTCTGGGTAATGAATACAGGCTCATGCCCCATGCTGGCAGTGAGCTCCAGGTAAGTATATCCTTGATCCCACAAGGAACTTGGTGAAGCACAGGAGGTGTGAGGAGGGAGCTGAAGCCCTGCAGCCAAAGCAAGCCGTCAGCAGAGCCGTGTCTCATCACTGGACGTGAACCTTTTCCAGGTGCTTGAGGCTGGTGTTTGCTTTCCCAGGCTCACCGTGGGGATTTGTTTTGAAGCAATACAGTGGAAGGATATCTTCCTTTTCACCTTCTGCTGTGATCCTAGAGGGTGCCTGCTGCTGAAATGAGGAGCACAGAGGGGAAAACTGCTTGTTTTCTGATTTAAACAAACTCTCTTTCTGCAGTTGCATTGGTGAAGGGGAGGGAGGATGCCACTGGCTCCATTAAAGAGTCTGCGCTGAAAATCAGCATTCCTGTAGTGAGTTTGGAGCACACTGGAAGTACAGCTCAGTGCGTAGATGGTGTAGTCTGGAGGACAGGGTGTTAACACCTTGATGAGCAGCTTTCCCTTGTGAATTGTTGGGAAAATGCTTGAAGTGCTCCATTCCAAAGGAAAGAATGACAAGGCTGATCAGAAAGACTTTCATGAACTCCAGGATCTCTTGTCTGTGACAGGGTTGTTCTGTCAGTATACTTAGGAGTTGTGAGAGTCTAACAGAGGATAGAAAATCATCTTCCCTTTCCTCCCAAAGACAGAGACCTCCCTTCAGCATATCCACGCATTCATTTTATTATGAGCCTAATGGCACATTATTTGCAATATGTGTTAACCAATTCAATAAGTCACCCTGATGGCTTTTTTTTTTTTGTAGTTTTCAGTACGTGCCATGAAAATCTCCAAGACTTCATTTCAGCAGCGAGACCATAACAGTTTAGACAAGATCTTAAATGGTGAATAACCCTGTCCCTGGAGATTTGATGGCAAATACAAAGTATGCCTCTGTGACTTTATTATTGAAACAGAATGATCTCCCTCCAGCTCCGTTGGAGGGGGAGGAGGAGGGAGCACACATGGAGCAATTAAGAAAAATGTCTTTGACCTTCAGCAACTTAATCAGCTGCCAGTGTTCTTTCTAATAGTGTGCTAATGGTTAAGTTCTTCTGGATGCCATAAAAAGTGCTATAACTGGAGGCTACAATAAAGTGCTGATCAACCCATCCAGTGAGTCAATCCAAAAGTAATATCTGTCTTTGTAATGACTATAATAAAACCTATGCCAAAGCCAGCAGATGACGTGAATAAGAATGCTGCTTAATTATGCCGGGCTGCAATGCTGGGTGAATTTGCCACACTTCTGTTAACCTGCTCTGGGGTCACATTCCCACTCCTACCTAGGAAAGCCAAACTTTATATTTGTGTGGCCAGTGCTCCAAGGACAGTCCTAAGAGGATTGGGCATCTCCATCCAAGCCAGCTAGAGTTTTGGTGCAGAAAAGGCTGTTAGTTTGGGCTGGGGATGTTCATCCCGGCAGTAACTGCACTGACAAAAAGTAAGATGGAAGCATGACTGCGATTCCCTTGTTGACTTCTAGCTGGGAAGAGGAGAAAAGGTGTTTATAAATTTTATGTATCCCAGTGTTAAAGATAGCCTAATATTTAATGCCGTGGTATTAAAAGTGGGTGAAAGTTCACTGGAGCACCCAATGCAGGACTGTGGTGTGAAGTGGTGGAGTGCTATGCTAAAAAGGCACAGAAAGAGAAAGCACACCTGGTAGAGGGGAAAGGCCTGGATGAAACAAAAAGACCCTTCATAGAGTTGGGGATGGAGCAGAGGAGCTGACAGAAGTTGACCACCGTCCCTGAGTATTTACCATGAAGAAGGCGATGAACTTCAAAGGTACCTCATGGGATAACAGGAGTAGAGGGACTGCAGGATCCTTCCATGCATGTTTCCTTTTCTTGATCTCCCTGAGAGCTGAGGGCATTCAGCATCCCCTGGGAATGGCTCACCTCTTGCAGGATGGAGCACAACCCACACTGGGCTTTCTCTCTCACCCCCATGCCCTTTACAAGCCAGGTTTTCCCTGTCTTGTCCTTTGCAAAGGCACAGGTGAATAGCGGGGTCAGTGGGCAGCCAGAAAACCAACACTGGGATCTTAAACCTCCCTGCTTTGGGAATTGTCCATCTGCCCACAGGCAACAGGGGAATCGGATGGAGCACGAAGGGACGGCAGGTGCCAGGAGACGAAGCACCTGCTGCTATTGACGGAAGGATGGCAGCTCTTTTCCTACAAAACATAGCTGGTGTTTTGGGATCCCGTTGAGCACAAAGCTGCTCTCCAGGATGCTAAGAAGCAGGAACGTAATTCACAAACCCAGCATGGAGCTGGTGGAAAACACGCCGCAGCCTTTCAAGGAATCGTGGAACGGATTCCTCCCCCATCAGTAAAGAAAACAGGATGCAGGCCACATTCCTGCTCGCATAGACAAGGCTCTCCACACTAGCACAAACACATTTTCTCCGTTCCAATTAAACCCTGGCTTTATATCACCTTGCTGCTGATAAGGGTCTGATTAATGGAAGAATTGTCTTTTTTTTTTTTTTTTTTTTTTTTTTTTTTTTTATTAATAAAGTCTCTGGTGTTAATTGTTTTTTCCCTCTCCCATTTCTTGTTTAAAAGGTGCTTTCGAGGAGGGCTGCTGATTGTGCTGGAAGTTGTATGGGAACACTTAGTCTCTTCCTGGTTTTGTTTTTGGGGCTAACTGCTGCCACTGAGACTAGCAGGTCCAACAGACAAATCACCTCTGCGGATAACCAGCAAAATCCTGCCCTTGTGCCTCCCGATAAACAAGTGCAGATTCATGTGTTTGTTCATGAAACAGAAAGCGGCCAGAACAATGATTTGGTGACTTTTTGCCAGTGTTGTTTCCTTTAGAGAGCCAACTTCCCTTGCTGAGCCTCAGGTACATAGCAACAGCTCAGCAAAACAAAAGTCAACCACTGCAAGGCATTAGAAAAATATTATCCAGGTCCGAAGGGTGGGGCTCACCTTCCCATTGGCACCCTGGTGCTGGGATCGGCCCCAACGCCAAACCTTCCCGCCATGCAGCCGCATGCATGCCAAGCTAATTAGCTAACCATTCTTCTCCCAGGGAAAGCTGCTGGAGCAGCATGAGCGGTGGCTTCTTCTCCAAGCCCATGGGGGACGGTGCAGGGACGTGCACATGTGTCATGGTTTAAGCAAAGGGACAGAGTCTTAATTTAAAAATGTGGTTTCTTCATGGGCAATGAAGCTGGTGAGTCTGGAGCACGAGTCTTGTGAGGAGCAGCTGAGGGAGCTGGGGCTGTTCAGCCTGGAGAAAAAGAGGCTGAGGGGAGACCTTCTCGCTCTCTACAACTACCTGAAAGGAGGGTGTAGCGAGGAGGGAGTCAGTCTCTTCTCCCAAGGAACAGGTGATAGGACAAGAGGAAACAGCCTCAAGTTGCACCAGGGGAGGTTTAGGCTGGATATTTGGAAAAATTTTTACACTGAAAGGGTTATTAAGCATTGGAACAGGCTGCCCAGAGAAGCAGTTGAGGCACCATCTCTGGGGGTATTTAAAAGATGGGTAGACATAGTGCTTAGACATATGGTTTAATGATGTTTTTTGTTAGAGTTAGTTTGATGGTTGGACTAGGTGATCTGAAAGGTCCCCTCCAACCTAGGCAATTCTATGATTCTATGATTCATTCATCAAATCTCCTTCACTCTCTGCCCTCCGTGGGGTCATGTCGGGTGGGAATGGCTCCATCACCATATTTTTTGTCACAGAATCACAGAATCGTAGGGTTGGAAGGGACCTCTGGAGATCATCTAGTCCAACACCCCTGCCAGAGCAGGGTCACCCAGAGCAGGTGGCACAAGAACGCGTCCAGGCGGGTTTGGAATGTCTCCAGAGACAGAGACGCCACCACCTCTCTGGGCAGCCTGTGCCAGGGCTCTGCCACCCTCACAGGAAAGAAGTTCCTCCTCATGTTTAGGTGGAACTTCCTATGCTCAAGTTTGTGCCTGTTACCTCTTGTCCTGTCACTGGGCACCACTGAAAAGAGCCTGGCTCCATTCTCCTGACATCATGACATCCTCCTGACATCCTGAGTATTTATAAGCGTTGATAAGATCCCCCCTCAGTCGTCTTTTTTCCAGACTGAAGAGACCCAAGTCCCTCAGCCTTTCCTTATAAGAGAGATGTTCCAGTCCCCTAATCATCTCTGTAGCCCTTTGCTGTCCCCTCTCCAACAGTTCCCTGTCCTTCTTGACCCGGGGAGCCCAGCACTGGACACAGCACTCCAGCTGTGGCCTCCCCAGGGCAGAGCAGAGGGGGAGGATGACCTCCCTCCACCTGCTGGCCACACTCTTCTTGATGCACCCCAGGATGCCATTGGCCTTCTTGGCCACAGGGGCACATTGCTGGCTCATGGGCATCCTGTTGTCCCCCAGGACTCCCAGGTCTCTTTCCACAGAGCTGCTCTCCAGCAGGTCAGCCCCCAACCTGTCCTGGTGCAGGGGGTTATTCCTCCCCAGGTGCAGCACCCTACACTTGCCCTTATTGAATTTCATAATGTTCCTCTCTGCCCAGCTCTCCAGCCTGTCCAGGTCTCTCTGTATGGCAGCACAGCCTTCTGGTGTGTCAGCCACCCCTCCCAGCTCTTGCTGGTGTGTCAGCCACCCCTCCCAGCAAACTTGCTGAGGGTGCACTCTATCCCTTCATCCAGGATATTCCTTCATCCCTTCATCCATCCTTTTTCCAGCCTCTAAGATGCAGAGTCCTGAGGAGAGATGTGATCAGGGAGCCACATTGTTCCTCATGCCTCAGCCTTGGTGCAGAAGTAAGGCACTACAGACCCTGGCTGCCACAGAGCTGACACCACGTTCTAGAAAGGACATGTAGGACTCAGCCTCTGAAGTGTCCTTGAGCATCTCTCTCCCCTGTGCTGGAGCAGCTCAGCTCTGCTTTGTCACTGTGTCCCTGGGGAAGCTCACTAGGAGACGGTGCTGAAATGATTGATAGAGCAGAAATGTTTGAGACCCTCCACTTATCTCCGAGACATGTCAGTGAGGGGAAGCGCAGCCAAAGAGCTCAGAGGGACAGGATGAGAAAGAAACTAGCAAAATTAGTGACTGATAAAGTAAATGGAAATCGTGAACAATGAAGGAATCAGCCGGTCTGGGCCAGTGGGGTTGAAGGTATCTGAGTTAACACGGGAAATTCTCTGCTAAAAAGTCCTGTCTAGTGTACGGTGGGCTGCCATCATCTCCCCAGGCTGGTCTCACCTGTGGGAAACTTCTAGAGTTCCCTGTGTTGCTGTGCCCACCTGGGCACCTGCTGCTGGGTGAAGCATTAGCTGCGTGCTTGCTGTGTGAGGGGTGTGTGTGACCCACTCCACACCACCACATTTTCTGAAGTTGTGCAATACTGCCCTGTTGATTGCTTCCCGACGTTTGCTGATGGGTGACTGCCTTTCCCCAGTCAGGCTGGCCTTTTCCTTTCTCCTTCTATCTCCACATTTCCCTGACTGAAGATTTCCACACTTTCTCTGCACATCTTTCCCCGTCTCCATCTCATGGCTGTGGGTCCCCTGCTCTGCTTTTCTCTCCCCTTTCTTTATCTTTCTAACTTTTTGCTGTTATGACTATGTCACGATTAGTTCCTGTTTTGTTTCTTTTTTCTTTCACCTTTTCCTCTCTGCTCTTCCTTGCTCTTATATTTTGCTTTCCACAGCAGGTGAATTTTTAGATTTAAGTCAAAAAGATGGTATCAGGGCAACAAAAGGGATGGGTGAGAGATGTCAAGAAGAAAGACACAAAGCAATGAAAGAGAGAGAAGCAGCATGAAAGCTCAATGTCAGCTCATGTGTAGGGGGTAAGCAATGAAATGAATTTGTCACAGGGTCTACATCCATATTGCTAAGGTCACCTACCCCACATGCAGATTTGCATCCACTGGCCCAGTGGGGATGAGCAACTCGTGTCCCACTGCTTAGGGGGGTTCCTCCAGAGCACGGTGTCTGGGTCCAAACAGTTCTCAGCATGTCTCTTCTCTGAGCTTTTTTGAAATATTATTGCTTTTGTAGTGGTTTCTCAGGTCACAATGATGGCTTTGTCACAGCATGATGTTTCTGTAGCACAATGCTGAGGACATGTGCTGTGTGGTTTAAAACGCAGCGGGAGGGCATGGGGGAGAGCCTGCAGGCTCCCAGTCTGCTGGGAGAGATTGGGATGGAGAACAGCCTGATCCATGCTGCCTGTGGGGAGCCATCCCTGGAGCACATTGTCCCCAGAACCGCATCTGCTTTGCTTCAGAGAGGGTCATCTGATGCATCAGACAGCACAGGCATAGATGGTGTAAACCAGCTGAAGACAGGATAAGAAGGATGCTCTGAGGAAGAGTCACGTAATCAGGAGTCCCCTGAGCCGTCAGGGGAAGGTGACACCAAGCCTGCCAGCAGCCGTGCCCAGCTCTGGGTGCTGTGCTGTGCACGGGAGCCAGCTCACTGGAAAGGGACCTCACACCACAGCTAGAGCCTCTCTGTTTGTCTGCCCTTCCCACTTTCTACCTAAATGACCTCAGGGTTGCATCGCTCTTGCTTCTCTGTAGTTGGATGCTGTTGTTAAGCCTATAAACAGAGATGGATATCTCAGTGGGCCCTTCTTGCAGGATCACATCCAAATGCTGAAAGCTGGAAGAACATCCAGTATGGGATGGTGCATGCACAGGTAGAGATAGATGTGAGAGGCACGTAGAAGTCCCTTGGACAGAGGGGTATGCATTGTAAGTGAATGGCTGGACGGTCAGATTCTGCCCCTTGGGGACTTGTTCCCTCCCAGCTTGTTGTATGATGTGTCAAATCTCAAAGTCAAAGGTGTTAAGCAAATACCGAACACTCATACATCTCTTAAACATGGAGAGGAAATATCCCTCTTTGTTGCTGTGGAACTGTGTCAACTCTTAGGCCAGACATGGCAATGCAAGAGTGAGTATGCACTGCCTGAGGTGTATGTGCAGGTAAGCTGCCTCCACCTGCATCTGGCTTTGCTTGGAGGTGTTGGTGGGTGCAGTGGTGTGCTCTGACTGTCCCATTCCCTTGTAAAAAGAGAAGCCAACGTGACTAAGCCTGTTACCCCTTTGCACCATTCTCTTTTTGCCTTTCTCCTCGTCTATACTTCAAGTTGCTCTTGAAAACTTGCATATTTTGGCTTCTGAGAAATGAGCTGGAGGGCTACAGTGGGGGCAGCTGGAGAATTTTTGGGGACATGAATCATTGTCACAGAGGCGTAAAGCTTGAGGAAAGGTATGGAAATTTTGGAAAAAAAGAAGTACAGTCTACTTAGGTAAAGGACACTGCGGAAGTTTTAGGTACTAAGAAGTACAAAGTTCAACTACTGTTTTATTGGTCATATCCCTAGAGGGGTTAGTAGAGCACTTTTTCACTAAGCTCAGAAATTTAAAGGATCATGAATCTGTATGAAAATGATTTTAGTGTAACACTGACTTCAACATCTGGCTGTATAGAAGTGGGTCTTTTTTAATTGCTTTTTTGATGTTGAGCCAGCAAATGTCATGTTTGAAGTGTGCTTTTTAACAGAGGAGCTAGGAGCGTACTTTAATCTTTCTGAAAAGAACAGAGTCTCATATCACACCATGATTCTAGGAGTTGGGGATTTAAGGAAGACGTCAAATAAAAGTTGTAACACCAATTGCTACATCCTTGTCTTGGGGAGGGATCCCACTTTCCAGTTGGAAACCTGGAGCCTTAGTCCAACTGGGCAACTACTTGTACACATTTTGAAAAGAAACACACTTTTCTCCCTTGAGTAGACCTTCAGCCTTGGATGTGTGTTTTGATATGCTGGATGCCCAGTTCCCCACTGCCTGAACTGCGATTGATCTGCCCTCTCAGAGCAGGGGCAGCAGAGAGAGGGAGAGCCTAGGCAAGTTGGAACACCACCTCCACAACTGATGCTTCCTTCAAGGGCTGCTCTTTCTGTGTCACCTTTGAATTTTAGCCAATTAGCCTCTAGAGTGTGATTTAAATATTGTTGCTAATGTTAATGTAGGGTGCATATGTTTTGATATTTACAGCTTGCCTGCAGGCTGGGAATAACACTTGTCATCCAGAGAGGAGAAGGAACAGCAGGGCCCAGAGACCTGACAATGAAGGGTAGATGTTTGTTACTCATCAGAGATGTCCCCCCCCAAGAACCATAGAATCACAGAATGGTTCGGGTTGGAAGGGACCTTAAAGCCCACCCAGTGCCACCCCCTGCCCTGGGCAGGGACACCTCCCACTAGACCAGGTTGCTCAAAGCCCCATTCAGCCTGGTCTTGAACACTTCCAGGGATGGGGCATCCACAACTTCTCGGGACAACCTGTTCCAGTGCCTCACCACCCTCACAGTAAAGAATTTATGTGTGCTTCAAATCTGCCCCAAGGGACCCTCTGTTAGGGAAAGAGAGCAAGACAGGCCCTGTTGGTCCTGGTGTCCTCTGCTGTCCTGGTCTTGGAAAAAGCCACGTGTGACTGGCATCAGGAAGATGATTTCTTTAGATCATTTCACACTGCACAGGTCTCAGTCAAAGGTTTAAACAAACCTCTATACCCAGCACATGGAAAAAGCCCTCCATAGCTTGAGTGGGGTGTGAGGGACATGATGGTGGAGTCTGCAGCATATGCAGGGTGAAATATCTGATTTGTTTGTGGGTGTTGGTACTGGTCCAGCAGAAGGCACTAGCCATCCTGAGGTTGAGTGCCGTGCTGCCTAAACAGGGATGGAAATCCTGAGCCCTGTTTGGCACTTTGGTCTCTGACTCAGCAAAGCGGAGAGAGGCACCCTGGATGGGACTGATGACACTCAGCACCCAGGTGCAGAGCCCAGTCTGTAGGAGATGCCCAGGTGGGGACAGTGTGAGTGTTCTGCATGAGCCAGATTAAGTGCTGCTCAGAGATGCCTCTCGGAGGTGGATGTGGACCCTGAAATGACTATCTATGATTCATTGCCCAGCTTACACCTTTCTCTGCTAAAGCGGGCACCTCCTTGTGTCTTCTCCACCAGCAGAAGACCCTGGTTAGATCACTGACTGACTGGAGGAGCTGGGTGCCTGAACCTCCAGACAATCCTCTACTTGAAGGTATTTAAAGCTGTCTCTCCAAAGGGCCTGACCATCGGCCTGGGAAATGCTCTAGGTGGAAGGGTTTTCCACCTCTCCTGTGAAGCTGGGACTCTGCTAGGATTCAAGCACTGAGCGGTCCCGCGATGAGTGCTGTAATGACCACTGGATGCCACAGACTGGAGAACCAGGGACCAAGTTGCCTGTTTTCTGCACCCCAAATGGCCTTGAGTTGTGAATACTTAGGAATGCTGTTGATCATAAGGCAGGACGTGCGTAGGGAGATTTCTACCTGAGACCTTTGTCCTCTAGGATATCTCAAGGAACTAAGATCAAGCAAAGCTTTCCTGGATCACGTTCCACATTCCCCTACCTATAACCACCCGTTAGATCCTGCCCATCAACATTTGCATAACTTCTGGGTTCCACTTGTCTTTGCATAGAAGAAAGCGGCTGTTAAAAGCCTGGTTGGACATCCTAAATCAGAACAGCCTTCACTTCAGCCTCACAGGTAGACCCATCAGCTGTTTTGTGCTCAACTTCCTCTTTGTGTCCATGTCTTCAGAGGCAGAAGAGGGATGCTGTTGCTGGCAGTGTGGTGAAGCCCAGTGCTGCTGTGTTGGAGGTAATTCTGAAACTGATAGGACAGTTTGAAACTGTGTTTTGCTTATGACTGTAATCATCCAGGAATGAAGTGACAGTCAGCAGTATCCTTCTGTTGACCTACCTATGACGCTGATTTAGAACATTGACATTCAAAGAAATAGTTCTGAAAGCAAGGGATGGTGTTTCAAGGAAATTTGTTATGGTTTATCGTCAGTCAAGCATTATAACTCCTGTCCTGCTTTGAGACTGTGAATGATTAACTTGGTTTGCCTCACTGTAGCATGAACGAGTTTTATGCATTTTTTTAACTACATTTGTTACTTGAAAAGCTATGTACCTGCTTCTTGGAGTGTAGCCACCTGTTGCTGCTAACAGCAAGCTGAATCAGACCTTTAATTCAACTCTATAAGCCTTGGTTTCTCAGCTTTTGCATTTATTGCAGAAGATCTCAGTTTGGACATCACTTGCAAGCAGTAATGAACAAGTTATGGTGGAAAGCAGAACTCTGACACCTTCGAGTCCTCATCACTGTCATCCACAGCATGCAGACCAGGTTGAGCCAGTCCTCCTTCACAAATGAAAAAGCACTTTAATTTCACTTGAAAAGTTTCAAGTGTGTTTAATGAGTCTTTCTTTTACTCTCTTAAAACCTGTGCCATCACCAGAGAAGGAACCACCAGAGATCCCTCTAATGTTCTTCATTGCTTGTCTTCCTCTGAAGCAACATAAACACATCATGCTTTTTTCTACATGGCTATTTTGTAAGTAATTTTAGGAGATCTAACTGTTCTGGGTCTAGTTCTTTAACTTATACACTCTCATAAAAGCATACATATAAAACACAGAATCCCAATACATGGATTATCCCAGTGCCAAGACAAGTGTATTTATTCTGTCCTGTCCACTTGTTTTATTGGTTTATGCCCACATGATTTAGAGAAAAGTTCACTGAAGCATTTTAAGGCAGTTTCAAGTGTAGACAATGATTTTTTTTTT
>VYZM01004893.1:0-81957 GCA_013398915.1 Dromas ardeola | reverse complement strand
AAGGGAGAAAATTATTTTTTTTTTTTTTTTTTTTTTTTGTAATATACTCCTTGGCAAGAATGTTTGGCCATGTTAATGTGTGTATGATGGTGATAGAGGAAGAAGGGAAAACAGAAGAAAATTAGAGCCTTTAAAAAGCTGTAGCAGCTTTCTGCATAGATCAGAGCATCATTATCTGATTGCCCCACACCTCAGCAAGTAGTTCAGAAGCAGCAGTTTTTACATGAAATGTGTGCCTGAGATACTTTGGGCTTCAAACCTGCTCTCTACAGAGCCTCTTGCCATTCTGCCAGCCCAAGAAATAGGTAAAAATGGAATAACTTCTACAGGGAGCAGCTCATCAGAGGCATCTGCTTGCAGGACAAGGAAAACATTCCTGATGATCCCCAGTTCTATTCTTGGTCTCACAAAATCATGCTCTTACACCAAGAATAGCAGATCTGCCTTGGAAGGCAAGGGGTGGGTGGTGGTGGTGAGGTTGAAAGGACATAAGAAATGCTTTCCCAGTACGCAGGTTTGTGGAATACTGAGCTTTAATCCTTTCCTGGAGTCAGGATGGAAATGCGTCAGTCATGGAATTGAGAGCAAAATGCCAAGATTCTGGGTAATCCATCCAAGATTCTGGGTAATCCATTTGGAGAAGCAGAGGGATCTGAAGAGACCACTTTGGTAATATATTATATTAACTAGGCAACTATCTGAAACTTGAGATTTAAGAAGCAGTCCAAACAATGCTGTGGTTGCTGCCTGAGGCCAGCAAAATGGTTTGAGGTTAAAAAAAAAAAAAAAGTACAGCTGTAATTTTGGATCAGACCCACTTGAGTGGCAAGGTTTGTCTGTAGGAAGGAAATGAGCCTAGCTTTGGAAAAAGGAATTTTCTCTCTGATAATCCAAGAACTGAAGAGTTGACTTGGTGCCGTAAGTAGGTCCTTGAACACAAGGAGGTGTTTTACAAGAACAGCTTTTTGCCCTTGTTGACATAACATACCGGCATTCTGTCTTTGGTTTTTGTGTTTTAAGACAGGGTGGAGATATGCAACCCCTCCTGGAGGAAATGGGCTTTCTTGCTTTATCTCTGGTAAAACAGTGGTTCTGATCTAATCTCATGCTTCAGGGCTGATCTGCAACTTGACTTTTGCTTGTGGGTTACGAATTGTTTTACCCCCTCTGATGAGATTGGATTTTGTACAAAGATGGGACAGAGACCCTCCAGCACCCCCTTACATGCACAGGGTCCCACGTGATCACCAGATAGGGGGTAAGGAAACTTTTCTAAGATTAAATTGGCAGGTTCACAGCTTTCCTTCACTTATTCTGAAACATAAGAGGACATGTGAGTTTCTGGGATCGTGTCTTACCCAATCAATGTCCTCCTGGCATCGGGATCTGGCCCTTAGTCTTCCTAGTCTTTTCTGGGTCAGACAGTCAGACATGCTCAGCACAGATATCTACCCAGCTGGAGTCTTTGGGTTTGCTAGCTGTTCTTATTTAGGAAATGTTGATTTAACCCTCTCAGGAATTAGCATTACTCAGGGCAGTGCTGCTTTGAAGTGGTTACCAGCCTAGTTAGAAGTAAGTGCTGGGTGTGGTATGTATCTGCAAGGCAATAGTGTCATTGTGTTTCCTGGGGACTGAACCTTTAATAAGTGGAGTTTCCCTTGTTGCAGGGGGCAGGTGTGAGGCAGCTGCTGTTTTGGGTAGCCAAGTGAGAAGCAGACTTTAGAGAATGTGCTAAAATACTGCCTTCTGTTAAGGCCACTTCAAACTTACTCACTGGCACAAAGGTAGAGGGACCTCTGCAACTCAGTAGGAGACAACACAGTTGAGCGATTTGAGGAGAAGTTTTCTGTTACTGTTTAGTACTGAATCATACTTGCAAAACCATCTCTGGTTCCTGTTTATAAGTGGTCTGCAATGGTGCTCACCAGTATCTCCAGAATCTACAAAGGTCCTGTGATGGTAGGTAAACACTTCACATGTGATGCTGAAAAGTGCACCGATGGGTTGTGCCTAGAGACATGCATAACTCCACGGATCAGGGTTTGTTCTGGGAACATAGAAATATTCCTGATTTCTTTTTTTCAACCTTGCCTCAGCAGTACTGTATTTGGTAAAAGAGCTGCCACCAGAGGTAGATCTCCAGCTCATCCCTGTTGCAAAATACCATGCTGGTAATGTCTAAGAGACGCTCTTGGGCTGTTCTGGAGGGGGTGCTTAGTCATTTTTTTGAGTGCAAAGTTGGTCGCTGGGCATTTGTGTTGGCAGCAATGCTGTAACACCTTGCCTTTTGGCGTTGGTTATGTAAGGATCTAAATATGCTGGAGTGACTCACCTCACTGTCTGAACAGAGCTGTTCAAACAAGAACAATGCAGTGAGTTACCCCAGCGATGGGCACAGAGGAATCCCAGGAGTACCTCCTTCGTGGCTGCTTCTGTTAAAGATCTATTTGCTTTGCATGGGACTCCTCTTTCCTCTTCTTCCCCACTGCAATTTGTCAAATGATGTTAGACCACCTCCAAAACTTATCAATCAGTTGTGCCACTAATCCTCTAGCAATCAGGCTGGGTCTTTACTGGGGGACATCCCAAGCCCTCTCTTGTCTCTAGAAAACCTGCATCCCATCTCCCTTTGTTTTATTTGCTCCCTTTCCATTTTCCTGTTCTCTTTCTAAGGAAAGCATCAACATAGAAGCCTCTGCAGTTAAGGGAGGCTGGATGCAGGTTATTTTTCTTCATTGCTGTGTGCACAATCTCTTACTAGAGCCACTTGTGGACACCATGGTGCTTAACTCTTCTGACCTCCACTCAACCTAGTCTTTGCCTGATCTGTGTCAGAGAGGTTTGCGACCCTCTACAAAGGAGACTCAGTAAGGACCTCGTATCTTCTTTCATCAACTATTTTTTCTGATTTTTGCCCATATCTTAGTACTCCACCAGATCCAAGATTGGTCTCTACCAAGAGGCAAATTTGTACTGCCTGTAACTTCTGTGGACAATACCTACTTCTCATTATGCCACTGCATAAGCTTTGTACCACTATCTCAAAAAGAGTGTAATTTTCTCATAAACAATGAAGACTCATAATAGTATTAACAGTGTATTTGCCTTAAAGTTTTCAGCCTGTTGTACTTCACAAACCTGAACTCCAGAGCTGCCATCTTCACAAACAGAAATAAGTTAAGGAGCAGGATTGGTCCCTGGTCCTGCTTCTTCCTTTCTGAGTGCATTTTGTTGCTGGGTGCGTAGATGCCCATTCCAACAAAATGGGTGGGGAGAGACCTCACTTCACACACCATGGAACCAGGAGGTGGGAAAGCTTCTGTGCTTCAGCTGGCTTGAAATGAGTGTGACACTGCAGATGAGAAGCCTCAGCTCCAGGGGGAGCTCCAAAATCTACCTGGTTTGATAGAGGCAAATATCCACAGTCCTTCTCAGCATCTCCATGCTGGAGCGGAGACAGCCAGTTGCCCGATCTTTGGCTGGTTCCCTCTTGGCTGGTATCACAACACAAGGATGTCCCAGTCCCAGTCCCTAGCTGTTCTCCTCCAGTGAGTCTGTGACAACGGTGCCTAACGCAGTACATGGATTTCCATTCCTGGGAACAACTTCTGCTTCTCAGTTAATGATCTCCAACCTCTTCTGTGTGTGGAAGGGCTACAGAATTGGTCCTGGATAGAGGGACCCCAACAGAGATTTTAGTCTGCTGATTCCAAGCTTGATTTTCTTAGTGACCCTTAGAAGTAGTCGGTTGAACCTGGAATAAAATCCATGTTAAAAGTGCAGGCATGGAACACAGGGTGACACTCACTATTTCTGGACACAGGGACATTGAACCTAGGATGCAGGTGGTTTATACAACATCTCAAATATCCCTTACATCTATTGAAACCACCAAATTTCAAGGTATTTGGACATCGGTCAGTTCAGCTATGTGCCTACATAGCACAACGTAAGGTTCAGCTTTCACAACGCTGAACTGACCCATGTCCAAATACCTTGAAATTTGGGTTGTAGGACTGGGAATTATTTTTACCTTGTTGGGAAGAAAGTAGAAGCACTGCCTACACTGTAGAGGCATGGATTACTCTCAAGGAAAACATAAATAGCCCGATCCACCCACCCTACTGAAGTGCTGGTTACAGATTAAAGAGAGAAGGAGGTAGCTTGGAGGAAAGGTCAGGCACTGAAGAAAAACACAAAGCAAAACATCTAAGACGAAAACTTGGAAAATTTCCTGAGAGTGGAGACACTTGAATTACCTCACAACAAAGGATGTTGACTTTCCTCATAAGGAGAGAAAGTCTTGTTTCTAACAACCTAACATATTGCTAAATAATTGTTTCTTTCTTTATTGATTTTTTGGAAGTCTAAAAAAGCTAAAATAGACACTTTGGAGTGAAGCAAACGCTTACTTCAGGCAAAATGAATAGATAAAAATTCCAGTTATTTCAACCATTTTAAAGTATTTTGATTTTGTAATTTATGCACTAGTCTGCGCTACAAAAAAAGTTTGAAACTGGAGTAATGAAATACTTTTTTATTCATGTTTTGAGACCTCTTTCTTCCCATTTCTGTGTAAACAATTTTTGAGGTAAGGGTGAAATTGCAATTGCCTCTCAGAGAGCAGGTCAGTGGGCTTACAGCCACCTGATGATGTAATGGGAAGTCTTGACACAGAGGTCATTGGGTAAAGCCTGCTTGCTCTTGTGCAGGACACCAGAGGAGTGCGTCAAACCACTCCTTCTGGATTTTAAAACTCCGGCTCCATTAGTAAATCTCACAAATTTAAACATGGCATGCAAATAAAGGAGAGGCATGAATAATTGTTCAAGTCCTGAATAACAGTTTAAAACTACTGTCTGAGGATGGATGCTCAGGTCATTCAGAGTCCTTAGAAGGGTGATCGTTTAAGGAGACTGCTGAAGGCAATTCAGAACATGGTTCACAAGCTTGGTCCTGTGAACACTTTTGTACAAGGCTGATGCACTAGGAAAGAAGAACAGCAACTGGACCTGGAGAAGGGATGTGATGGAGACGTCTATTAGCAGGGGGATAGGCATGACTGGGAAGGTAGAGCAGGATTTCTCCCTTTCCAGTACCTAAAGGGGGCTTACAGGAAGGATGGGGAGAGACGTTTTATCAGGGAGTGTAATGATAGGACAAGGGGTAACGGTTTCAAACTGAAGGAGGGTAGATTTAGGTTGGCTATTAGAAAGAAATTCTTTACTGTGAGGGTGGTGAGGCACTGGAACAGGATGCCCAGGGAGGCTGTGGATGCCCCATCCCTGGAGGTGTTCAAGGCCAGGCTGGATGAGGCTTTGAGCAACCTTGTCTAGTGGGAGGTGTCCCTGCCCGGGGCAGGGGAGTTGGAACTGGATGATCTTTAAGGTCCCTTCCAATCCAAACCATCCTATGATTCTATGATTTCATCTGGGCAGATCCTGAAGAAGCACATGGATATTGCATGTTTCGGAGTGGACAAAGGGTGACAGAAGAGAGGCTAACCCTGTTGCCATGTAGACAGGCATCTAATGTAGAAAGAAGGTTTCTGAATCCTCTGGGTGAGGGGAAGCTTTGGGTTAAAGAGAAATGTACAAAGGAGGGCCACGTTTTATTGAAGGTAAAAGCAGCACCTGATCAACAGGCTCTGGTCTTTGCTTAAGTAATTCAAGGAGCTCCGTATAAATCCCGCTAAATCATTATGCACTAACACAAACCCTAATCTCCTTTATGCCCTCAAAATGTAAGGTAAAAAAAAAATAAAAAAAAAATAGGCAGGTAGGGCTTTCATTCTCTTCCACGGCTCACTTTTTCCCTTGTTTTTCATTTCATGCCCATTAAATCCACAAGAAAATGCATTCCTGCATCCATAATATCTGCACATCACTTGTCCCACCAAAACCATAATAAATGTGAACAAAAGCTTAGGACCTGTTCCAGTGATTCATTAGCTGTCTAGAGTCACAATAATAAATCATTGGAGACAGAGACCAAAACTTTTTTTACCAGAATGAGTGTGGAACCACAGCACAAGCAATATTAGAACAGCTCTCTGCAAATGCCATCTGTCTAACCTGGTGCACGTGGGATGGAAAGCAAGGCTCATGGTATAGTTCTCCAGTGATTAAAATGAGCAGAGGTGCCTTCTGCATGCAAAGGCATATCTGCAAGGAATTGATAGCAGCAGAAGCGGGATGAGGAGGACATCTCTCCCATACCAGGAACACGGTAACTTCAGTATACTCAATACTTTGACTTTATGAAGAACTTTTTGGTCCAAAGGACCTCACAGCTTTTTGTCCTGGTCTCGATCATTTTCAGGAGGGAGTGTGCTCACAGCTCTCTGCTCTGTAGCTCACTTGGAGGAAAGCCTATGCCCAGCTGAAGCTGCAAGAGGTTTTAAGAGACAGTGAGTGATTAGTAGGTGGAACTGGCCCAGATGTGCAGTTAGTGCAGAGGCATCTGCAGGAGCACTTTTTAATGACTGCCTTGAATCAAATTTGCTTTGCACACAGAAATTAGTCTACTGTTGTGACTTGCACAGGGCTGCCAGCTCCACTTCTTCAGCAAGTGCTTACAAGCTCTTTGGGTCAGGAACCTGGTATCTTTTTCTGTATTAATCCAAAGGTTTCTGTCCTGGCTCCCATTCCCCATTCCCCCATCCCTTACTAAATCTCAGGAAAGGGAGTGGGTGTGAAGACAGGAAAAAAAAAGAAAAAAAAAATATAGCTAGGAAAGGAGTCTCCTCATTAGCCTGCCCAGAAAAAATACCACAGGATGCTTTGCACAAAACCAACTACTGCTGCTCGCTCTTGGGCAGTCCTGCCAAAGTAGTGTCTATGTAGACTTAGCTTACCATGTGTCTGTCTTTGGTCCTCTCCCGGGCTCTCTTCCACTCCATTTCTCTTGTGATTTACTGCATTTGAAGCTTCAGATGGAGCGGCCACCAAGGTCAAGTAGGAAGTGTCATTCGATGACTTTCTTGTGGACAGATGCTAGCAGCACCAGTAGTACTGGTCTGGGTGATCCCCACCAGCAGCCGGCACATTTCTGCAGGCTCAGGTCTGGCTGACCATTTATGTTGAGCTCAAAGCACAGCTTCCTGCACAAACTGCAATGAAAATGAACCGTGGCCAAGCAGCAGGGTTGCAATTGGAGCACCTGTGCATGTCCAGGAGCTGCTGAGAGGGTATCACAGCTCCCTGGAGGTCCTGGGAACCCAGTGAGCACACATACCCCACACACCATGATCCACCACACACCCTGCCTGACCACTTGGGCTGTGCTTGAGGCTGTCATTGTCCTGGAACCTGCCCTGTGCACCTGGAGACAGTTCTCCTGGGCTTCATCTGCCCCTTTCCAGAAAGTCTCAGGCAGTTGTCTTTATGTGTCTTACAGCTGAGTCTGTCTCAAATTTGGGAAATTTAGCATCTCAAAAGTTCCGTGTAGATGCACATTTTAAAATTCACAATGTTAATATTTTTCTTTCCCTTTTCTGTGTTTTCTGTAATATAATATCTACTTGTTTCATTTTGTTGGAATTAACATTAAAATGTTTTATCAACTGATCTGAATTCTTTTATTCCTGGCAACAGTGTCCCATCAGCTTCGGAGAGCAGTGCTGCTTTCATTGTAGTGTCACTGTTCTCCCACTGCCATGTCTGTACATAACCTCTCTTCTCACTTCCAGTGCACCCAGATTTGTGCCACCATTCCCAGTGGGTCAGCTGGGGGACCAATGGTACAGTACCATGAAACCCCAAATTGCCATTCTGAAAAAGAAAAATTATTTTGGTGGTTAAGAATGATGGGAGGAACAATAAACAACAATGTGAGTGTGAACCAGGACTCAGCAGCATACTGGTTTACAATCACAATACACAAAATATTTGTACACTTGAACAAGCTGTACAATTTTGGAGCCTTTACAAGCTCCACACAAACCTGCCAGAACTGCTCCAGAGAACCGTTAGGGGAACAGGAGCTCCCAACAGTGGTGAAAATGGCTCAAGGACATGATAGCAAGGACATCCCTCCATGAATGTGCTGACTCTGCCCTTCCATGGCACAATGTCACCTCTATCTTGGTCTATGCAGTTCCATTAATGTAGTGTTAATGCAACTCTTTTATATGCTGATATTCTTCCACCTTCAGGGAATAAAGTAAACTATTAACCAAAAGACCCCTAAATGATTGATAAAATAAAGGATGACTGTTATATTATTCAAACACATGCTTTTACTTTTAAGCTTCCTATGTTGGCTCTGTATGTGGACATAATTTACGTTTTGGGTGAATGCCATTTTGTATTTACCTCATGAGTCTGACACCGTCCTAGGCGGCATCGTGTATGATCTTGAAAAGAAAGTGAACAATGAAAGTTTTGCAGATCACACAGGATTATTTAGGTCAGTCAAGACCTTGGAAGAATGGGAAAAACTCCAGGTGGGCCTGCCAAAGGCGGGTGAATTAGTAGGTTGGTGTTGGATGAAACGTAAGATGGATAACCACCACCACTTGGAGGAGTAACTTGAGCTTTTTACGTATACAGCTGGGCAAGGAAAAGCCACGTGTGGTCAGTTACAAGACACCTCAACTGAAAGCTTGGTGGTAGCAGAAAAGAAAGAATGAATGTGATGGTGGGCTGTATAAAGAATGAGACAGAAAAATTATACAGAAAATATGCTGATATTATTTGGATAAATTAATGCTGCTCTCTCACTGGCAATATGCTGTGCAGTTTGTCACCTTATTTAAGGAAGAAGAAAAAAAGTAGCACAAGCAATGAAGATAAGTGACCTGAAGAAATTTCTGTAAAAGGAAATGTTGAAAAGCCCCTTCCCTACCTCTCTCTGATATGTGCCACAGCCTCCATTTATCTTTTTCCTTTGCCTGCAAGTCATTTTGTTCTCCTTCTGCTTTCCATTATTTTGATTAAGCACTTCTGGGGGCTCTGATGTATGAAAGACTATATGTGAAGTGCACTGGACCAGTATTGCCCCTTCAGTTCCTGCTTTGCCTTAATTGTGCTCTTAGCCCTTTGTTTGGGTATCCACTTATTTCATTTATCAGGATGTTGGAAAGCAGCCTTTTCTTTGAAAATTTTTTTCAGCTAATTTTAGTTTGTTTTATTACATGCACGATGTCCAAGAAGGTGATTAATAATACTACATTGCCTTCATGGCTTGCTGAAAAGCTTTGGCTGAAACTTTTTTTTGAACAAAATAATGAGTCTTTGAGTTTATGAAGCCTTTCCCAGAAGTAGTAGCTTTCTTCAAAAGTTTGATTTTTTTTTTTTTTTTAATTCAAAGCCAAAATGTCTGAAAACAGCAAGTTTTCTTTTAATTTGGAAATACGGTTATTTTGATACCTTAAAGAAATTGTAACTTGGCCTTTTCATGTCTCTGGTGTTTCCTGTGTAAGGTTTTTGCATCCCATAAAATTAAAAATCACCACTGACTGTTTAATCCCAGCCATTTGCAGCTCCCTCCAGCTGATGCAGCCATGCAAAGGCAGGTCTTTAGCAACTGCTGCATCCTGTGTCACTGTGAATGGATTCCACATGCTGCAAGTGCTGTAGTAACCATCCTCTTCCATCACCTTTGCAATGAATTTTCCTTACCTCCAGGGTAGTTTCCAAGTGGCTTTAATGAACTCTTTCAAAGCACTCCAGCACTGCTCCATTCCTCATTTAGCTGTACCATTTAAAGTAAATGAAGAACTTTAAGGATTCACTATGTTTTAAGTCCAAGAAGGTAAAAATCATCTAGCCCCAAGTGTAATGGACCACAGGACCTCATCCTGTATCCCCTGCATCAAGAGCCGCAGTCTGTGGCTGAATGACTGTTGGGTCTCTATTAAGTTGTCCATCTGAGCTGTCTTAGGGCAGGTGAACACTCGCAGAATGTTGGAGAATCTGAGATGGGGTAGGTCAGAGCTCTGCCTGGCTGGAGCAGCAGCTCATAGCCAGATGTGACAGTGCCTTGTATCTCAAGTGGTAGAGGACATTGTGTGTGGTGGCTGAAATGAAATTTGAAGTGGGATCCAGCTTGCACGTTAAAATACAAATGCCTCCCTGTGAGCCGGGTGTCTCTGCTCCCACCACAGCCAGTGAAGAGCAGACCAGTACAGATGGTGGAAGCTGAAGAGCAAACCCACTCATGTCATGCAGGGATCTACTGAGGGCATGCTGAGCCCCTTTTTAGGTTTCCGCTGTTTGCTGAGTAATTCAGTGACTGGAATGGGAACCAAGATCCTCAAGTATAGACAACACATAGCTTTTTTAATCTGTACCTGAATCTCCTTCTAAGTGAAGTAGAACTCAACATATCTCTGGGACATTTGACGAGGTACCTGTTAGATCTAATGCAGGTTTTCTCCTACATTGCAGTGCATATGTCCCATTTTCTTTCTTTGGTTGTTTTTATACTTAGCTGGAGGATAATGTTGTCCTCTCTGTGGTGAATAACGTATATGATAGTGGGAGAAAAATGCTCAGTTTCAACTTGATTAGTAAACTTTCTACTCAAAAGTGTTCTACATTTGCTCCTGATGAATTAATTTTTCACTGCAATGATAAATCTTTTCACTGTTTCTCATCACTGAGTGGCCCAACGCCATGGAGGGTCAGTAGTGAAAACATCAGTCTTGATGTATACATGAATTGATACCTTTTCCCATTAAATCTCAGGGGCTCTGAAAACAGGTTATAAGATTTGGGATCAAACTAAAAAAAAACAGTTACTTGTGTTGTTAGTTCCCTGGTGAGAACCAAGGTAAGAGAATGGAGAATGAGGCTGGTATGTGATGGGCGGAACAGGGATCCATATTTATTTACCTGTCGCTTAATCTCAGAGGTCAGGTCACTCCCTGTGGGTGTTTCAGTTTGCCTTTCTATATAAATGCAAAGGATGATGATAGTGAGAAAAACAATTGCATCATAAATACTGATCTAGAGTCGGGCACAGTGAAAACAGGGGCGAAGTTCATTTATTATTTCCTCTAAGGGCAATTTTGATCTTCAGTGATGTTCATTGTCTAGGATCTTGAGATGACCTCTGCTGGGCCTGGTTTCAGTGCTGCCTACCCTCAGCTTTTTGATCTGGCCTTAGCTGTTCCAATGGAAGGGCTACAGACCCGCCGTGAACATTGAGACCTGCCTGTTGGCTATGGGATATGTTGCAGCTGGTTGCTGGCTCAAGGAATGCAAAGTATGTCTGATGCTGTGCCCTGAACTCAACCTGCCCTGGGGTTTGTTTCCTTCCCAGTTGCCTCAGCTCTGGCCTTTTCTGTTCTTTGACACAGAGGCATGGAGGGGATGGAATGGGCAGACCTACACACAACTCTTGTGGGCAAGAGGAAAGCCACTCAGGAGAAAATTACTGAAAAATGCAGAGGTCCTTCAGAAGGCATCAGCTCCACAAACCCATCCTGGCTCCGGCTGCTCTCCCTTATACTGTAATAAGAGCATATTGAGACCCATGCAACCCAGAACCTCGTCTCTGGCAGCAGCTAGCAATAGACTTCAAAGAAAGGCCCAAGAGCCTCTCGGAAGAGGATGATCTGCTCCCCTTGTCCCCATATCCATATGAATGGTCCAAACACCCGAACCTGACAGCAGGTTTTGGCCTTGCATGATCTAGCAGGAGAAGTTCCTTCAGCAGCAGTCCCTACCCCAAAAGGAGGAATCTGAAGTCAATCCAAAAATATTTTCTGCCAGCACTGTTTGTCCTCTGCCAGCAGGTGAGGAATTTCTGTGACCCTGGCTCCACAGGCTCTGTACAAGTCATGGTCAAGCCTTGTTGTGAAGGTGATCTGCATGTCCCTTCTGATGAAGGGAGGCTGTAATGCCACCCCACCACATCACACCCCAGCCTGTCACAGTCTGGAGTTTACCTGCCTTGCAAAATGTCTTTCTACTGACTTCATCAAACCTGGAATGTGACAAATCCAAGCCTGGCCCTGGCCTTGCAGCTTGGCCCAGCATAGTCCACAGCTTCAGGTTGCTCCAAACTGGTGTCAGGTCCCAAGTGTCCCAGGGCACACGCTGCTTTGTTTGGATGCGTTGTCTCAGAAAAGGTAATGCTAATCCAGATTTCATAGCTTCACCTAGACTTGCCTTTAATACCAGACATGCTTAAGGGTGAAAACAAGTTTATTCTGGCAAAACAAGAGTTTAAATTCCTAATTATGAAGTTTGAAAGAAGATTACAAAAGGGAAAATAAAACACAATTCTAGATCATACTAAACAACAGGATCCCTTCTCACCCCTGGTATCTCTCACCTGAAATCTCTTGGCCATGTTGCAGCCGTAAAGTGTGCACATGGCTTTGGCTTCCAGACGGGGATTGAGAGATGTGGGTCTAGACCTGAGGTTGGCTGACAGCAAAAGCTACAGAGGCTGTTTTAAAAAAATGGTAGTTTGTCTGACAGGCTGGCACGTTAATGGGAAATTTCAGCAGGAGCACTCGAGAGGCCAGAGGGGGTATAATAAGTGAAACCGGTGAAATCCAAGTTTGTACAGTGGTGCTGGGAGGAAGGAGGGTAAACAAGAGAAACCTGAAGTCACAGCCAACACAGTGACTGATTTGACATCAAAGGCAGTGAGAGCCCACAAGTCTGGAGCGGAGGCAGGGAGAACAACGACTTGTTTGGGAAGGGCAGGCGAGGGGGACAGAAACATTCTTTGGAAGAGTAATAGCCCACAGGCTTCTTCAAAACCCAACGAAAGTTAAAGACAGTTTGTATAATGTGTTTGGATGGAAATAAGAGACAAATAACAAATGTATGGTCATAGGAGCCAGTTTGCAGAAGCACAAGTTAATGAGGAGTTTGGCGGTGTCTGAGCAGCTAACAGAAGGAAGAAACTGCCTTAGAGACAGAGGGCAAAAATCCTGGTGCAGAAGGAAGACAGAAGCAACAAGATTATCATTATGGAGTCTTTTAAACAAATATAAAAGTCAAAAAAACATTAAGAGACATAAATCATTAACAAGGATTGAATGTAATGCACCACGGTGATAATGTCAGAAACCCTTCAACCAAGGTGCCATATGGTTAGCAAGAGGCAAGTGGTCATCTTCCTTGTTTGGCGCGGTATCATATCCAGACAAAAGAAAATTTTGTTAGGCTTCAGCGTTCAATCCCTTCTGTGCTTCTGCCTTCATGAAAATCCTGCTACCATAATTAATTGTAACAGCAATCGGATGGGCAGATCAGAATGGGAAAAGAAGAAGCTTGGGAATATCTAGGAAAATGGATGACTCAGGGCACTGAGATGCTGCGAGGTTTAGCACAGAGTGCAGCAGTTCATGGCAATCCCTGAAACCAGTTCTCTTCAAGATGGAGTATGCTTAAGGTCCAAGAGGACTGAAAAATGGCAAACACAGAAGTACCACCTTTAAAAGCAGGAAAGGAGGGCCTTGAGAGCTGCACATGAGAATAATCTAACTTGTGCAGCAGAAGGATACAAGAACAAATTATTAAATAATCAGTTTAAAGGTGCCAAGAGGATAATAAGGTGATAAAGAAAAACGGACGTGGATTTATGAAGAATAAATCTTGTCTAACTACTTTTATGTATTTCTTCCATTTAGTGGATATGGGAAAAGCAGTAAG
The DNA here is from genome assembly GCA_013398915.1 of Dromas ardeola. NCBI lineage: Eukaryota > Metazoa > Chordata > Aves > Charadriiformes > Dromadidae > Dromas > Dromas ardeola. Next base: position 68,338 of record VYZM01004893.1, on the reverse strand, counting down.
TGAAATAAATCTTTGGCAAAGCCTTTGAGAGTTTTCTTTGACAGGAACAGCAGTTTGATAACCATTGTCCAGCTCATAGATCTTGCTATGGAGAAGGCAGTGATGAACTGTTTTTCATCTCTCCTTGGGAAAGAAAAATAGAAATCTGATTAATTTGCAATAAAGAGGATTTAGGTTAGATGCTAGGACAAAACATCCTAGCTAAAAAGGACGTGGAGTACCAGGAGAAGCCACACAGGGAAGCTCTGGAGCCTCCATCCTGAGAAGATTCAACAAACATCTAATCGGGCTGGTCTTGGAACTCCTCAGACAACATCTCTGTGGGGACAGGTCTGTGGGCCTCCTTGGCATCTCTTCCCACCTTCTCCTTTTCATCCAAAGGCAAATGGCATTATGCCACATGGTAAGGCGTTGCAGGTGGTATTTCGGGTGTCACTTTTGACCTCTACATTTCTGTGGTCTGGCAGTGGCTCTGCTGTAGCTAGGACATACAGCTTGTGTGTGCTCTGCAGCTTGTTTGAAGAGCATACAGACATTTCTCATTCTGGTTACACACATTTATTGCCTCCTTACGGTCTTTGCTGGGCTGCTACTCTGGTTCCTGAAAGCCTATCTCCTGGGTGTTCTTTCCTGAACTGGGTTCTGAGTATTTGATCTAGGGGAAGTCTTAAGAAGTTTAAGAGGTCATTGTTGAGGCTTGTGAGTGGGACAACAGACTGGAGATGATCTCTCATATAGAATCATAGAATGTGTCGGGTTAGAAGGGACCTTAAAGATCACCTAGTTCCAACACCCCTGCCATGGGCAGAGACACTTCCCACTAGATCAGGTTGCTCAAAGCCTCATCCAGCCTAATCTGGAACACTTCCAGGGATGGGGCAGCCATAACTTCCCTGGGCAACTTGTTCCAGTGCCTCACCACCCTCACAGTAAAGAATTTCTTCCTAATATCTAATCTAAATCTCCCCTCTTTCAGTTTAAAACTGTTGCCTCTTGTCCTATCATTACCCTCCCTGATCCAGAGTCCCTCCCCACCCTTCCTGTAGGCCCCCTTCAGGGACTGGAAGGCTGCTCTAAGGTCTCCCCGGAGCCTTCTCTTCTCCAGGCTGAACAACCCCAACTCTCTCAGCCTGTCCTCACAGCAGAGGGGCTCCAGCCCTCGGATCATCTTCGTGGCCCTCGTCTGGACCCATTCCAACAGGTCAATGTCCTTCTTGTGCTGAGGACTCCAGAGCTGGATGCAGTACTCCAGGTGGGGTCTCCCCAGAGAGGAGTAGAGGGGCAGAATCACCTCCCGTGACCTGCTGGCCATGCTTCTTTTGATGCAGCCCAGGATGCGGTTGGCTTTCTGGGCTGCAAGCATGCATTGCTGGCTCATGTTGAGCTTCTCATCCACCAGCAGCCCCAAGTCTTTCTCCTCAGGGCTGCTCTCAAGCCATTCTCCGCCCAACTTGTATTTTTGTCTGGGATTGCTCTGACCCGGGTGCAAGATCTTGCACTTGGCCTGGTTGAACTTCATGAGGTTTGCATGGGCCCACCTCTCAAGCCTGTCCAGGTCCCTCTGGATGGCAACCCTTATATATACCTCGCAATGGACATGGAAAGGGTAGAAAGGCTAGAACATGGCAGGGGACAACCTCATTTTGGCAATCACACAAGAGCCATCTTTGCCAAGATCCATGTGAATGACGTAGGCAGTCCTGGAGCAACAGCTGACAGTGTTACGTATGAATGTATGAGCTCCACTTTTGTTCAAACCATCTAAAAGATGGTTACAACTGTTGCTTGTTCAATATAAAATTTTCCATTGATGCTATATCTGTTCCTGCTAACATCATTCCAAGAAGGACTAACCATGACCCTGGGTCACCCTGGTCTGAGTTGTATAGAAACAGAGAACAAAAAGATGTACCCCAGAAGCTATGGAGCAGCCTTGTGGCTCGGCTATGTTCCTCTCTCTTCTGGGAGATCAAATGTGGAGATGCCAGACCACAGTGGGTGAGCGTATTGCTGTGGGGGTGTGTGTAGGCATGAACAGACAGGGAAACCAAGGGTCAGGGTCCTCTTGCCTTGTTTCCCATGTTTTCACACAAGTAAAACATGCTCCCATAGTCTTTCCACGGTAGTTCACATGAGTGTAGCTGGCAAACCACACTGTGGGAACTCTGTGGGAAAGTAACCTCCTGTGGCCATATTTAGTGCTCTTCCAGTGACGGAGTTACTTTTGTGTAGGTGTATGTGTTCAGGAGTAACAGCTGATCAGGGCCACTGAGGGGACCTATTGCCTCAGCTGTTAGGAGCTTGTTCTGAGTTATCCCTCAGGGGAGCCTGACACTTTGGAAAGACACCCAGTGAGGGTCTTCGGGTCCCAGAGAGTCTAGCACTGTGTGCTCAGATCACCCCACTGTCATCCATCACCAGACTGTGTAAAAGAGGCCAAAATCTCTTTTCTAAGTAAGGGGGGGGCAGGCAGGAGACTTCATGTGCAGGCAGTTTGCAGGCATAGGCGTGCTGTGGCTGGCAGATGAGTTACCATCCGTACCACTCCACGCAGCCTCCCCAGACATTATAAAGCCCTCCCATGGGGACTGCCAGACGCAGGCTGGGTGCTTGAACACAGCAGATTTCACTGGGCATAAATACTGCCACTTGCCTCCACATTTAATTTTCCCTAGAGCAGAAAACAGGCCATTTAAGCAGTTTGTATTTTTAAATGTGAAATGGATGGTATCAAGCTGAGCTGTTTGGACAATAATTCTTGTAAGATCTGTATGAAAATATTCTGACTGACTCAGCTGTCACTGCCTGGGAGTTTGCAGATACTCAATATGATTGTCATATATTGCAAGACCAGCTCTCAGCACCATGTATTGAACTGTCTAGCAAAAGAGATTAATTCTCTGTGTGCTGCATATTTAAATACCTAGTGACAGTAATACCGTTGGAGAGCAGCCATTTCAAGCTAATTCCAATGACGTTTGCTGTAGAGGACATGCACCCGGTGCACTCTCTCCCTGGGAGACTTTATTGTCTTGCATGTTTGTTCCTTCCTTTTGGAGCAAAGCTTGAAGGTTGCAGGTTCTACTTCAGTCCTGAAAGGCATGTGTGGTGTGTCTGTATTTTCCTACTCTACCAGTTTGGCCTAGTGAAAGACTGGACGTCCCTCCACCGTTTTTTTTTTCAGACAGATTTTTTTTCTTCCACAAATGCCAACCTTTGTATGTGCCTCAATCCAGCCCTCACTATTGGACTCGCATTTAAAGGTCACCTGGTCATATATCTTTATTACAGAGCTTTGCAGACATCTGGACATGGCCAAAGAAGACATGTCAGGTACCTGCCCATTGACAAAAGTGCTTTGTTGAATATAACCGCTGTGGCTCTAGGTCTGTGCTGATCAGTGTCCAGCCTGGTCCCAGCAAGAAGTGGGTCATAGAGGTGAACTGCTTTCTCTGAGAGATAGTGATTTTTCATAATTATTTTTACAACGTCTTGGTCTGGCTGTGAAAGGAGAGGCAATTACAGGACGAGCATGCACCATAGAGCTGAAAGTATTTTCCCAATCCTGGAAATAAAGCTAAGCTTTTCTTCTAAGGGACTCGAAGAAGATCACACTTAACTCCTGCTTTACCCATGCCTTGTCTTCCTCTAGTTATCATCTTTTATCTTGTTTCAGCAAGGCTGTGGAGCTTAATTATTTTAGGTTGCATTGAAATTGTTACAGGGATGCCAAGGAAAGAGTAGGAAAAGCTTTCACTTGGGTTTTAGTGTTGAAATATTCTTGTTCCATGTCTTTCCAGAATGCCAACAACAAGAATTTCTAGCATCTTCCTGTATAAGTCTGGAAGCCTTATGCAATTATATAATATTTTGCATGAGTATTTTATAAAAGACTGCTTAATAGCCATTTGGTACCCATGACACAGGAGATGTGGTCATCTCTGAGACTGAGCTGACCACTCTGAACTCAAGTTTTGTGTTGAAATGTGGTCTCTTTTACCAATCAACTGCAGGCCTGGGAACACAATCAGCTTCATCCCTGCTCCAGCTCAGCCCTACTCTGGAAAGTGTAAACCAGCATCTCCAGGGAAAGCTGCTCTGTTTCCAAATACACCTTTCCAGTCTGAGGTCAGGAGTGATCTCTAAAGAGGCAGAAGTCTCCTAAAGCAATCAACTTCTTTGACCCTGAACTCTTTCAGGCACATCTCAGTCCCCACTTGCTTGTGATGGACTTCCCTGGTTACCAGGATGACGGTGGGGAAGGCAGCAGGGCTCAATGTGTGCAGCTGCGCTGCCTGGTCCTGGACACCCCGCTGGATGCAGGCGTCCTCTTCTCTTTCCTACATGACACTCAGTCTGCACTTTTCCATCAGATCCTCTGTTTCTACGTATGACATCCTTAAAAAACGTTAAGAGTACAAGTTATTTCCATGGTTATCAACTGCAGGCTGGGGTACACAATCAGCTTCACCCCTGCTCCAGCTCAGCTCCACTCTGGAAAATGTAAAACAGCATCTCCAGCAGAAGATACTCCATTTGCAGACGCACATTTCCAGTCTGAGGGCAAGGTGGATCTCTAAAGAGGCGGGAGACTCCTAAAGCAATGTACGTCTTTGACCCTGAATTCTTTCAGGCACGTCTCAGTCCCCACTTGTTTGCAATGGACTTCCCTGGCCACTGGGACGGTGGTGGGGAACGTGGTGGGGCTGGACGTGTGCAGCTGTGCACATCGTTATGGATGACCAACACCTGGTCCTGGACACCCCGCTGGATGCAGGTGTCCTCTTTTCTACGTGACAGTCAGTCTGCACTTTTCCATCAGATCCTCTGTTTCTACATACAACATCCTTAAAAAACGTTAAGAGTACAAGCTATTTCCGTGGTTGGCAGCAAACACAAAGAATTGTTCACTATATCTATTGGCTACTTAAAAACAGGAAATGTTCTTTCCTTAGCGCTGCTTTCTAGTAGGGGTGATTTGTACTGAGCGTTGTGCCTGTTCTCCTTGCTAAGGCAAATTTTTGTCACAGCACATGCTGTCTCATTTGCATGAAGTATACAGCATGTCTCGAGGTAAATGAAGTAAACAGAAAGGGTAAGTACAGTATGGAGATCAGTGGGGTGTTTTATCTCAGCTGCTGGAAACAACCAAGATCAGTCACTGCAAAACACAAGCAGTGAGTTGGGTATAATTTTTTTAAGTTCCAGTGGCAGAAAGCACTCCTCAGTTTGGAGCTTTATCTTTGGTGAAAAGGCAGAAGAAACACTCTCTGGGATCTCTTAATTTTCTTTTGTTTCTGGCTTTTGCCTTCCACCTTTAGACACGTCTGCACATATGGATTATTATTTTCTCTTTGATCACATGCAGCTGTATGTGTGTGTCTGACTCTTGTAATGCAGAAGATTTGAAAAAGAGCACTTGCAGGGATAGCGCTGGTTTGGAAGCCAGTCAAGGGGGGCATTTCATCCACAGGCAATAGCTTTTTTGGAAGCAGTAGGAGAGGCATCAATGCATAAAGCTTCTTGTTTTCTTAATCATGCTCCTATTCTATCTTTCCTGGGAGATTTATGAGTCTCCAAATGTTGGACAAACACCAATAATAGTTACACATTTTTAGCATCTGAATGCTTTGCTTTGCCTGGCTTCATACGGAAAGACAAGTCCAGACAAGGTGGTCTTCCAGAAAATGGTTTATTGGGACAGCATTCTGGCCAGCAGCCATGGCACCTTGGGCAGTGATCTTATCAGACCTCCAAAACAGAGCAGGGTTGGGCCTGTTTGTTAATTCAGTGGAAGACCTCCGAGGAGAACCTGCGTGTTGCAAGACGTGGTATCAATTGTTCTCTGGGGGATGCTTTCCCTGGAGAGGAATGAACCCGTACTGTGGGCTACTGTGCTGCTGAAATGGCACCAATTCAGTGAGATGCAAAGCCCAGCTGAACTGAGGATGAAAAGCAGAAAGAATAAACAAAATAAGATCTGTATTCTCCGTGGTATTCAAGGAAGTTAGGGAGGAACTGGCCATTGATTTCCAAGGAGATCTGGGTAGCTAAATACTATAGGCTCCTTTGGGAATCACAGTCCAACTGTGTGTCTTTGAAGTGTACAGTTGATTTGGCAGAGATATTAGCAAGGCTCTGCTTGTTTCTTATTTTAGCCAGCTTTGTTATGTGGGCTGAACTTTACCTTAACTCACAGCCTTCTGGAAGTGCTCTCATTCCATTTTCTATTGAGTACTGACTTGCCTGGCAGGTTTGATGTGATTTCAGATAACCTTCTGCTGAAAACAACCACATCCATAATGATGACACTTTTGGCCTTGACATGACTGTACCTTTGGACTTGATTAAGGTGCTTAAACATAGACTTCTAGTGACCTTTGAGACACCTTAGGGTATCTGAGACATCTGCACAGGCTGGCAGATACGAGAGGTCTACAGAAGACCTGTTCTCTTCTTAGCTGGCAGCTCACAGATGTGTGGGCTGCCCCTACCCTCTTGAGTGGGGCTAGATTCCTGTGTATAGGCTACTGGACTGAACTGCCCATGTCAGTAGTTTTTAGGGCCAGAGTGGACTAGCATGTCATCAGGATGAGATTCCACTCTTAGTTAAGGCAATTAAATGTAGATGTCCACATCTAAGATGCTATAGATCAGCTAGGGGTCTAAGGTCTGATTACAGCCAATGGAGAGCTAGTAAGTCAGTCAGTTGAGTCCAGAGTGATGTAGACACCAGGTGCTCATCTGGATTGCTCTTTAGGCTCCATTAAGCAAGGGCTCAACTTATTCTTACACATAGGTGGCTAGTGACATTTCAAATTACCTGTTTATCCCATCCAGTCTGCAGCTCTCACTGTAAAAAAGCAGAGTTACCTAAGGCTCCTATGACATATTTGCTCCTTGTGGACGTTTGGGATCACTTCAGGTGTCTCATATTACAGTTGATGTCTATGTGGAGGAAAGTGAAGAGCACTCCACATGGCCACTGACTTTAATGTAAGCTTAGAGCTACAGTGCACATGGATTCACAGGATTTTGGTTGTCTTAATTGCAGACTGCATCCCACCCCTTTCTGGCCTTTTGAATAACCCGGAACAGACACCTTTTCTGGTGAATACTGCATTAGATTTTATAACTTTTGGAGTACGAAAACATCTTTTATAATTTTGGTGTTATTCACAACAGGCTGCTCTATTGCTACAACAATAACCATTACTGTTAATGCTTCTGACCATCCCTTGGATAAAATGGTAGACAAAGAAACTAGAAAGAAATGAAGCTTATTAGAATGATGTCTAATGTAAATGGTCCTATGAGACAGAAATGCTGTGACTGTTATTTCTTACTCTTTTTTTCCTATTTTGATTGTAAAGATTTAGGGGTAAGGGCTTTTCTTACCATGTGCGCTCACAGATTTCGTTAGCTTGATATGGTCTCAATTGTTATGTTGTACAACTAACAAATGCTAATCTTTACTGTGTGTTTTCCAGCTCACCACATAAAAGACTCAATTGTTGGTTCTTTCTGTGTCTTTCCTTAGGAGACTATTGCATATTCTGTTTGCTCTCATTTGATGTATAATTCTGGCTGATTATTCTTGATGGTGTTACATGACTAATTACTAGCATCATAACTTGTTTTCTAGCATCATAACATTTTTTCTATTTGTGTCTTTGCTATCTGATAACAAGCCATTATCACCCTAAGAAATTATACTATCATTAGAGTATAATGTAGTGGGACAGAGAAGAACTTTCTTGCTAGCTGGTGGTAACCTTTGATTATTTTTTTTCTTTTCTTCACTCTAAAGCTCATTGTTGTTAACTGGCATCTTTCCTGCGGCTTCAGTGATCTTTGCACTGGGCACAAATCCAAGACCATCAAAAATATTTAGGGATGTAAGTCCTAAGTGGAGCTCATTTAGAGACCCAGACCTAGCCTCTTAAGCACAAGTTACGGGGGAAAGAAGAACAGGACACAGAAAAATATGGAAAATTCTAAGACCTCCTTCAGTGTCCTGTTACTGGGCTCCCTCTAATTGGGAATTGTCTATTTGGAGCTTCTTCCTAAGTTTCTTGCAGCATCCTCCTGAAAACTGGGATAGTCAGGAATAAAGGTGGAACTGAATCTTAAAGTAGCATCTGTCATACAGAAAGCATGCTTTTTTTCAGCCTGTTATCTTTAGCCTGAACAACTTGTATTTTACATGCTTCTTCAGATGATAGGGTTTCATTCTGTAGATCCCCTCAGAAATCAATGCTCATGAGTATGTGGTGAGAGTAACCAGACTGGGGTAAAGAATTTTTCTTGAAGGGGATTTTGCTCAAAGTGTATTTGCAGTGGATCTGAAATTATTTTCTCATTCAGAATGCATTCAACTAATAAGTTTGATAAAATAATGGCAAGGCATTGAAAAAAATTTAATAGATTAACAAATGGATTGTGGTGCTAAGGTAATCAGTAACAATGTTTTGCTGGTGCCAACCATCTCAAGCCACTGATGCTCAACCTTACCCCCATTTTGTGGGTGGATTAGCGAGACCTAGAGTCTACAATGAGTTTTTCTGGATCACTAAATAAAATAATAGAAAAAATGTGCCTGGAAACTCACCCCAATCTCATTGTACTGAGTCTTTTCAGCTTGTGTTGTTCACCTCTTTCCAGGGCCTGCTAGATGTTCATGTGTCTGTTATGAGAAGGAATTGGTAATGTGTACCAAAGTCTGTCATTGGGGCAATTCTGTTTATTTACAAGGAAGAAGAATACCACTTTTTTTCCTAGAAGGCATTTGGAACAAGTGCTGTCTATGCCTGCCTTTCCAGTGAATTTCAGTTATCAAAGAGTTCTCTTGCTCCTACTTCTATTCAAGGCCATCTTTCAGAATACATCTCTCTTCTGCTTACGTTTCTGCTGTTTTTGAGGCTTCTCTTTGCATGGAGTTGACTAGACAAATAATTTACTAGCCCCTGCATTTGCCAACACCTTGCACAAATGCTTAATGCTGCTCAGATCCCACCATGCAGTCAGTTGTTTTGGATGACTTTCTCTCCATCTCCTTGGATTGATCCCCATGAGAAAAGGGGTTGATGAGGTCACTGATTTAACTTGATCTTTGATCGACGATAACAGAGTCATCTTCTGGCATAACAGGGTGTAAATATGAAAATAAATGAGTTAATTTTCTGTGGAGTCTAAGCTATGATCACTGTTGCTGAAGCCTCTTCCATCAGGGCTCCTGCTTAGAGTCATTGAGGTAATGCTAGACCTTAAAGACAGGTAAGAAATATCCTCTGGAAGTTCAGAAGGAGTGATAGTAAGATACTCTAGGCTGAGAGGGTATTCTTTATGTCCTTATATCAAGACAGATATGAGCATCTTTTTTGTTGTCCTTAAAATAACCCTTTATCATGAAGATGTAGCTTGAATAATCATCATGAAAAATGGGGCTACCCTGGACAGAAATGCGCATTTTATCCTGCATATTTTGAAGGGATATTTATCTGCTTTATTGCAAGGTCACAGGAAAGTTCAGAACATTTTCCTTATAAAGCAGAAAGCCTTGTTGAAACCAATTTGATGATCTTCATTTAAGTCTCAACAGAGCCCACTTGTATCACTTTTCTGGCCACTCTCCTCCCTTGCAAACACTTCAGCCCTTTCTTGGTTCAAAGTGTTCTGGCTGGGTGTGGAGAGTTGCATAAAATAATTTCCAAGAGTGTCTCCTTAACTCTTGGTCATCTGGCTATAAACTCTTGGGAAGTTTTGGTCACCAAAGAATGACATAATCACTGTGGAGGCATCACCTGGCTTTTATCATCTCTACAGTCCTTTTATTGTAGGTCTCATCCTTTGCTGATGCCCACATCTATCCTCTCCAACCTTATTCTGATGTTCCATAAAGAATTAAATTTTAATAAGACTCCTAATAAACAAAAGAGTATGACCCATGAATGGGATAGCCTTTCTTTTTTTTTTTTTTTTCCCAAACACATTCTTCAGAAATTGGCATTTTCCAGAGCTGAGAACACCATTTTCACAAAGTCCTTTGAGCCATGTTCTTTGACTCATTCTTGGCTGCTGTCCCAAGAGCTGTTGAACCCTCTTAGAACAGACACAGAGAGCACAACAGGGCAGCAATGAAGATGCTGAATGTGAACATAGAATGAACAGCTGTCGGAGAACAAGCTGTGACAATGTCATTGTCGTGGAAGTGGTGTCAGAAAAAGGTGTAATAGAAATGTTCAGCGATGTTTTATTTGGGACCCTCTGATAAAGTCATAGATTTTTTTAATAGTGAGACTGAGAGAGGTGATGCACTATCTGTCCAAAGAGTACCGTTTAACTGAAAAGGAAAGTTTCCTATCTTATCTGGGATTATACTAAGGAATTTACATGTCCTCAGGCTAAGGAGTACACTCCCATCCCGTACCTTGCTCTGCTAATGGTGTTATTAACAGGGACTTGAGTTTCATTTTGATGGCGTTCAGACGTGGAGTGCTTTCTGTGGGAACACAAGGCATGAGAGGTAGATATTTTGCAGCAGTAGTTTGAGTGTAGTGGTCTAGCTTGTTCTGACTACAGTCTAAAACCCACAGAACCTGACTGAGAGGGGTGGGAGCTAGGTTTAGGCATGACCAGAAAGTTCCTAAACAGAAGGTCTGGTAGGGAAAGGCTCCTGAAAGACCCAGGAGCCGTGTTCCATGGGGTCCCCAGCCTTCCTGCAGTTCCTGTCCTTCCCAAAATCTGACTGCTACAAAAAGCAAGGTGATGTCTCTGCTGGGTGTCACTGGGGTTAAGGATGGAAGGGGAAGGTGCAAACTGTGAATGGAGCAGCTCTCCACTTTTTAGATATGTTGTCCCACTGTCACAGCTGAGTGGTCAGCGTTGGCATCCAGGCCTCCTTCTCCTTGGTTCTTCTTCCATTCTCCCATTCCCTTTCCTCTGGAGGAGGTAGATAATAAAGTAGGGATCTTTCCCATGGGATAGGAATTTTAGGAGCTTTACCACACCTGGGGAGTGGAGCAGGGAGCTCAGTATCGGGATGTCCTGAAATCTTACCCCTTTTATTTCCTTTCTTGAGTGACAGTCAACATATAAAAAGTAAACATGCTACCAGGCTTGGGATAGTTTCTTTTTGGGGCTTTCCTTCTACTGAGGCTTTGAACTAGCTAGCTAGGGAAGAAGTGTGTGAATAAAGAGGTGATAATTAGCGGAGGTAGGCAGGCGGTGACAAAGCTGAATGGATGAATGCATTTGCAGGATGCAGAAGGCAAACAAAACATTAGGGAATTGCAGCTTCACAAGATCAAAAATATGCTGATAAGAAAGTTGGTTAGTACTTCTAAAAAGCCATGGTTAGGAAATTAATGAATTACTGAAGGTTTAACTGGGTCAGTGGGGGGAAGTAGGCCTGATAAGGAACTCCTCATACAGGAGTGTTTTGGTGTTTGGATACATCTGTTTATTTTCATCAGCAATATAGATAAGATAACTTCAGGCTGCATTGTAATGCAGGTTAAAACAGTTTAGTAAACATAGTTATTTATATGCATGAACATACTTGCATAGAAACATACATATGGTAACACATATATTAGCATATACTTCAATTCAGGAGATTTTTCAATCATGATTACAGTCTTTCTCATTAGAGAGATTTTTTATCACTGAAAGACAAATTTTCCAGACAAATCACTGTAACTATACCTGTGAGATAAAATAGTATTTTTTAGCCAAAGCAGGTCCCTTGACCTCTGTCTCACTACTTTGAGGGAGTCCAGCCAACCTGCTGAGGCAGCCAGAATGCTAAAAAGGAATTGGATAGGAAACCAAATTACTCATCTCTGAGGGCTGGAGGGGCCTGTCCACGTAACAAATCCCAGGATCAGCACAGATGCAGCTCTGGACTGCAACCCTGTGTGGGAGGGAGAAGCGAGCCACAGCTGCAGTGAGGATGCCCTGTCCAGGGACAGCAATTGGAGCAGGGAGAAGATCCCACAACCCACCCAGGCACACACCGGCCACGTGGTTGTATCTAAGCAGAGTGTGAAAATGGGACAGAGACGGAATATGGAGAAACAGAACTGGGTCCACATAGATCCAAGCAGAGAATCTGGTCCTCGACTGAGCTGTAGAGAGGGTTCAGGGTTCAGATGAGACTGGAGGATATGTCCTCAACCTGTCCTGGAAAAGGAGAGTGTGGGTTTCCATAGTGGCAGACTAGCTTCCCACACAAAGGCAATGGGATACAATAGCTAAATGAACAAATTTATTATCTGTGAGACTCTCCCACATGGTAAAACCCTTCTTTGTTCATTGGTATCCAAGAGCCAAGTAAAAAGGTCAATGCGCTGTGCCAAGGAGTACTCCAGTTCTTCATTGCTGATCGTCTGGAGCTCTGTGGCTGCAGAAGGAACAATACACCCAAGCTGAGGATTTTTGACCATCTATCTCCTACCAATGGTACCCCCACCCTCTTCCACACTGCACAAGACAGTGCACACATCCTACCCTGGATCCTCTCCCCAGCCCACAGACACAGCGTGGTGCCCCATCCAGGGGATGATGCACTGCCTGCTCAAGCTCTCTTCCTGCCTTGCCTGGCCTTTCTCAGGGCTGAGCCACTGTTGAGCCACCTCCACTGTCGAAGCCATGTCAGGAGGAGCTGGGGTGATCCCCGCAGAAGTCAATATAGCAGCGTCAACTGTCATGGTTCCAGTCTTTTCCCATGCACCTGAACTGGGGGGCCTCTGGGAGAGGCCTGGGTCTGTCACCTTCACCCTTCTACTTGTTGACCAGACCTGCTCTTCCCGTCATTGCGGTGTTGCTCATAGCTGTAGCCAGGGCCCGCTATGGCCCGTACATGAGCAGCTATGTGATGGACCTGGCTGCGTTCATGGGAGAAAGGATGTCTCTGGCTGAGCAGGGAAGGGTGGAGGGAGACATCTTCTGCACAGCAGGGCTGGGTTTCCCATTGGCAGTCTCCCGTCACGGTGTGTTACATGGATGAGGTGAAAAGAGGTCAGGCTTTTGGATCTCGATATGGGCATGGTTTGGGACAAGAAAAGTGGATCTCCCTCTTGGCCTAAGCTACAGCCCAGTGGTCAGGATGTGGAGTTGATACGGAGCTCCTGCTGTCCTCCTCTGGTCTGTCAGAAGGAACTGTATCAAGAGAGAAGTCCTGGTGGGTTTGAATATCTGTGTTCACCTTCTGCCTTGCCCTGGATTTGTTGTTGGATAAAATCATATATATGATGCCTACACTGCTTATTCCTTTTTTTTCCCTTTCTTTTTTTTTTTCCTGATGGAGGAAAATTTCCAGTTCAGGTGAACCGTACCAATTTTTTCTTTCTTTTTTTCTGGATGGAGAGTAGATGAAAAACAGCACTAGTTTAAATGAGAGCTCAAACGAATGGTGAAAACCAGAGACTGAATGGAGAGTTTTCCTCCAGCTCACTTTCAGCATTTCTCTATGGGCTCAGCCCTAACTAGAGAAGGAGAAAATAGAAAGAAAAATCCTCACTGGGAGGCAATGCTTTTTACTAGCGCTCTCAACGAGCCCTTTCACCCTCTTCTCTGTGGGTGTGAGGGCAGTGGGTGTGAGGGCATTGGTGGACCTCAATGGCCCTAACGAGTCTCCACTGGGGCCTCCATCCAGCCTCTGCCCATGGGCCCATCTGAGCTTAGCCCTGGGCTTTCGGACCGTGCCTGAGCTATGCTGACGGAGAGATGATCTCCAGATAAGCCAAAGCCATGCCCCTGCCTCGTCATGGACCCTGTGAATCCAAACACTATCCTGCAGGCTGACTTCCCAGCTTGACTTGGGACCTCCCTCATCACTAGGATGTTGTCCGGTGATCTGGAATCTTGGTTGAACTTTGCCATGACCTCTGGTTCTGCCCTTCAGGGTTTTATGTAGGGGTGAGTCAAAAAGAGCACAACATCTCTCTTTCCTCTTTCTCTGTTGTGTACCATGGGTGTGTCTTATCTTCTTGCTTGGTCTCTAGCTCTGCAGCATCATGCCAAGAGAGCAAGTAGAGGAAAAACTTCCAACAGCATCTCCTGTCAGAACCAATCATGGCTGGGGAGAAATATCATTAATTGCTGGGCAGATGTGGGGTGATGGTCTAAGTACCTAGACTATTGGAATCTGTGGGACAGTTGTATGCCCCAGAGAAAGCCACAGAGCTTCAGCGGAAAAGACTGGCCCACTTCATCAGTAAAGATGGGACGGAGGAGATGGCTGTCTCTGAGGCTGGTGAGAGGAAAGGGACACAGGGAAAGAGTCAGGAATTCCAATCTGACCATGCTGAAGGCACAGTGTCTGCAGAGCTCTGCTGCTGTGTACAGGCACGAATTCCCCAGAGGTATGTGTTTGCTTGGTGCCTGTTAGAGCAGGAGAAAAAAGCAGATTTACATGTGATCTGAGCAAAACCAGAAGCTGAAGTTCCCTGTACCAACAGTCATGGGGAAGTGAGTGACACCAAGGGTATTCATAGCATCAAAGTCAGGTATCACCTGTGCCCCAAGCCAGTGTATTAGCTGAACTAGGGGAGATTCCAGACTCTGTAGAAACAATCATTAATATGTACAAATGTGGGCATTTCCCCTAGCTTTTCTGCAGACTGAAGACTTGTCAAGCTCTGGAATCTTTCTGACTGCACTTCTCAGGATACACCTGGTCCTCTTGTTTTCCTGTGTTAGGTAACCAAGAATAAATCACTTGTGGCTTTTGAAGAGCTGTGCCTGAAATCCAGGGTGAGTTTGGAATTGAAATCTACAGCAAAATGAGGAAGAGGTAAATCTACATTAACAGAAGTTGTGGGCACAATCTTGAATGTGTCATTTCTAATTTAGGTGGAGGACTGGTGAGCTCCCACTTGCTTTCCAAGGCTGTTGCATGGCTGGTTGTAAGCTTATCTGAAGTTCTGCATGTTTGTATCTTTACTTACTAATTGACTTCAGCACTGACGGTCTAATCTTAGACCTTTTTTTTTTCCCTATATACATTTCAGTGACACCTTCTCCTGGAAATCTTTTACATTTAATTTTCTCTGAAAGAAGGAGAATTAGTTAGCACAGAGCCCTTGATCTTGCAAGCACTCTTGAAGGTAAGAGAGATAGGTACTTGCTAGTAGACCCTGAGCTGACAGTAGGTCATGAACTAGGGGGTCTTAAAAGAAGAGCACTTAACATTTGCCCCCACCCTTGCATGTTGAGCTGTCAGCGCTGTGTCCCCAGCGTAAATGGGAAGGGAGCTCTAGGCGTAGGTCTTCATGTACAGATAGAAAGACAAAAGTGACTCCAAGTGTGGAAGAGTGCACGCGATGGGGTGTAGATTGGGAACGGGACATGTAAGCACAGGCTCGCACCAACAGGTAGCACACCTCCTCCAGATCATTTGGCACTTATGGAGGTGGGGACCGATGGCCGTACTGCCTTGCACTCCCTGACCCTCTGCATTTTCCTACTGGCTTGCAGCAGCCAGGTACATTACATATGTTTGGGTGAGTTTTCTAGATCAATGCTTCGCAGTCCACGCTTTGCTGCAGGCATTGTAGGTCTGTTTGCGTGTTGCCCTAATAGCTTCTTCCCAGGGTCTGGGCTGGGTGTGGGAGAACTACCCTGTGTTCACTTACCAGGGTGTCTTGTGGGTTGCTGAGTACATTTCAAGGTGTACAGGGCTGCTTTTTTCTCCAGCTTGCTTTCCTTGCAAAGCAAACTTTATCTTAGAGCACCATTTGCCTCATGCCTCAGAGCAAAAGGAAAATGACAGCTATCACCAAAAGATACAGCTCGCTCCTTGGCAAAGTGTGAAGGCCAACAACACCGTCAGTGCCAGGAAGTTTAAGGAACACACGTATTTCCCTGGACATGGCATTCAGGTACTGGAGGGGGAAAGAGGGAGCGTGTTCCTGCCCCTTCCACACCGAGAGAACATCTTGTTCTTTCTTCTCCATTTTACACAAAAGTAAGTTGAGGACTGAGACGTTTTGCTCAGTGTCACCCCTCTGCTGCAGTACAGATGGGCTGAGGGTCTTCCTTTCCTGAGCCTCGTGCCCTGGACTCTAATAGTTAATGCTCTGCAGTGCTTTCAAAGGTTTCCTTTATTTCCTGCCTGACAGACGGGGGAGGAACTTGGTCTGCCACTGAAGGAGAAAGATGTTTTCCTACAGTGCTCACATTCAGCTTCATCCACACCCTCTGCTCAGAAAGACAATTGTTTCCAGGAGCTGTACAAAAACACATCATTCACATGAAAATAAGGAAAATAAGGAAAATTGTTTTCCCATTTCTCTCCACCAGCAGAAGCCAGTGAAGAAACTGTTGTCTTGAGCTCCAGAAGAGAAGCCTGAAATGAGGCTTGGCGCCAGGAGAGATTTCCATGGAGGGGTCGTTCTTTAGCATCACTGCAGAGTGTGTCGGTCAGCACAACACGCCCATTGCCACAGCGCTGAGCCCAGGAGAACGCTCCCTTGAGGCAGGTGAAAGGAGGGCTCAGTTGTCCCTGGCTTTCCCCCAGCATGTCAGGAAGAAGGTTGGAGTGGATGGGTCTCCTGGCTGTGTGCCTGTCACCTTAGGCTGCCTCAGAGCCGAGACAACAGGAGTTCACGTACCCACAGTCACAGCACTCAGCCAAAACTGCAGCCCACCTTTCTCCTGCTATTTTCAAACTGCAGCCTCTGAAGTAGGTGCCATATTTCTTGTCCAGAGCTTGCTGACCTGTTATGATTTTCCTCATGGCAGAGGGCAGCCTGCTGTCCCCTAACAGCCTTTCCTAAGTGTTTCCCTCACATCTGTCCTGCAATTCCTAGGAACTGAT
Organism: Dromas ardeola; assembly: GCA_013398915.1. NCBI lineage: Eukaryota > Metazoa > Chordata > Aves > Charadriiformes > Dromadidae > Dromas > Dromas ardeola. Next base: position 51,516 of record VYZM01004893.1, on the reverse strand, counting down.
GAGAGCTAAAAGTATTTTGTGGACAAAATAGTAGAAGAAGACACACCTCTAAAGGGTGCTGGTCCTTAGTAGTCGTGGGCTGCAGCAGAGGATGATGAGTTGTACAAGATTCAGATGCTAACCATTCTTCCCCAGTTAGATGTTTTCCCTACAGTGCTTGTTGCCTTTACTGCTAACTAAGACTTATCTTTAAGAGCTCACCCAGATTTCTCCATTGGTCATCACCTAGGAAGGCAGCCAAGTGTGAACATCAGACTCCTGTTCGAGTAAAGGCTGGGTCACCTGCCATCATCTCATCCAGGCTGAGAGTCACAGAGAGGGTGCAATGCTGCCCTCTCCCAGCAGGAGCTTTGCCACCATGATGGTGCTTCCTGACACACATGTCCAGGGGTTTGCAGCACAGGGAGTCTATACTCCACCGAGCTAACCCTGAGCCTCGCTAGCAACTAGCGCTGGTCAGATCGCAGGTACAGCCAGCTCTGTGCAAGCCCTTCTGCAGTGGTCAGTCCCTGTGGTGTGTGAAGACAGTCAGAGGGATGCGTAGGCAACACATGTATCAGCGTCTTCCATGGGATGGCAAGTGGGAATGGAGGGCTCCAGGGACTTTCCAATTTTGCAAGCTTGGGTGGAATCTGGTTCTTAAACTTCATGAAATCAGATGTGTGATAATGCCTGGTGGCAGACACTGCAAATTCCTGGGATCAGGGATTTGGGAAGCAGCGGTGTAATGCAACCAGATGCTGCATGCCACAGGCCTTTTGGCCAGCTGCCTCGGACACTGCGGCAAGAAACATGTCCATCCCTGCCAGAGAACGTAAGCCCTGTGTGCTTGTGCTTTGTACACATGACCCAGGAGCAACATTCACACTGCCAGACTATCAATCAGGAGCCCTTTTTTAAAAAAAGAAAAATAAAACAATAGCTTTGTGTTTTCTTTGGAGTTTCTAACCACGTAGTACAGTTAGCAGCAGCACAAGCTGTGGCTGGCAGCAAGCGCTGCCTGCTCACCCTCCTCTCCCTCCCCAGCAACAGCCTGAGTCATGGCTGTGGTCACAGACAGTGACACAATGCTATTGTCATCCAAAGAATGCAGTGTTTTCCCGCTCTGCAAAAATATTTTGTACAGTGCATTTTCCATGTTCTCCAGAGGAGACACTGTCCGGATTCTTTCTGTAAGTGCCCCCATGGAGAGCTGCTGACTAATACTCCCATTTCTCCTCATGTTCCCCCAAGGTCCCAGACTTATTTACACTCTGCACAAAGAACTCCGAGTCAAGGTTGGTGAAGCAGATTTCCTCAGAACAGCATGAGCACTGAAGTGCGAGGAAATTGTGAATTTAATCTCTTGAGGTAAAATTCATTGAGTTCACGTCACTGGAGCCAGATCACGGTTAAGGGTCTGATGCAGAGGACTTGGCTTGGACATATATAGGCAATAGCATAGGAGGTAGACAATTTGGCCCCCCTATTCCAGAGATGGCCATGGGGTGACTCATTCCCTGGCGATTCCTGTCTTGCTGTTGCCTCCTGAAGTAATGAGACACACAGCTCCGACAAGAGCCACGCTGCAGGCACACTAACCCCTGCCAAAGCCTCTGTTAATCACCAGCCATGTTCCTGCCCTCTGTGCACACCTCAGGGGACTACAGCCTCAAAACCTCTACAGACCTGCCTGCTCTACTTAGCTTGGAAATGAAATTGCAATTACTTCCTAATACTGCAGTCCTTCTGCCTTTTTCGTCTTGCACAGCAGACAGCAAAGGACAGGGATAGCATTTTCTGTTTCTGCCAGGTAGCTACCCCGATGATTTAAAATCAAATTGCTTGGGAATACATAGGATAAATAAATCCAAATGCAAATCTCAGGATGTGGCAAGATCCCATTCCCCCAAATGTCTTTGCTTTATGTATATGAAGGTCAGATGACGAGGCTGCAACAAGGGTGTTCACTGTGGTGAGCTCTTCAACTCTTTAATTAACACCGAGGGGTGGTGCGGTGCTGGTGCATGCATAACCCTACACACTCCATAGGTGAAAAGCATGTAGGGTTGTGGGATGGGATGTAGCTTAGCTATGGTGCTCCAGCACATTTTGGAATGCAGTGCAGTTTTGGAGGGATGAATGTGCAGAGTGGGATGTGTCAGATAAGTGCTGAAACATGGCCATTTCCTCTGTGTTTGTACATGTAGCACAGATGACTATGGCCATGACACAGTGGTTGTGGTGGTCGCTCCCCATTAAGTAGATGTAAACTTACACTATGTCTTTGTGAGAGATACGTTTGTAAGGGAAATTAATTTGAAAAATGAGGTGATTAATTTTTCAGAAATATGTTGGCTAGATTTTGGGTTCTCTCAACCATGCTTAAACCAGGATAAAAGGAAGAGTCAACATTATTCATATTATAATAGTCTACGTAAAGTGTATTTCCTCCCCAAATGGAACATTTATATGTGTCACTGGCAGGGTAAGCCAGGCTGGATCTGACCAGCCAGCCTGGTAAAAGCAAGTGGTGGATGCTGCTGAACTTGAGCCTTCAGTGGACGGTGAAAATCCTGCATGTTGCACACAGCCAGTTGTGAAATAGCGGATGTTTTGGAGCAGATAGGTGATGCAGAAGACTTCCTTCCTCAACTCAGAAGGCAAATAATTTGTATCCTGATTACAAATTATGAGGTTTTGTAGATTGCAAGGTCAGAAGGGACCATTATGATTATACCATCTGACCTTCCCAAGCAGTGCAGTCTTGGAATGACACTTGTCGATTCCCACACCAAGCCCAACAGTCGGTGGCTGACCTACAGTGGTTTTTTCCTTAAAGACTCAGACACAGAGAGTTATCTGTCACTGACTCTGTGGCCTGCGAGGTTATTCCAATACATAACGGGGTTTTTTCTGCTCAAAAGGCACAGCTCATTTCCAGTTTGTATTTTGCCTGCAAGACTTTTTTCTAGAGAGATCATGTCAGATTTATAATTTACTATCTATCAAGTAAGAAACAGTAGGATTGTGCCATGTCCCCCTGTTTCCACAACACCTCTTCCCACCATATTACTAACAACCTGGAGTGAAGAAAAGAGGAGACTGATAAGGAAACCCAGGAAGGCTTGTGGAACCCAGGGTATCACACTCCCACCAGTACTGTGCAGGTGTCACACAGGAAGGTCATTTATGAGCCAAAACCTGAGACTTTGACCTCTGCGGGATGCAAACAGGTTTGAAACCTGTGTTCAAATTTTTTCACTCTTTAAATACTGAAACTCTCTGGATGCTGCAGACCACAGAGATCTATATCAGTGCAGAGTACGCCAACCCCCAGTACAACTGTGATGCATCCTGCTCTGTGATTGCACTGGTCTGGCTTTAGCAGCCACATTTCCTGGTTAATACAAATAACACAGAACAGTTTTTGCAGACATTAATAAACCCACTCACCTCCCCAGGAGACAAACATGTATCATTATTAATTAGGCTCTTTATCATTTATATTTTGGTAGGATCCAGAGGCTCCTGGTCAGGGATCATAGAATCATAGAATCGTAGAATTGCCTAGGTTGGAAGGGACCTTTCAGATCATCTAGTCCAACCATCAACCTAACCCTGACAAAAACCATCACTAAACTATATCTCTAAGAACTATGCCTACCCGCCTTTTAAATACCCCCAGGGATGGTGCCTCAACCCCTTCCCTGGGCAGCCTGTTCCAATGCTTAATAACCCTTTCAGTGTAAAAATTTTTCCGAATATCCAGCCTAAACCTCCCCTGGCACAACTTGAGGCCGTTTCCTCTTGTCCTGTCGCCTGTTACTTGGGAGAAGAGACCGACATCCACCTCTCTACAAACACCTTTGAGCAGTTACAGAGAGCGAGAAGGTCTCCCCTCAGCCTCCTTTCCTCTGGGCTGAACACCCCCAGCTCCCTCAGCCGCTCCTCACAAGACTTGTGCTCCAGACCCCTCACCAGCTCCGTTGCCCTTCTCTGGACACGCTCCAGGGTGGAGTGTGCCCAAACACTCCACTGGGTTTTTTTTTTCGGAGGGGCCCAAAACTGGACACAGCACTCAAGGTGGGGCCTCACCAGTGCCCAGTACAGGGGGACGGTCACTGCCCCAGTCCTGCTGGCCACACTGTTCCTGACACAGGCCAGGATGCTGTTGACCTTCTTGGCCACCTCGGCACACTGCTGACTCATATCCAGCCAGCTGTTGACCAACACCCCCAAGTCCTTTTCTGCCGGGTAGCTCTCCAGCCACTCTGCCCCAAACTTGTAGCGCTGCATGGGGTTGTTGTGACCCAAGTGCAGGACCCAGCACTTGGCCTTGTTGGACCTCACACCATTGGCCTTGGCCCATCGATCCAGCCTGTCCAGAGCCCTCTCCAAAGCCTTTGCACCCTCAAGCAGGTCGTGACTCCCACCCAACTTGGTGTCATCTGCAAACTGACTGAGGGTGCACTCGATCCCCTTGTCCAGATCATTGATAAAGGTATTAAAGAGAACTGGCCCCAATACCGAGCCCTGGGGAACACCACTCGTGTTGTTCCAACTGGATATAACTCCATTCACCACTAAGCTTTGGGCCCAGTCCTCCAGCCAGTTTTTAACCCAGCAAAGAGTGCTCCTGTCCAAGCCATGGGCAGACAGTTTCTCCAGGAGGATGCTGTGGGATGTGAGTCTCATTGCACAGTAACTCACAGCTCAAATGCTATCGCTACGCAAAGCCCCTGCAGTCCAAGACAAGCAGAGACACTAGCTGCATGCAGAAACCAAGGAGGTGCATTGCAGGGTAACAATAGGACAAATTCTCATATATTTACTCTTCTGGAAACTGAAGCATATAGGTAGCAAGTCTGTGGCCAGATGTTAGTGCAGAATACAGCCCCGAGACCCTGCCCCTCAGCCTCCCTGGTAGCCAAGTGCAGTGGCACTTCAGCTTTTTCTCAGCATCTTTTTTGCTTTGTATTAGAGGACTGGAGATGTGGTGTTCATTCCCAGTTTAAGACTTTTGAGGCCATTCTCTATGCCTGTAAAGCTAATGCAGTTTCCTGTCTTACAGGTGTGCAGCATGTTTTACCCCACTTTGCAAGTTAGGAATTTGATTGGAAGGAGCTGGAGACCTTTCAAACACTGTCATCACATTAATATGTCACATTCATAAAGCAGCCCGTCTCCCATCCCTTGTGGTGTTCAGCATGCCTGGCTGGGAGTGCAGCTAAAGGGCTCTTCCAGACTCACACGGCAGACCCATGGCAGGGCCAGGAGCACCCACAGGCATCCTGTGAAGATGACTCTCACCTATCATGGTCCAGGCTGCAACATGAGTGTGGGGCTTCCCTGCAAAAGATGCACAAGTGGTGCAGGGAAAGTCTACGGAGCAAGGATTTACGGCACCTCCAGAGATCTAGACTCAGGCTTTGCCTTGTCTTAAGAGGATGCAGGTCACCCTGTGTTATCCAGGGAGGGCAGAGCACAGTGTCAGCCCCTTCCCCACCACTGTTACCCACCTGGCACTGGCACTGTGCTAGGACAGTTTGTGTTGCAGCTCGAGGTGCTTTTGAAGCCTTGTGTACAGCCTGGGGATGCTGCCTGTAATTTGCATGACCAGATTTATGCAACTTCTCAGCTCTGCACAAGCTGGCAGCGCTAGCCCTGCTGACTCGGGCAATATTTGAACATGAGGACAGTCCTGGGTGGAGAGAGGAAAACAAAGAAAACCAGCTGTTCCCCAGGGCTGAGCTAGCAAAGGGTGGGCAGAAGATAGGCCAGGAGATAGCAACAGGACAAGGGCAAGTGAGTCAGGCTGCACGGCCAGCAGGGATAAGCATGCACGGCGATCTGCTCCCTCCCTCCCGGCAGGCTCCAGGCTCCCTGTGCTGCTGACAGCCCTTACACGACCTTGGCCCTATGGTCACCGGGCTCCTGGGGTCCATCCACCCCAGGATATGCAGTTACGTTTGCAAGTGTCCTCCCTTTCCCCACGCACAGCCTCACAGGCTCAGCTTGACAGGTCTTTCCCCAGCTGGTGCGACTGGGGGGGACGCGGGCTGGCGAGCAGCACCTCTGGCACCTCTTCAATGTAGGACACAATGAGGATTAATCACAGCCTGTCAGAGAGGCTGCTGTATTTTTCCTCCATTCTTATTTGCGTGCTAGCGCCTGGAAAACAGGATGACGATGTTTTCCTGCCACGCATTCACCGAGACTAAACAAAAGAGGTTGCATTTCCAGCCCCTGCTGCTCTCTGATAACTGTGGAGCTTTCAGGAATCGGCTGGGGAGAGCAATAATAAGAGGGTGTCAAAGATCTGCCTCTTCAGCTGGCTGCATATGAGGGGGTGGCCACAGATCTGAGCAGAAAGCCTCTAACATCTCTGATGAGAGTGAAGGTTTTCCATCTCACTTTTGGGGAAAAATGAAAGCCCAAAGAAAATGAAGCCCAAAGAAAGCTTGCCTGCCTTGCAACAGCTGTACTAGTTTGCTCTCATTAACATTTATTACTCATAGTTTGTTGAGGTCCCATTAGGTTTAAGTCCAACCATGCTAGGTGCTTTACAGTGTAGAACAAAAGAGAAACCAGGGTGTTACAGTCTAAAGAAGGAGGAAGTGTTTATTTCCAGTAGTGTAACCATCAGCATCACCCAGGCATGAGTTTGATGCTGGGTCTTTATGCCAACATCTAAAACAGGAGCTGAGCTCAACTGAGAATGAAACTCTGCCCTCGCATGCTTTAAAAGTCCAGGCCTTTCCTCTAGCTGTTGCAATACCTTTCCTTCACGCCAGTCTCCATAGGATGCACTGGGTTTTTACATTTCACCTGATGTTTCATGGGTTTAAATAGCTGCTTTCTCCAACCTCAGATGAACTTTGCAGAGTAAACAATAATTGGTGCAATGCAGCTTGCATGGAACTTTTGGAAAATCTTAAAATGTTCCCTCACATGGGAAAATGAATGGTGGAAATCCTAGTTCTGAACTCATTTTGAGAACCTAACACCACATGTACATTTTCTGCATGAGCAGTGGCTCCATGCATAGATTTGATGGGTCTATTCCACCACCAGGCGCAATAAAACCAGCCAGGGGCAGCTCTTGGGAGAGCAGGGACCAGGGAAAAAGGGAAGAGAAGAGCTGAAGAGAGAAAAGCTATGTTAGATGCCTTGGAGAGATGATCTGAGTAGCAGTGGAGGTTTTCACGCTGCAAATATCTCAATTTCAACTCAGACTTCACAGGGAAACATTTTCCACCTATAGATCATCCTTCTCACCTATTCCCATAAATGGGGAACAGTTTTGTTGACTTTTGCTGATTTTGAGGACAAAGGCTCAACCCCCTTCCTGGCATTAAATTGGGAATACCACCCAGATTTGTCTAATTCTGGGGAAGTGATCACAGTGTGGGGCTGATTCCTGTTTTTCAGCTATGCTTTCTCTGGTCAAAAATCCCACCCCCAGAGCTGAGGTGCGTTAATGAATGCAGGCTGCTCACACAAAGGTTTCAGCCAGCTAATACAGGGAAATTTCTCTCTTTAAAAAAAAAAAATCTTCCTGTGAAAACTCTGAATAGAATTGTGATGTATATATTTTTAAAACCACTGCTTGGAGAAACTGCTTTCCCCTCTGCACGGCTTGGGGAAAATGTTGAGAAAGTGTATTTCAGGGCTGACTTTTGGTGTCCTCCAGCATGTGATATGGGGACTGTGCTCGATCCTCCAGGAGCGCGCGTTGGAGCAGAGCCAGGATGAAGAACGGGGCTCGACTCCAGACAGGTTGCAGGTTGTGGGAGGCCAGGCTAACCCCAAACAAGTGGATTCAGTCAGCTCTACACTACCGTTCAGTTTTCATCACTTCATTATATCTCTGGATTTGGCCCTGGATGTTCTGTCCCTGGGGTACTAAAATGCTGAGGAAATCCCCCTCCCCCTAACATAATCTCGCTAGATTAAGGCCTGAAACCTTATTATAGTTTACAAGATAAGAGCTTATTAAACAGCGTGAAAGTAACCTTGAAAAAGGGGATTTCAAAATCTGCAGTGGAAGGTCCTGAGATTTGAACGCTGAGAAATCTGCTTGGGTTGCTTCATATTCCTTGATGATGCGTATCTCTATTATTCCCAGTAATTGTCATATGGGAACCTCACTGCATCAGGGACCTGATGTTACCAGGAAAAATGGGAAGGGCTGAGAGGAAACTGTTTGCATATATATTTTTCTGTGTGTATGACTCAAGCAAGGAATAAGCTGTACTATCTATAAAAATATCTGCAAGATCTTGAGGCAGGGCTGGTATATCACGAGCATTCTTCGCGTCCAAAAAAAACCCCCAAAACCATGCATCCTACTGAACACTGGCACACCACAAACCACAGGTTTAGCCAGCAGCAAAGCCACAGAGCACCTGTGCTGCAACCAAGCAGAAGCACCTAAGAAAGTTAGAAGGCAGTTGCAGGGGGAGAAACCTCACCTGAAAACAACAAAAAACAAAAAAAAACCCCAAACTTTCTCCCTCTTTCTGACCCCCCACATTTCCCAACAAAACTTGTAAGTTACAGATTTTAAATATGTTACAAATGAATAAAGACTTGCAGTACTGCCTGAGGTATGGCAAGAAAGCACGTGCTGTCATGATTAGAGCACTTGCATAGCATGCTAATTACGTAACTCCCTAGGAATTTGGCAGCGCTGATCTAGAAATAGGGCAAATAATCATGTTTCCCCCCCCACCTCCTTCCCCAATTCTCTCTGCTTCAGTTTTCCTTGATTGAAAATTTAGTTTTCAAACCCTTCCAGACAGCTCTGTAACCTGGCAAAAGTGAGAAATGACTTTTATAAAAGCTTTGTCATACATCAAGCAACTCTTTTTTTTAGAAAGAAAAATCTGCGCTAAACATTCAGTAGTATTTTACTTTAGTGTTTAAGAAGTGATTCCAAACTGTGGCAGAGACTGGTATTAGGGTTGCTTGGCCCTACTTTGCCTCTAGGCAAAGACATGGCCCAGAATAATTGAACATTCCTATCATTGTAATAATTCAGCACTGCATAAACACGAGGACATTTGTTCTATGTCACTCATGTTTAACAGGGAAGCAATTTTCCTAGTTGATGGAGGAAAAATGGAGACAGAGGCACCTCCAGTGCTTTCCAGGCTGGCATAAACAGATGTCAGGTCCTTCAGGCATGGTCCTGTCCACTTCCATACAATAAACCTCAACAGCTCTGTGCTTTTGCATTCCCAGGTCTGGACAAAGTAAAAATGAATGGCCTCCAAACACTGCTAATGTGTTTGGGCAGTGGCGGGAGTGGGACCGATGCCTCCAGATGTCTCCGAATGTAGGTGGTCATCATGTTCACCAGCTTCCTCCTTTCCTTTTGGGGTGGCAGAAAGGCTTCTCTGGTGTCCAGGACTGTGTCCACACGGGGCAGCGTCTTTCTCAAGCTCAGTGAACTGAAGAATCATCGTTAGCCTAGAACTATTACAGAAAGTTCAATAATGCAGTACTTTCCTACAGAAAAAGTCACTCTAATAATAATAACGGAATTAAAATTGCAACACACACATTTCTCGGTTTCTGTCCTTTCTTTTGGAATCATGCTTCAATTGCTCCTCTGGGCCTTAAAGTCAGTAGCCTCGGAGGATGCAAAGGGTAACACCATAGTCTTCAGCTTCCAGAGTCCTCTTTTGGGAAGAATTCGATGTTGGTGTTTCTGCTTTCTTCTTTTTCTCTCCAGGACCCTCTTGGAGAGATTTTTATATGTTCATTAACATGCTAATAGCTAAATTTATGTGTTAGCAACATTTGTTTACACCCAAATTCAATGTATATGGTGTCCTTCACAAACTTTAGATGATACCTCCGTGTCCTCTTTGTTATCCTTAAAGCCTATTTTCTCTGACTGCAGATCTGCATTTTTTTTGACTGACCATTGGTGATTTGCTCATAGCTGTGGGGTCTTTGGTGACAGCCTGTGCCCCATCTCTTATCACCCCTTGTCTTATCATCCCACGCCTTATCACCCTACCTCTACGCATCATCCCATGTCTCCACTTCTCAGGGCCACTGCTGTCATACCTGGCTTGTGTATTTCTATTTCAACTCATTGTCTGAGAGCCATAAACATCTTGTTATGCCTAGAATAAGCACTTGTTAATGCAGTCTATAAAAATTCTCTGATTATAGCACACAAAGGCAACAAAAATAAAAAAAACCATGTAGTCATAGAAACAGTAGCTGACATCACAGCAATATCTGGTGAAATAAAGGTCCAAAAGAGTCAGGAAAAGTTCAGACAGAGCAATGCCGACCAGCCTCAGCCCGGAGGTCCTGCAGGCTCAGTACAAAGCTTATGTCCCATTGCTAGCAATGGCTATGCCGTGTTACGAGGCTACCTTGTTACGATGGGCAGCATCTCAGTGCAGGAATATTGAGCAGAGGCAGAGATGACAACAACCCAAAATTCCTGCTGATGGTGGTTCAAGGAGACTGAGAGCATCCCAGTGATGGCTCAGAGAAGAGTCGCCCCTACAGTGACAGGATGGTCTTTGTGGATATCCCCCAATAGGGGGCATCTGGAAGTACCAGACGCTTTCAACTGCCAGTGGCGGTGGACTGAAAGTGGAGGGTAGGACCGTACAGCTTCACATGAGCAAGAAGGGATGGACCGAGCATCAGGATGGAAATCACTCATTGGGATGGCTTGCAAAAGGTGTGAATTTCTGGATTCTCCATCACTGGCATTTTAAAAATAAATATAACTTTTTTTTTTCAACACAGTCTCTGCCTCACTCAGGAATTAATTCCTTAGAATCTTGAGGTCTTTATTACTCAGGAAGACAGATAAGATGCCACATCAACTCCTCCTTTACACTCTATGAATGTCTAGAAATAATACAATGCTTCAAATTGGTGTCAAGGGTGCTGCAGAGAGGAAATTGGCACCTGCTTAGGTGCTTAGCCAGCCCTTGGTCCTGCTTATTGGCACAGCACGCATTCTTCCTCCAGCAGGTAGCAAAAACATTTTTCATAGCGTTCATCACAAGCCAGGGGCTGGGATTTGTGGAGGGAAAGGGGATGCTCAGAGGGCAGATAGGCACTCATCAGTGTAAGGTCAAATAAGCCACCGCAGTAAGCTGTCAAAATTGCAGAAACTCCTCAGTCACTGTCCCACCCACCCAACAGAGAACTGGTTCACCATGCGACCTGGCCAACTGGTGCTGTGGGGCTCCGTAGTCCTTACCATGATCCATTGGAGCTCCGGATAAACTAAGAACAACAATTGTTAATTAAATCTGAAGAGCAGATGTGTGCAGACCTTTAGATAAGTGGACTTCTTCATGGTGAAGCATTCCTGGAGCACTCTGTCATCTTGGCAGGATTTGTCTACAAAGAAGGACAAACCTTGACACCAAAACATATTAGAAAACAAAACAAAAAAAATCCAAAGCAGCATACTTTTTTTTTAAAATGTTGGGTTTTTTTTTACTGTGAAAATTACAGATTTCTTTCTCACAATCTCCCTAGTTAAAAGAAAAAAAGAAGAAAAAAGTATTTGGTCTGATGGTGCTGGCTTCATTTGGCTTCCCAGAAATCTGTGGCAATTTTATTGGTTATCGCTAGGAGCTCAGGTGTCACTCTTGTTCTTGGCAGAGCTGCCATTAAAATTGTTGTTCCCGTGTAAATGCATAGGCTTAGAACAGGCTTCCTGAAAGATGATTCAAATTCACCGTGAAACAGAGCTCTGCACCTCAGAGAATTTGCTGTCTGCATCTGAGAGGCACCAATCACAGGCAGCAAGTAGGCTCAGGATGCTGCCTTGCACTGAAACTCAGACATAAGGATTGCTCACCCTATACCATCTTCATGACCACTACAGATCTCGAACACTAGTGTTACTCAGTCTGCTCCCAGGGTGTGAGACATCTGTTCAACACAGGCAACTACTCTGTGTGTCTCCAAGGCAGGGATCCTGAAGCCACCCCTCGTGTTTGGGCAGATTTGGATTCATGGATGTTTTTCCCTGCTAGCAGAGTTCACAATGTTTTTGAAGTATGCAGGAATGCTCCTCCAAACAGCAGGAGTGAGGAGTCCATCTTGTAGCACAGGAAGATTTGGAAAGCTTTTCTCCCAGGCAGACAGCACAGGGCTTGTGGAGAGCATGGAGGCCCCTGGAATTACTGGTAATTAAAGGAATGTCTTCTCTGGCACAACCTCTTCTTCAGTGGGCTTTGGTTCAAGGTTGTCCATCATCTTTCCATCACCTCTGAATGAGAGCCAAGGAAAGCTAATAAGGCCCATGTTGCTTTTTGCAGAAGTCAGTCGTGTAACTGGCACCTGGTGATAGCACTGTTCGTATCTACATGAGAAGTTTAACCTGCCCTCAGACTCCACAAAAGCACCTTGACATGTTTGGCAACCATGTGTAAAAATACCTAGTGTTCTTGAAGCTTGGGTTCAGACTGGCCCCCAGGAGCATTGAGCTCATGACAAGACTTCTGGCATCCTCAGTCAGGCCATGTAGAGCTAAAAAGTAGTCAGGAGTCAAGTCTTGCACAGAACCATTGCTCAGCCACACTGTGTTCATGCCAGTCCCCGAAACAAGCATATGCAGATAAGCTATATCCCTAAATCTAGTTGCTTAATACATGTATTAACTCTCCACTGTATTCCCAAGTGATTTTCATTCTGGCTACTCTTTCTCTTCAGTCTGCCCATCGCTAACATCACATCTACAGGTGACTACCACACCCGCCTGCTCAGTGAAGAACTGCAAAAAGTAAAAATATCATCTCCCAGACTGACAGAGAGCAGCTCATTTTCCATTCACATGTCCTACATGCCATGTAGGACAGACCCATATTTTTCTGTGTCTCTGGAGGATTGACCTTTAGCTTTGCTAGTGTGCGTGCAAAAACTAAGGTCTCAGACCAATGCCACAGCATCCTGGCTACGTCCAGGGTTATTCCTGAAGTGACCAAGCTGTTTGCTGCAGTCCTGAGTTCACTGCACTTCGTTGGAATTTAGCTGAGTCAATATTCAGCTGCATCCAGGAAACATTGCTTTCCAAAGACTAGGTCGCTCCGTTCAGAGGTGTTCTTCCTGGCCACTGCACCCACATGCAGTGTGGTCCCCCTGTCCCCTTGTGCCTGCTTGGTACAGTAGTCAGCATGTAACCCTCCTCTCTCCTCTATCACCCAGCTGCTTCCACCCATCCATTGTAAACTGGATGTCAATATTTAACAAAACCTGTAATAATATGGGATTTTTCTTGGCATCTGCTGGCCCAGCCTGTGCAGCAGGGGAGCAGCGCTGCTGAGCTGGGAAGGAGAGGTACAGGGCAGCAGCCTGGTTAAGGTCTGCCTTTGCAGCTCCCTCTCCCTGCAAGTGATGCCATTTCCCACTCATATTTGCAGACTCAGAAATAACTGCAGGGATCTACCCTGAACACGCACCTCGGGGATGGGGCCAAACACGGCTCCAGCAGAGCAGGCAAGTGATGGCAGGGAGTGCCTAATGCGGTTATAAGGAAATGCTTTGTCACCTTCATCTAGTCTCACGAACGCTGTCCCTTATCACAGCAAACCCTTTATAGAACATTGTAACTAAACACAGTGCCTTAAAACCCAACTAGAAACATGACCCTGCCCTGAAGAACCAACAGTCTTGTCAGCCACTTTATTAGTTAGTGCATTAATGTAAAACCAGGTGGTGACTAGTTGCTGAGATGCACTAACAGCAGACACATCTCAGGGACTTCCAGGTAGGACCTGGCAAACACTGGCTGGGAACACTGGAAAAGAGTATGTTGGTGCTTGGCTCTGTAGGGTCAAAGTCCCTCATGCATCAACCATCAGTCCAGGAGAGGAGGGACAGAAGGCTCCAGGTCCCTTTGCTAGCAGCATCCAAGGAGCCTCCTGTCTGGAGTTGGGGGGAAAGGACTGGGGCACAGGGGGACTAGGGTGAGTTGGGGTGATGGAGATTCATGGAGAAAGAGCTGGAGCTCAGCAAGGAGAGAGGACATCAGCAGTGCTGAATGCTGCTGGTCTCTTTCCTGTGTGGACCAGGAGAACTGAGGAGCTGACCTGTGCTATGGCGATAATATAGGACTCTGCTGCTCAAAAGCACTCCATCTACTTGGCAAGGCCAGAGATTTCACCACTCACCTTCAAGTACCCAACTGACAAGGCACCTAGACAGACATTGGCCAGCAGTTTAATTCTCTAACACTGAGGGGCAGGAACACCCTTGTGGGTTCAGAAAACAGTATTGCAAAGAACAATAAGTTCATGTGTATACGGGTGGAGAAACCGAGGCACAGAAAAACAGCAACAACTGTCAGCAGTACCTCCACAGAGAAACCAAGCGTAGTACAGATCCCAAAAATCCTCTCTGCCACTTGCATCTTTGCTTCTGATGGTTGTGTCTGGTAAGGAGGAAGGCTGAGCTTGTTCTGAAGCCCAAGCCCTTTGCACTACTTGCCCAAACGGCAAGATGTGAGAGAGCAAAACTTGCAGCATTCATCAAAACTGCCCGTTTAAATACATGGGAGAGGTTGCGATTGCTATCTGGGCACGCTCATCAGGTGAAGGCATCTCAAGGCAGATACCGCGGGAGACTTCCTGGTAAATTGCAGCATCGCAGAGGAGTCTGCAGCTACTTGTACCCAGCCATCATCGGAGCAAAGAACACTCCGATTCCTGGCTGGTACCTGAGCTGATAATTGCTCAGAAAAATTAAGGGTTGGGTAATTCCTCCTGAAATTAATTACCTTGCTAAGATGCCGCAGGGCAGTTACGGCAAGAGGGTTTGAAGCAGATGATATAACCACTTCCCTGTTCAGGATTAAAATCAGGAAACAGGTCGCAAAAGTCCACTTTTGTCACAAAGGGCTTTATGGATTTCTCTTCTCTCGAAATTTTTTGGGCTTTTTCAGGTGTTCCTGAAACAGATATGAGGTTCCTAAGGAGTGGCAAGCATTTATGGACACTTCCATTGTCTGCCTCATCTGACATTGACAATTCAGTTCTCTTCAGCAGCTCACTTAGCTCGTTTTAACACTTTTTATTAAGGAGCCACTCACTACTCCTTGCAAAATGTTTATAAACAGAGGCAGTAAATTAGAAGAGGCTCAGAATATTCACAGTGATCTTCTGTCTTCAGTGAATTTAAAGGCAGGCCCTCATTCCCCTCACATGCTTTCAGTTGCCTTCTCTCTCTCAGACTGTACAGCTGACTTTGGGCAAAATCCTTTACTTCCACTGCATCTGCCTTGCCTTTTGTAAAAATTTCTCATCCTTCCTTTTTGTGTCTTGGCTACCTAGAGAAAGATTTCTCCGAGGCAATGGATGGTTTTGCCTGTGCATGCAGGCTACTACCTTCCTTCACCTCCCTTATATAGAGAGTACCCTTTTCCAGTAAAAGAAACCATAAAACCATTAATTCACAAAGGAATGGAGTTGACACTCCCTGCCCAAGGCAGATAAATTATATTTGTGCCTCTGTCCCTCTTAAATACCCCCAGCGAAGAAGTTTTCACCACCCTCCCAGGTGAAATATTCCAATATGCCACTTTTTCACCCATGGAAACTTTCCCTCAGTTTTCTCTTTATTACCAGCCCAATTTAGATAGTCTTTCCACACATTTCATGTCTTCCAGACATCTCCCTATTTCTGTTGATCTCCAGCTAGTCCACAGCTCTCCTGAAGTGTCCTGTACCTCATGGGTACAGGACCCCTCCTGAGACCCTGCCAGGGCCCTGCCCATCCTTTCAACTCTATTTCCGTTTATATCAGTACCAGTAGGACGTTTGCCTCTACCATACCTGTCTGACACTGGTACCTCACACTAGGTTTGTGATCTACTGCAGCCTCCAGAGGCTTTTCAGTGTTACTGAAGCTGTTTAGTCCAGAATATGAGTAGGATTTCCACCTAGGCATCCATTTGTGAGATGTAACTGTGAATCAGTCACTCTTTGAGATAAAGACATCTCAAGATGACAGCTAATCTTATGCAGGAGAGATGCCTATAGGCAAATCTCTCTCTGGAGGCACTTTGTCCTGTAGAACAGCATTCAGGGTTTTTTTTGTTGTTATTGGTTGGTTGGCTTGTGGTTTTAATCCCCCAAACAATTTCTTCATCATTTTGAATTTTGATTTAATCTTCCAACACATTTTCAATCCCCTCCCAACTTCATGTCATCTTCAGGTTTGCATGTTCTCTTTCTTTACTGAGGACACTTAGGAAAATGCTGAACCACTGCTTGGTAAATCCTATCATTTTGATGGTCAGCCTTTGGCACTTAATGACAGCAAAATGGTCTGCTAGCGCGAATCATATTTCCCTGGTTTGCTTATAAAGATATGCTGCAAGACAGTGTGAAATCCTCACTAAAGACAGGACATAATATCTTATAACTGTCTAATAGGCAACCTCACCTCAAACTCTCTAGACAGTGTGCTGAACCTCTACAGCATGTGGTTCTGGATTCTCCTGTGCTCAGCAACAGAGAAAATCCACAGACAAAAACCAGTTTAAAATCAGCTGTAACCTCCCTAGGCAATACCACAGTAGGAAACAACCTCCTCACACAAACTTTCTTTAAAGAGGCTCCCTGTGACATTCCCTATCCCTCCTTTTCCCTCTGCCTTCACTCACACACAGTGGAGGACGTAAATGAAAGCAGTCAGCCCCTGGACTATGAGGGAAAGGCCACACGGCTAGCAGAGGAGTGGCCAAAGTTGGTTGCACTGATGTTTGGATGTTTCCTACAGGATCTGGAATTGGGGTCAGTTTGGACTCCAGCTGGACCTTTGAGGGGAATCTCGAGAATTGCACGCTTTGAAGAGAGTGGGTGAGACACATGGAGAACATCAGAAGATGTTCCTTGGTCACCCACATGACTGTGTATGCGCGTGCACTTTTGAATTAGGAGTCTCCTTTGTATTTCAGGAAAAATCAGGAATTCGTAAGCCTAAGAAAATAAAGCTTGTGATCAAATGCTGAGCTCACAAGGAACAGACGCCAGATCTAATTGTGATTCGTTGGAGGTACCTGGTCCTTTCTTCAGAAAACTTCAGTTCCCTCTGGTCCTCTAGCATGCTGACTTACAGATGCACTTCAGAGAGAGCAGGAAATCTAACACCACCAAGTAAACACAGCGGGGGGATGAACGCCAGCTCTTCTCCTGGGCTGCCCTTGTTTTTCTTGCTCCTGTTTTTGGCATAATCCAGGGTTAATCACCAACGGTTCCGAATTCCGCCCATGAAGAGGGGAAAGGGAAATGAGCAGGAGGGCTTTGATTCAGCACAAGAGCACTGCATGCTGCCTTGAACCCCTTGCTGCTTCATTAGTTACTTTTCCATGTTGGGAGATGGAGGCTGCATGAGAGACACGAGAGCTGCCAAGGCCAAGAACCAGTGCCCTTATTCGGAGCACAAAAATGCACTTTGCATTGTTCTTGTTTCCCCTCATATGAATAATAAAAGCTGTTTGACAGCATGATTACTAAAACTATTTTCTGCCATAGCTAAATCTCCATAATTTGTCTCATTTAAACCCTTAAATCCATTTAACCCGTTTCTGTCCATCTGACTATAAAGAGCATATAGGTAGACCAGAGGTGATGGACATGGCATCACTTCCTAAGATAAAGCTCAGATCATAGAATCATAGAATTGCCTATGTTGGAAGGGACCTTTCAGATCATCTAGTCCAACCATCAACCTAACACTGACAAAAGTGTTGTCCTGCAGGGAGATCATCAGCATTTGAAGCCTGAGCCAACCTCCCTGAAGAACAAAGGCATGGTTATCTTCTCCGAGCATCCTTTCAGGGCTCTTGCTTGGCCCCAACCTACTGATTCTTCGAGGACCAATGCAGGATGAATCCTAGCTGCTATGGGTGCTCTCCCTCATGCCGTCTCTCGAACAGCACATACAACATGGAACCTACAAAGTTTCTGCCCTGAGTTCTGTATGGGGCTGCACAGAGAGGTTTGATGGGATGGGGCAGAGATTTTGCCATGCTCCCAAGTTCATCCTCTTTGCTCTGATGTCTCTGGATGCAGCAGAGTGGGCTTTGCATGTGCTGAAGACTAGAAGGGACAAATTAGTTTCACTGGTGTAATGTGGACCATTCAACCAGAGAGGTGATTTTCATTTTCACAGTGCTGGGCTACCTTCTCTGGATTGGAGTCACTCAGCCTGTCCCTGCTGTCCTGATGGTATTGCCATGCACATCCTTTCATCAACATGGGATGAGGGAGAAAACACTCTCAGTGCTGGAGCTTCCTTCTCAGTCTCTCCAGGGTTCCTCCCTGGCATCCCTCCCAGCCACACAGCCTTACCTGTGCCATGCAGTGAGTCTGTCCTAAAGCTGGGCTCAAGTAACAAACCTGACTTATCAGACACCCTGCATCTTCCTACAGCTCTTCTCTCCCATCCCTGCTCTGCTGGTGACTCAAGCTTTGTGAAGAGCGCAGGCATGCCCCAGTGGCTGCCCAGGCTGTACCAGCCGGTGGCAGTGACACTAGCACAGCTGGCCTCTATGACAGATCACCCCATAATTCAGCTGTTTCAATATCAGTGGCTTGTACACTGGACCATGTCCAGAGATGTGCAACAGAGCTGGTGAGGGGTCTGGAGCACAAGTCCTGTGAGGACCAACTGAGGGAGCTGGGGTTGTTCAACCTGGAGGAAAGGAGGCTGAGGGGAGACCTTCTCGCTCGCTGCAACTCCCTGAAAGGAGGGTGTAGAGAGGGGGGGTCAGTCTCTTCTGCGAAGGAACAGGCAACAGGACAAAAGGAAACGGCCTTAAGTTGCCCAGGGGAAATTTAGATTGGATGTTAGGAAAATTTCTTCACTGAAAGGGTTGTCAAGCATTGGAACAGGCTGCCCAGGGAAGTGGTGGAATTGCCATTCCTGGACATACTTAAAAGACATGTAGATGTCATGCTGAGGGGCATAGTTTAGTGGTGGACTTTGCAGTGCTGGGTTAATGGTTGGATATGATGATCTTAAAGGTCCCTTCCAACCTAGATGATTCTGTGAAATAATTTTTGGGGTGGAATAATCCTTCTCTAACAGGAAAAGGTCCCAGAAATGAGAGCGTTCCTTAACTCAGAGTCAAGAGTTTTACTTCTTCTACCGCCTTTATGATTTCAAGTAACTCGATTTTGATCACTGCAGGGCAATTTTGATCGCTGCAGGGCAATTTTGATCTAAGATTCAGGATTTTGATGTAAGATTAGGTGCCTAATGCCTCGGAAGTGGGAGCCTTTGGGTATGAGCAGTAAATCAGGATTAACAAAGAGGTGCATTGTGGTGCATTCATTGAAAAAAAGGGGAGTTGCTGAGTTGTAAGAGGTGACAAGGCCATGTTAAATCCTTATGTACACAGTATTCACAAGGGAAATACAAACTCTTGGTCAGTGAAGTGCCATATCTCCCTCTTCAGGTTCCTGTTCTTACCTCTGAAAAGTTACAGTCTATCAGGCAAATGTCATTCACTCCGAGCAATAATGTCTTCAGGAAGGAGAGAAATATTATTTTTTATAAAAAGCATTAACTGGGTTAAGTTGGTCTGGGACTTCGGAAGTCTGCCCTGGAGAATCTTGCAGGACAAAGTGCAGGAAAAAAAAAAGACATAAATGCATTTTATCACCTGGGAATCATGTAATAAATAGATGCATTGCCACCTTTGCCTCCCTTGCACCCTGCCCTTCTGTCTCTTTCTACAGGATTTACAGCTTCCCACAGCTTTAACAACTCCAAAAAGTGGCCAGTTTTGCAAAACAGATTAAACTCCACATATTTCCCTATCGTTCTACAGAATTTCTTTAGAAAATTTAGAGCGCTATCCCAGGTAGGCAGGTGTGCAGTAAAATCCATTGATCTAGACAGCAATGCTGAATGTTTTGCTATGCAGAGTCCAGGAGCTGTGCAATTACCCGGTATGCCACGTGGCCAGTGTGTCTCCTCTCTCTCTCTTCTGTGATTTTGAGATGTGTTTCTTTCCTATAGAAAGAAGGTAACCTTGGGCTGGGGTAACCCCGAGAGCTGTGACAGCTCAGTGATTCACCCTGTAGGAGGTACTGCACCTTGCTGTGGTAATTGCATTTGTGCAAGAACTATCACAGCCTTGAAGAACAGAAGGATATTTAAAGCCAACGGCAATAGCCCGCTTCATGCCTCACAACATGCCCTGTTGTTATATATGAATATATAAACATGGAATGTTTCAAGATGACACCCAGAAAAGACAAGAGTGGCTGGAAAAAGAGGTGGGTGGAATTCCCTGCCTGAACACACGCTCTGCTGAGAAATGCTGGTGTCCAGATGTTCCCAAGCCACCAGTGGAGATGGTGCCTGCAGAGAGCTACATTGGGGCCAGATGATGTCTGACAAAGAGAACATTTGCTCACTTCTCTCTTTTTAACCCAAACCAGCAGTTTAAAAGAGGGAAATTGCATAAGGCCATCAGAGATGGTACTTCATACCAGGATCACTGTGGACACAAGAGGGCTAACCCGAGTGAAGTCTTGCTAGGTTCATGCAAGCTGCAGTTATATGAGGGAGATTCTTCTGTCCTAAGGGAGAGCCACACAGAGCAGCCCAGCAGACATGAATGGGAGAGGTTTTGCTGCTGTAACTAGCTGTGCGTCAGCTCCCACAGCTAGCCAGCACTACGTGGGAGACCACCAAGGGAAGCTGTGATGCTGCAGGGTGAGGTGCTGCGTTCTGGCATGTTGGTTTGTGAGTCAGAACTAAGTCAATGTATTTTGGATCTGGAAAGACTGTGTCGGGTTACGGTCTCTTGAAGACCCCTGGCTATATTTTTTATATTAGGGTACCAAACTACTGTTATCCTGGGTTCCAGCAGAGGTTACTATATCTGTCTGATAATTCTGCCCCAAGGCTCCACTGGGAGCCAGGGCCAGGCTGCACTTCTGAAATGACAGCATGAAGTAGTGGAGCGGGAAAAGATGTTCTGCCTTTTGATATCAGTGGGGGATCTGTCTCCAAACTTATTTGTCTTTTCGTGATTATCTGTGCCCTGTTCAGTAGTAGCTGTATTCTGGCTCAGAAGCCATCTCAATTCAGAATGAGATAGATCAGTGACTTATGCATCAGAAACTTTGGAAATCATTCTAGAAACATTTTATTGTCATAATTGGCTAATTGTTGAAATGATTTGGGCCCCTCATCATCTTTGCTGCATGTCATGTTGTTTATTGTGATAGTTCAGAGGAATGTCTTATCACCAAGGTTGAAACTGCATCTTCTGAGTTTGTTGAGATATAGGTACCTGCATAGCTTGGGTAGGGTTTGCAGCCAGGGTTACTCCTGCTCCAGCTGTAAGCAGCCTTGTTAATACACCTATGTGACCTCCTGCAGCCACGGTGACACCAGGTCTCACTCATAGCTTTCAATGTTAGCCAACTGGAGGATGCAGTTCAAGTAATCTTGGATCAGCAAGGACTTGAGGTCTAAGGGGGCTGAAGACATCGATAAAGATACTGCAGAAGAGACCGGTTACTGGAAGAAACCGAAGGATTCCCCCTGTGATATTGATTCTTCATCATTTGTCTTGTTCAGGGCACTGGGAATAGGGTCTGGGCCCTTTTTTTTCCTGGAAGCTCTATGTCTCATGGTAGATTGGAAAAGCAGCAAATTAACTGTAATCATGCATAGTGTGCCAAAGGGGAGTGAACTGCACTCAGTAGAGAAACTGCTTAATTAGGGTGCCCTTGGCAGAAGCAGGATTTGGTTCTGCATATATTCTGAAAAGTAATTATAATCAACAGTTGACTTTTAAGGATGGGAGAATTGGAGGGTCAGTCTAGGACTTGAGTTCTAGGACTTGAGCATGCAAGGGAGTAAAAAAACTTGATACAGGATAAGGGAAAAATTGGCAGAGGCAGATGCTTTCATGTCTGGGAACCAGGCAGATGGGGATGGAGACCTTGGGTTCCTCTTCATCAGCATGGGAAATGAAAAGGCAAAGCACCCTTTTGGAAAAGGATATGCTTCTTCCCAGACAGGTAGAAGAAGCCCCAGATTGATCAAGAGCTCAGCTGTGTGCCAGCCAGCACAGGGCACCCCGGACCTGCCCTGCAGATGGGACCGTAACTGCTGATTTCTCAGTATTGCAGTAGATACAAGGACACAACATATTAACAAACTCTCCAACGGGCTGTTCTCTAAGCCACCAAGGAGCAGCACTTGCCTTACTGTGACTTGCTCTCCTATTGTTTGTTCTCATGTTTTGGTGTGTGGGAAACTTACTGGAAACCTTTCCCCAGCCTACTCCAGCCGTATCTATGTATGCTGGAAAGACAACAACAAAAAAAGACCATTACCTGGAAAACCCTAAAAGAAAATAACTCAGACAAAATAAGTGTGAGAAAAGGCTCACAGAAAATTTTATTAAAAGAATTGAGCTTGAGTTCTGGTGGGAAAAAACCTGTATGTGATGATATGGGAAAGACATGATCACGAAACCACTGTCCAGGGATTGTGCTGTGGTTGTGCAGGAACCCAAAAGCTTTCTTGAATATTTTGAATTTGCAGCCTTAATGTTCCTCTAATTTGCTTTAACAGACTGAAGTCCTGCCCCAGGAGCATGTTAACTCTCCATCCAGCATTGCAAGGCTGAGGTCTCTGATCTGCTCAGGGTGAAGGATGAGAGTGGAAGAAATGGACCAGTTGGGCAGCAGCAGTTTAGGAATCACAGACGTTTGCTGAGTGAGGGCAGGTGTGTTGTGAGGAGCCTCAAATGAATTGTCCTTCATTTCTCTTCGTCTCCCACAATAGACAATAGTTAAGACTTAGAGTGATTATTTCAGTGCAGCTTCATCAGAAACAGCTCAAGGGACAACAAGAGTTGAGAGATTTCATTTCTGTACAATTCAAGGGTGAAAGCAAAGTCATTCTTGCGAACCGAACTTCAGACCTTTGCGTACCATGGACAATGGAGAGGTTGTCAATCAGAAGCTCCTTTCAGTGTGGACATTTTACTGCCAAATTTTATTCTGTGTTCAGAACTTTCCAGGTTTTATCACAAGCCCCTTGAATGAACTTGGTGGTCCTTATTTTAGAAGTTAAAGGTGGGGAAAGTAGGAAAGGTGATTAAAGGTTGAAGTGGTGGCAACAACACCATACTCAGGACATAATTTGGAAAATATCAACACCATTGTCCAGAGAAGAGTATTCAGATTTGTTTATCACACTGCCATAAAAATAGGATTGAGGGAGAAATAAACAGAAAAGGAAGACAGAGATGGACAGAGTAGAACTGCAGAAAGGTTAATGATTTTGATAGTACAAGAGTGGACGTAACTAGAGTTTACTTAGAGGATTAGAGAGAAAATATAGTTTTGTTATGAAGTGTGACCTCTAAGGTCTCTTCCAACCCAAACTATTCTATAATTCTATAATTAAGATCCCACAGCCCCTTAGGAGATGGGTACCAGCATAGCAGACCATGCACTGAGGCATAGTTTGTGTACTGATTTTTATGGGCCATACACTGGCAGAAGCACTGAAGTCACCATCAATAGTGTGGAGAGTGCTCAGAGGAGACAGTGAGGAGGAGCAGTGGGATTGCTGTCAGACACCTAATGAAACCATTCTTCAGGAAGAAGAGATGTAGGAGATGGATGTGAGAGGCTGAGAGGAAGATGACATATTAGAGAGCAGCAGCTGGGAGGGAGAATATCTGGTCCCATGCAGTCTGAGATCAATTCCTTCAGCAGCAGTTCACTGAATCACTGACCGTGGCCCATTTCAAAGGGCTGGACAACTGCAGAGCTGCAGTCTGTGAAATATCTGCAGACAGAAGAGCTGACATAATGGCAAAGGCAACTGCCTGAGGAAATGTCACCTTCTGCTCTGGGGAAGAGCTCGTCAGTGCAGGATTAGGACAGAAATATCCCTTTCCATGACACCACTGCCCACTGCCCATTAAGTTTGTGGCCTCTTGCTGTGGTCCTGGGCAGTACCAGAAAGAAGGTGCTGGACCAGACAGACTAATGAGCAGTCTTTAGCTCAAAGATAAAGTCTGAAGTACGGCACCCAGAGCAACACAGGGAGCTTGCCTCGAGACAGACACACACAGACAGTGCTTTAATGAGCAGATGTTAGAAATCCACCTGAGGTGCCTCGTGAGGATGTACTGTCAGCTTGCAAGACTGAAGAAGTTTAAATGGAGCTGTAAAATGAGGTCAGGCTTGATAGACACCGCTGCCAGGCAAACTCACGTGGAAGGGGAGAACAAGAAGGAGACCTCCTGCTTTCTTGTTCCAACCTGCGGGGACCTAAATATAGACAGCTCTGACAAGCCTGCCGCCACTCCCCACTCTCTCAGCTGCACTTCGCAATCCCCACCGCACCCTCCCAGCACTCAAGGAGGGCAACTTGCAGGGCAGGTGCTGGGAATTGTATTAATTAATTACATTAATTTGGAGCTAAACATCCTGGACCTACCTTTGGTCCTTGGTGCAATTTCCCAGCAGCAAGTTTAGTGTGACCCTGCAGCGGGAGGCAGGAATACTCCTGAGGCAGGGATAGTAGCTCTTTGAAGGGGACAGTGGGGCAGTGCTCTAACATTTCAAGAACAGATCTTAAAGATGTAGCACAGGGAATAGAAAGATCTTCAGCAAGAATCCAAGGGAAAATAATTTTTTGCCTTGACTGATTCTTCAAATGAACCTGGTGTTACTGCACGGCCAAAATCAGTCAATCCACAGGATACAGGGAGAGCTGAGTGACCTGCTGTTCCCATGAAAGGAAAAACTCTGCTTGAACCCTACTTGCATTTACAACAGGAGAAACCACTGGAATGTTGCAGTTGACTGGAGAGGTTGAATGGATCTCTGACTTTCAGCATAACGCTGTCTAGAGCTCTTCCTACATTAACCAAAATGCTTTTTTATATATGCCTATCTGTTTTAGCAGTGTGGCTTTTGGTAAAACAGCAGCAAATTCACTGCAAAATGTTGAATGCATCTTCTGTAGAGTCTGCAGGAGCCTACAAGTCACTATATCCTTCAATGTTGCAGAGCTCTAACGCACACTGTGCTGGAAGGCACGCAGATTAAAGTGCACATTGGGAAGACAATGTTAGCCTTGACATGCTATCTGCAGTTCAAACCCTGAATCTTTACAAATACAGGAATCTCTCTTTCCAGCCATGTTTTTTTTTTCCATGGTTTGTAGAAACAAATAAAATCATGATGTCTGCAGATATCAGGTTGTGTATAAGTAGGCCCTGTGATGTCCACAGTGCATGAGTGCACATTTATTTAGCCCATCTGCAAACCTGTAGCAGGCTCCACAGCTAACACTGTGGATATCAAGAGTGTTATGGACCAACTTGGTCTGTGATAATGCATTTTAAAGGTTGGGGAACCCTGAGAAGCACTGAGTGTTTCTTGGCTTGGTGGCATGACAAATATTGGTCGCATTTGCCTCTCATACACTTCTTCATATGTAGCGTGTGAGGTGCGAGCCTCATCCTGATACTGTTCTTGGGGTGAAGAGGCAAGGCAAAGAAGCTGTTTGCTTGAAAGAATGAGTCTGAAAGCTTACTAGGTACATTTGTTATTTTAGCTTCTCTGTCTGTCTCTGTCAACCATTTGTACTGAGTCCCTGATTCTCATGTGTCACTTCAATGGGAGCTAGATGCCAAGCAGAGAGGAACATACTATTTTGCTCCTGACTAATTTTTCAGGTGTAAGCTGAATGAAGAAGGAGCAGCTCTGCAAAGCTGGAGCTTGTCTCCCCTGACTTTAGATGTCTACACTGGAGACATTTGTGTCTGCATCAGTCACTGCACTCAGAGAATAGAAATTGGGTCTTTCAAGCCTTGATCCAACTGACGTACTTTAGGTCTCTGCTGCAGGATGTGTCATGACCTCAGTGCTCCTCTTTCTCTCCATTGACTTTATAGGGACTTGAGACGTAACTCAACCGAGTCTCATGCTATAGCACACATGCTCTCAAGTCTCCATGATGTTACTCTACAATTCCATTTGAAAAAACTCAGATGATATAGGTGACTTGTCCCAGCCATCCTTGAGAAGAATATTCAAGTGTCATTTCACTGCTTCCTGATACACCAGAGGAATGCAGGGTAGAGGCTGCCTGACAAGAACATCCCCTAGGTAAGGATGATCTGATGTATCTGATTATATCTCTTAAGCTCATTACCCTTGGGGAGCACAATTGCATGTTGCAAAGGCAGCTGTTCTCGCAGCTTCCTTTCTTTGCATTCAGTGGATGCTTCTGTCAAACTGTCAAATTAACCCCTACTTCTTTTACAGCTAGAGCTGCTCCATAGCTCTTGAACTCTGCCCCTGAAAAAGGCTTTCAGTCGTTCAGCTCCATCACATCCAGTCTCCATCAGCTGCTTTATTCAATAACTGTACCTTCTGGCCAGTTGCATTATTTTCTCTTATCTGAAACTCAACATTTGTCTGAAATTGAATCAAACTTCTGCTCTGCTTTAGCTCTGCCTGAATATCTGCAGCTCTACACAGTCCAGGTGGTTGCTCTGAAAGCTGCTTCCCCACAAGGACATTATGACATGGAGGCCTGGTTTTGCTTGTACTTATTGTAAGCCACCACAAAGACTGATTCTCTTCAGCCACCATGTAGGCAAACTAGAGACACCACCAAAGATCCCCAAATCATTGCTTAGGGTAGTCACATGTGGCTTGAAGCTTTGGTCAACCACTTCAGCTGGCCCACAGGAGGGTATCAAATCTAGATTAGATCCAGTTCCCCTTCATTACCATGACTCCAGGTCCCTGGCTCAGCTGACTCTAACCTTTCCGAACTTTTCGCATTTGCTGGTGAGTTTGGGGTTAAAATTTACCTTCCCCCAGTCAACTACATACCTAAGGCCTTACCTTCAGAAATGACATCAATACTTAGGAACACAGGACTATCAGAACCAGTAGGACTTATCACATTCCAGCCTCTGAACAAATTACAGCACGCCAGGGGATGATAGTAGCTGTCTGTGGATATGCTCCTAGTCCGTGGCAAATGCAAGGAATGCACCTTCTTTCATGGTGGGTTAAGCTAAGTCACATTGCCTCAGATTTGCTGTGGGCTAAGAGCGTACATGAACACTTTTCACAGCTCAGTGCATGCACTGCATCTTGTTAAGCCATGGTAACTTGATCACACTCGCGCAATCCGCAGGCACCATAAAATCACTCTTTTCATGCAGTGCAGATGCTGTCTGCCTGCTGTGGGCTGTATGGTTCTGTGCATTAGCCACAGATAAATCATTTCGTCTCATGTTCAATAAGGAAGGAAGAGGAATGAAATGTGTTTTGTACAGGGAACCCTGGCTATGGAATGTAACAAACGGAGTCCTGGAGAGAGATTAATGTGGAAGAGTAAAGTCATTTTTGCATCTGTGCAGAAACTGATTATGTTAGGATTCCTGCTGAAGACGAGGTACGCTGTGTCTAGAGGAAGAAGGTGGTTGAGAACAGCAGTACTCTTCATCCAAGGGATGCATTCTTCCAATCACTGAGTTTTCCACCATATGCCCACAAGAGTACCATTGGCAGTGCTGTGGATGCCCCCTCCTGTTTCCGTGGCTTCTGCAGAGCAGGCACCTTCTCACTGCTGCTCTGATGCCTTGTGTAATGCAGGAGTCAGGCAGACAGCCCTCATATTACATCCCTGTAGGCACCAGGATGCCAGCTGCTCTCCCATCTCTGGAATAAAATGGTGTCAGCCATAGGCCAAATTCTGAGCTTCCTATTCATAATTTAGTTGTCCTTACTGGAGCAAGACCTGGCTATCCCCACACAAAACAGGAAGAAAACCACCCATCATGCCCCTACCCCAGCACAGCCAACCTGAAGGACCCACACATCAGAGACTGCCTTGATAACAAATCATAAAGGGTTAAACATAGAGGATTTGGGTTTGGGGGTTTTTTTGAGCCTTTGCGTGGTGGTTCAACTCTTCCCTGAACTGCTGAAACACTCAAGAGTCTGCAAGAGATCCAACAGGGATTTGGAAAGACTGTGTCCCAAACTCTTAGACCTTCTGTAGTCAGAGAACAACAGAAAGAAGGTTCAGCATGAGAATTCTCCTGAGATATTTCCCCATCCTGGGCAGGCTGTTCTTGGGGCCAGATTCATATACAAACACACAATGGGCTGCAGGTAAGGTCCCAGGTGTGCCCAGAAAGGATACGCATGCCTGGAAATGCAGTGTGGCTGAACACACAGTCAGGGGCCTGGCCAGGAGGTTAGTGCTGTTCCTGCAAAGATGTGGCAGAGAAGGAAGCACAGCCAATGTAAGGCTGCTCTTTCAGAAAATGTTACAGCATCTCTTTTCCCAGGGTTGATATTGATTAAAATGTCTTTCAGGTCAAATCTAAGTTGAATTAATACACTCTGACTCACCTCATGGATGCTTGCAGACCAATGTATGAGGTGCGGCTATTCAAATTAAGTTCTGCAGCTGTAACATTCACATTGACACCCAATAAATAGAGCAGGATGGAATAACTAAAGCAACACTGAGATATCACTTGGAGGGCTTGAACCATGAGGGAGTGCTGCCAGCTTTCCTGACTGTCCTTAACTTCATTTGCCTAGTGTTTTACATCTTGTCCTGATGGTATTGAACATCTGTTTTTTGGAAATCCTGGCCCTGAGTTTTATCTTCACACAGCTATTGCCATGTCCCGATATCTCTGAAATACGCAGTTTGCTGTGGAGAACTCTTGCTGTACAGACACACAGGCTGACCAGGACTGATACTGGACTATGGCTCCAGGAGAGGACATCCGTTGATTGGCATCTTTTGAGAAAATGGCTAAACGAATCAGGTCTCACTGTTTTGACAGTTATGGATGTTTCATCTAATTCAATTAAGAATTAATTTCAGGGGAAATGAGACACAGCTATTCTTGAGTAGAAAGACCACATAAACATAAAGAAAATATTAATGGATGCAGAGACACCCTTTGTAGTTGGAGGAACATATTGGGGGAGTGGAGCCTTAGCAGGTCTGACAAAAAAAAGGCTGTTGTTTTGTTTTTATGAAGCAAATTCCTGTTTTTTTAAATTTTTATCTGGGATAAACATGCTACTCGTCCTTCTTCTGCAGGAGGCCTTGTCATCTTCATGGAGATGGGGGAAGAACAGTGAAGAAACTAAATGGGCACATACAGATATTGCTGGTTAATAGTTTTGGTTTTCCATGAGTCTACTCAGTGTCTTTTCTCTCCTCTCCTTCTCCCTGCCCTGAAGTGTCCTTGTTGGAACAATGGACTTGGTGGGGGAGAGTGTCTCCTGCCAAGTGCACCCAGTGGACATCTAGCTCTCATAGGTCTCTGAGGGGAGGCTTGAGATGGCATTGTTCTGCTCTAAAGAAGAAACCTCATGAAGTGGATTGAGCTTTGGGCTGTCAGCAAGCCTTAGGACAAGTGTCTGAAGTCAGAAGATTTTGTCTTTCATCCAGATACCGTCCTACAACTGCTTCCAGCAACTGGTGGCACATCTGTACGCCCAACCCTCTTTGCATTTACGATGCCTATTCCAGTCTCATTCTTTAGGCACCAGATGTGAGACAAGAAAAGGAAAAACATCAGAGTTGAGCTCCTGATTGAATAAGGGTTATGGAAGGCCTTGCTGAACCTGTCTGAGCTATCTCAAGGCATGATTTCTACTATTTGGTTCTACAAAAGTTAAATGAAGCAAAGCCTCTGCAGAGTTAGTATCTATCCTGAGAAAGTGGCTACTTGAACAGGCCCCTTATCCACCTTCATCTGTTTCTGGGTTGCTGACACAAGCAAGAATTGGTCCAAATATTTCTGCTGGCCCCTTCTCAAAGGTTTTTAATGATGGTATTGGGGTTGTCCTGTTAGGGTTGGAGTAAAATGGATCCTTCCAGCATCCCCATTTTAGGAATCAGATTTTTCCTCTTTATACTGTTTTCTAGCAGGAGATGGAAGGAAATGGTATGAACCAGGGGAAATCACAGTCCTGGGGCCCTCCACAGCTACAAGGCTGTGTATTTAGCCTGGCTGCTATTTAGGGTGGAGTCTTAGTCCTGGTCTATTTACAAAATTAATCTTAAGCGCTCTATAGGATCCCAATCAATTTCTCTGCCTCAAAGGGTCTCTTCTGTACAATGTTTTTCTTATAAATCCCTGCTCTGCATCCAAAGTCTGGCACCAGTCTTTACTTCCCCCACATCTTTTTGACCCTGTCACAGCCCACAAGGAGGTAAGTAACTCAGGGCTAAGTGCCATGTTCACTTTATGGAGTGTCAGGATAATTGGCCTCTAAAAGATGATTCCCAAGGGTGAATTGCCACTGACAAAACCAAAGGAAAGAGATGAAAATAGCTACTTCCTATTGCACTCCTATAAATACATGAGTTGCCCCTCAGAAGGAGAGGTCCCACTTCTTTCCAGTTATGTATCAACTGTTCGGGTGTTGCAAGGAGCTAAAAGCCTCTCTCAGCACCCTTTTCTGTTCAGGGCACAGGCAGAGATGATGTCCCAGATGACAGAGTATACAGAAGGAGGACTCAGCAGGCAGCAGGATGGTGTTTCACACCCTAAAGTTTCTCAGGCTAGTTTACTTGTTGGCAAGTTTTGCCCCAATCAGAGTTTTCTTCCTTCTTCAATGAAACTCATGTAACTAAATCCGGTGCAAGACCTTAGTGAAAAAGAAGGTGGTATTTATTTTAAGCAAAACGTGATTTCACTCACTCCCACTCTGAACCCCACTCACCAGCACCAAGACACCTGTCCAAGGGGTCTGGCCAGAGTCACCTGCATGTGGCATGAAGGATGAGGGCTATTGGCTGGCAAACCTTCAGTATCTCTTTCGTTCTTCTTGATTGACAACAATGTTTTTGGTCACGTCTTTTATACTGTTTAGGAGTCAACAGACCTTACTGTATAATCTTTGTCTCCAAACCTTATGTACTTCACCCTCCTTAAATGTAAGGCAGGCTTGCTGCCCTTTGCATTTCCTTGTTTCCAGTATGCTAATGGCTAATGGGCGTCTTCTGTTGGGGTAACAGGCAGAGGAATGTCACATGCAATACGCTGCACCTTGTTGCCATCCTCCAGAGTTATCAACCTGATACATCCTTCCATCCTTCACCTGGTGACTCAGCAGCACTGTGGTCTTTATGCAAATGACACATTCCTGAGTGTTTACCAGTCTGATTGCTGTTGATCATGACCTTGTTTATCAATAAATGCCATTCTTCTAACCCTTCCTCTAATGTTTCTTTTGGTGCTTCATCACAGAATTTTTCATTTATTCTCCATTCAGAACAGTTGAAACTCTTGTGTTACAAATAGTGACGTAATCATGAAATCTTGTGGGATTTTTGATACAAATGCAAAATGACAAACCCTACTCTGTGGCTTCTTCCCAGCTGCAGGTGAATGGTTTATTGGTGTCCTTCCTGAAACCCAATGCTGGGCCACTAGGACTGCAAGAGAGGAAGGTCAGAGAGCCTCAGAGCTTCTCATGTGAGCTGGTTCGCCTGCTGGGCAGTCACAGAAAATGCAGGGGCTGCAGCAGCACCTTCTCCAAAAAGCAACCTCACCAGGCTCTGCTCGAATGGGACTAAGATTGGAAGAGGGAGGGAAGTTCTCAGTCTGACATGCCTGCCTGCAGAGGGAGGACTCAGGCCTGTGGGGATTGAGGCAAAGCTGAAAAGTGAGTGTACCTCTAGACTATCAGTCAGGTCCATTGCTTTAAATAGCACTAAATAAATACCTTAGTATCAACAGATAATGTGTAGCTGGGATTGTTCTTGCATCAGCGTGCCCTACTTTGCTTGGCCTGACCTACAGGGTGCGCAGGCTTGGCACACCAGTGCCTGCTGGAATGGGAATGCGTTTTACTTCATCCTTATCTATCTATCAGATCACTGTAGTTTTGCATAGGCATTAACATAAGGGTGCTGTCGGAGGGCCTCACCTTGAGATAACGAGGCATTAAAAGGCTGAACAGGGATGGAGAGAAAATATTGTGCAGGGTGAACATTTGCAGAGTACTGGAGCTGGGAGCGATGGTGCTGCTGTGGACAAACTTTGCCCTAGTGAATCTGAACTTGCCGAGCAGAGCCCAGGATTAACCCTGACTTGCGTGTGTCATTTACCATCAAGATCTGGACTTGGTAAGGCAGAGACCAACAAACACAGGAGGAGCTGCAGGTGTGAGCTCAGAAAGTTTCTTCTTGAGGCTGCCAGCTGAGCGATCACCGCTTTGTGGAGCCCAATGCAAAGTCTGCATGCGACATGCTGTGCCAAATACTCCTGAGGGGAGACATTGCCACGCAGAGAGCGCCAGGTTTCCAAGTGCTAAACACCTGACATCTCCTGCAAAAATGCCAAGCACCAGGGAGATTTCTCTCTTGACAGGTGCTGAAGTGTCTGACTGTCTCCCTGTCTTGAACAAAACGTGGAGCCAAGCTGTTTTTGGAGCCTGTCTGTAGGTTCAGGTGTTGATTTCTCCAGTCATTCATGCAAAACACAAATAAAAGCATATTATGGAATGCATCATTTCTAACGTTACTCTAAGGAGACAGGGCATATGAAAAGAAGACTGAAGCTGAATATGTTAATCAGAATACACTTCTGGAATGTTTGCCTGAGCCCACAGTACTGCAGGGTAACCAGTGCTTTGGTGCAAGGACTGGGGGGAAATTCAGAAGGAAGACATTAAAAAGCAGGTATTGCCTCTGGAGAGAGAGATAGACTGCCCAGTGTGGCGGCTCTGACGGATACTCATCACCAGCTTTCCAATAAGAGCAGGAAACATCCATCTGCAAGAGCTCTCCAGGGCTTGCCAGCCCAGAAATGCATGGCAGAGACTTCGGTCACTCTTATAGACTAGCTGAGATACAAGAGTTGTTAAGGAAATTCCTTAATTTTATATACAAACGTAATAATTTGTTCTATTGTTTTATATTTCTTCAAATCGATGCTTTCAGGTAAACACATTCTTCAGCCTTTAAATCTCTGCTAGTGATAAAGCTGACACAGCCCCACTTTCTGGTAAGCAAGCACTGCACTTCTGAGGGTATGGTGGTTCTTAAATGTTGTACTGGAGGAATCCTGTAATTGCCAGGCTCTCAGCAATATTCTGATGGAAAGCTGAAGAGCAGCAGGGATCCTCCCATGTTTCTTGGACCACCTTGGAGCTGGACTGATGGAGGAAGTGTCTGGTACCACTGCAGGAGAGCTCTTTGTCAGGGGCCAGGAGAGCAGGCTTGGACCCTGGGGTTCCTGCAGCAGCTTCTGGCATTTATTGCACTACTCCTGGCCTGTGTGAGGACACAAAAAGGTGCTGTCAAAGTTGCAGCTTCATCATCTGAAAGTGAAAGGTCTCCACTTGGAGATTACTTCCCCTCCCGCTCCCTATGGCTGTATTTTTTCAGCATTTTCCCTTAATTTCCAGAAAACTGTATGAGTGCATACAGAAGGTGCTCCGTGAGTCTGGAAATAATTGTATATTCCCACACTGACTGAGATGGTGCCATCTCTTCTCCAGCTCAGGACTAGCTGCAGTTAAAAGTAGCAATTAAAATATGTAAGAATGTGAGTAAACAGTTCTGCAGATTTGATGATTAATCATTTCAGTGGGATTTGGAGATGACTTCTTTGTGGAGGTGCAGTAGGACCTCTACAGGTCCTACTACAGGCAGTAGTTTGAGGAGAAAAAATGAAAGATAGACCGCAGGAATGTACTTAATTCACAGTGGAGATCAAGACTCTCATCTGTTCAGGGCCACATATGAGAATAAATCCCCAGAGTCGATACTTCTTTGGACATGTTCCAGCAATTTACTGTCACCCATCTACTAGCTTGGGGAAATCAGGCCCGTGTCTTGACAGCTGAGGGTTTGGTCCTCAGCATGTGGGAACGAAAATTACTTCTGCTGACTTAAGGTTTCTGCCCAGGCTATGACCTCCAGCCATTAGCTTGATTTCACTAGGGACAAATTGTGCCTGACAAATTTTGTGGCCTTCTATGACAGGGTTACAGCATTGGTGGATAAAGTAAGAGCAACTGACATCATCTACCTGGACTTGTGCAAAACATTTGACACTGTCCCACACAACATCCTTGTCTCTAAATTGGAGAGACATGGATTTGATGGATCACTTGGTGGATAAGGAATTGTCTGGTTGGCCACACTCAAAGAGTTGCAGTCAACAGCTCAACGTCCAAGTCATGAGCAGTGACAACTGGCATTCCGCAGGGTCTGGTACTGGGACTGGTGCTGTTTAACATCTTTGTCGACAACATGAACAGTGGGATCAAGTGCACCCTCAGCAAGTTTGCCAATGACACCAAGCTGTGTGGAGTAGTTGACATGCTGGAGGGAAGGGATGCCATCCAGAGTGACCTGGACAGGCTTGGAAGGTACACCCATACAAACGTCATGAAGTTCAACAAGGCCAAGTGCAAGGTCCTGAAGGTGGGTCGGGGCAATCCCAAGCACAAATACAGGCTGGGCGGAGAATGGATTGAGAGCAGCCCAGAGGAGAACGACATGGGAGTGTTGGTGGATGAGAAGATCTACATGAGCCAGCAATGTGCACTTGCAGCCCAGACAGCCAACCCTATCCTGGGACACATCAAAAGAAGCATGGCCAGCAGAGTCAGGGAGGGGATTCTGTCCCTCTACTCTGCCCTGGTGAGACCCCACCTGGAGTACTGCATCCAGCTTTGGGGACCCAAACATAAGAAAGACACGGACCTGTTGGGNGGCTGAGAGAGTGGGGATTCTTCAGCCTAGAGAAGAGAAGGCTCCAGCAAGACCTTAGAGTCCCTTCCAGTCCCTAAAGGAGCTCCAGGAAAGCTGGGGAGGGACACTGGATCAGGGAGGGGAGTGATAGGACGAGGGGGAATGGTTTTAAACTGAAAGAGGGGAGATTTAGATGAGATATCAGGAAGAAATTCTTTACTGTGAGTAAAATAAGTTGTGAGTCCCTGGCCCAGGTTGCCCAGAGAAGCTGTGGCTGCCCCATCCCTTCAGGGGTTCAAGGTCAGGTTGGACGGGGCTTTGAGGAACATGGTCTAGTGGAAGGTGTCCCTGCCCAGGGCAGGGGGGTTGGAACTAGACAATCTTTAAGGTCCCTTCCAACTCTAACCATTCTATGCAAGACTCAGAGCTCCATTACTGCTATCACCGAGAAGACCCTGGCCTTCCCAAGGCTAAAACTCACCTGTGTTGCAGCATCAAGTTTTTGATGAGGACTGGGAGCAGATTGCAGTTGTAGTTAAGGGCAGGAGGATCTCTGTCACTGAGAGGAGCTCCTCTTTCCTTGTCACATCACTGGTGTAAAACTATGTCACACAAGACAAGACTACCTAATTTGTTATCTACAGTTAGAGCTAATTTGCTCTCTGCACTTTTGGAAAGTCCTAACTTATTTTTCTCTTCTGACACATCTGACATTTTTCTTGCTATTCCATTTCCTGTTCGTGTTACGTAGCCTAATTTAAGTCAAGATGCAGCCTACACTATAGGGAGATATAACACTTCTATGTTTACGAGCATCTGTCCTATGTATTTAATTTACATTTAACCTACCCCACTTTAAGGCTTAAAGTGTATAGGTCACAGTCACTACCTACAGCAAGCCAATTTATAGGCAGTGTGAACAATTTGGGAATTATGCCTCAGGCTGCTATCACAGTACAGGTATAGTCCTATATATATGTTGTGTACCTCTGTCCATGTAACAGAAAATAGCGCTGTGCAATGAAGAGGTTGAGAGGGTCAGATACATTCCCCAGATGCATTCCCCAGTTGGGCTGAGTGGAAGCACCCCAGTAGTAGAGTGAAATCTAATCTCTTTACTCTTAAATATTACTCAGGTTTTAAAATATGTTTCTGATGCTGGCTGAATTTGCATGAGGGTAAATAAGGAGTATTTAAGTGGAAATACTTTGGCGTGGATTGTGCTATGAAGATCTTATGATTAGTGATTCTAAATGTGTGGTTTGCTAAGGGATGGACACTTTCTAAAGGGTACTACAGCCACCAGTGGGGCAATGGTCAATCCAGAGCTGGGGGCAAGAGTAAGCCCGGTCTTGCTGGGGTATGTCATTCTACATACACACATGTCACTCCTCTTCCCGTGCTCTGCTACCTCTGAAAGGACACCCAAGCACACAGGTGAGGGCAGCATGTATGCCACAGCATTGACGCACCATTATCCTTTAGACCAGGATAGGCACCTCCCAGGGTTAAAGCAGCTTAAGAAGCTCAGCAATCATGTGCTACATTCACTGAGGCTGGGTCTGCGTCTATGGACCCAGAAGATGCCATCCCTCTGGAATAACAGACCAGCTGGTATAGGAGAGAGACTGTAGAGACATCAGACTACTGTTGCTCTTCATGTTGCTTCAGGCCTCTGCCTGGCACTGGTCTTCTTGCTTTGTCCTGCACTGGGCTTGTGTTCAACAGACTGAGCTGTTCAGTCCACCAGTCAACTTCTCTGTTTAGTAGAAGCTCCTGAGTATTCAGCCAAGAGGTCCCTGATGATTGCTTGGGGTTCCTACAAACCCTGCTCCAGAAGACTGATTGGTGATGCGACAATCCTGAGCTGAGTAGACATGGAGCGGCAAGTATTTGTAGTCACTTTGTGGGGACTGGGGTTCTTCTCAGTGTTGTCTAGGAGTGTTATCCAGGCTGGATGCGATGTACTTTAAAAAATGGGTTGTACACGCTGTTTCTCAAGCAGGCTTTCTTCCTGGACTGCTGATCTGATCAGATCAAGCCACATGCAGTGAGGCATGACTCGCCTCCAACTATACATTGAACTGCAGCCCTGGGATACTCGCTCACACTTGTCTGGCTCTTCAGGCATCAACGCAGCTGCTGCGCATTCACACCAGTGTGAAAGGGAAATGATGCCCAGGTTGTGTCCACACAAGGACAGTTCTCTGCAGCTCTTGAATGAGAAGAGTTCTTTAATGAGGGATGCTGCTTCTGGTGTTAGAGAGCTCACCTGAGTTTGCCCTGCCGAGATACAGATGGTTGCATGGGTTTGAGATAGTGGATCAACCTCCACCTAGTCCTCCAACCTCCTGTACTGGTGTCAGATGTGGTGACTCCAAACCCAACATGCAGGGTAGGGGCGGAGGGCAGAGGCAGACAACCAAGTTGGGAGAAAATTGGTCCTTGGCAGAACTGTTTCTTTACTCTCCTGTTTCTGTTCCTGCTGCCTGTTCCAAGAACAACAGGGGTTCTAAGTCTCTCCTTTGCGTTGGGAAAACAGTAGTGATGGTGGTAGCCTGAAGGTGCCTGCCAGCACCGCAAGACTTCTCAGGTTTGAAAAGAGAAAGGCTGCTTCCAAAGAAGCAGAAACAAGCCAAAATGTCTATCAGGAATCTAGATCTGTGATTCCTTTTGTGTACAGTTATAAGACTGTGGGGAAGGAAGGGAAGTGCCACAGCCTGGGAAACTAAGCTGGGATACCGAAGGAGAGGCAGCTCTGCATGAAGACCACATTTCAGGGTTCTGGACCAGGTGGGGTGTCTTAGTCACGAAGGAACATAATTTCAAATACCTTAGCAGCAGGTTTTTCAAGGGCTTGGCACCTGAAATGCCTTTGAAAAGCCACTTAATCAGCAGGTGCAGCCCATGCTGCTGAAGGCTAGCTGCTCAGGGCCAGCCTTGCTGCTCCCCACCAGGTGCTGAACAAAAAGCCACAACATTGCCAGGATGGAGGGTGAGGTTTGGCTTTAGCGTCTTCATGAAATCTGAATTTCTGGTTTACTTTGCTCTGGGAGAAAAATGATCCTGCTAAGCTTCAGATCTCTTTTGTTGGACTATGACATGGAGGAAGCAGGAAGGATGGATTCAAGGGTAGAAGTCAGATAAAGCACCTGGCTCTGTTCATTCCTTTCTCATTCTTTATCAATGACTCATTTTCAGGATCTGACACAGTGACATACATGAGTGCTGGTAACTACATGGGAAACTATTCTTGGTCCTCACTGCTACTTTTTACAAACTACCTCCTTTGCAGGAAGAGTACTGTTCTGCAAGGGAAATGGAGCAGGGAATGCGTGCAGGCAGAATTCAGCTGCACAATGTGGGCATCAAGGCTGGGTTCCTACGTTTGAAAAAATGCATGGGGATTAACAGGTCCCAGGTTTTAGAGCTGGATGTTTTCACATTAGGCACTGGAATCCAAATGACTCTGATCTCAGAGGAACCTGATACCTCTTACTGATGATGGGATTTGGTGTTTGGGCAATGCAAAAACCAGAATGAATCACAATTGCCTAAATATGGGAATGGGAAAGTAGCTGTGGACATTCAAGGAAGTACTCATGTCACGTGTTTTGATACATCTGGAATTAAGATGGTTTAATCAGAATGAATCACCCTCAGATTCCTCTACTGAGAGTCAGGCACCTCTGGGACAGAGTCAGCACAGTGGTTTAGAGCTCACTTTTGGATGGGTACACCTTCTGGACCAGGTTATTTCCCTCCAAGTGAACAAGAAGGGACCAGTGCAGAGCAGCATCCAACTTGGAGATGCCATGTGTGAGCAGAGGAATTCCCATCCTTGTGTTTCATGTTCTGTGGGGTGGCAACAAAGCAGAAGGATCCTGTCCTTGCAAAGCCAATCTAGTTGTTCATGAAGTACCCAGTCAGCAGAGCTGTGGTGGCAACAGTGGTCCAGCTATGTGAATCTTCATGTCCATTGCATCCCAGGAGCATGGGACCTCCATCGCAGGCTACTGGGCCACAATAGGAATTCAGGTCTAAAGAAATGAGAGGATGTTCTGGTGAAGTTCTGGGCTGCAAGACAAATTTCTAGACATAACCCTAACTCCAGCATTTCATTGGGTTTGAGGTCAGAAGAGACTAAATGATGTTAACACTTCTCCTGAGACACAAAGCACCTGGAATGTCACCAAGTGATTTGAGTTCATAACCCCGGTGATGCTGCAGAAAGCTGCCTGGTCTTGTACTCAACATCTCCAGGTGATGGAGAATCCACCACACTCTGAAGTTGCGTCAATGATTCATTAACTTTGCCTCAGCTTCCAGCAGCTGTTGGTTTAGTCTGCCTGCTATCATCAGAGATCTACTTCTCCTCTGGCTAATTATAGACTGTAATCAAGTCACTTCTTAGCTAACTAGTCCCCTTTGTAAGTACATACTGCATACCTAAATTCCCCTTATACCTTCAAACTGGAAGCATTACTCATAGTTATTTCATGTTTTCTGGAATGCTGTTTCCCCAGAAAAGGCTCCATTCCACTGGTGGGTACAGTATTTGGATCAGTTAGTGAAGGGTCCACGTACCAGTGTCCAGACAGTGCTGGTATTTATTATTTTAGTAGCTTAGCATTCCTGAAAAGAAGCGATGGAGAAGAAATGCTGTTGTTGCCCCATGGGCAAGAAATGCTATTGTTGCCCCATGGGAAGCAACTTTCTTTGTGGGACTTTCTCGGCTTTCTGAGAAGTTCTATGTACATGGCTCCTTTGCACTGACTGAGGTTTCTAACTGGAAACATCACCATGATGTCCAGATATTGAAAGCAGAATCTAGTCCCTTCATCTTCTCACAGAAGGGTTTTGCAACCAGCCCGGTGACAAACTTCCACGGACCAACTCCATGCTGCTGAACAGTGGCATTTTCACATATGCTTCTGGACATTTAATGTCTGGGATTTTATCTTAATCAGCAAAAAGGAAATTAAAACATTGCCTGAAGTCTGCAGGAGTCATTGGTAACGATCTTCTATTGGGCTTACCTAGCTGTTTGTCCAGAGACAGCATTGTGGCCTGCAAAAATAATTCCCGCTAAAGCTCTCTGCCCAACATGTCGTATGGCAAGAGAGAGACAGCATGCCCCATAGTAAGGACAGAGCCTGTAAGAGCAGCCTCCAGGCTGCACTGTAGCTGAAGGTCTCAAACTCCTGGCTTCATCTACTAGCACACAATAAAAAAATTAAAAACATAAAAATGGGAACTTTGGCACAGTGCTAGTTTTAGATGCAGTCTTCCCAGTTCTGCAAAGCCCACAGTGTTGGGAGGGATTCCCATTTCAAGTGTATCGTCTCTCTGTGTAAGTAGCAGTCTTTCATAATGGGCAACATTAGATGTTATAAACCTCATAAAACCATTTAGAGAAGAACTATACAATTAAACTATGACTTTTCTGCCTAAACGCAAGCAGAGAGTGCCCAGAGTGAGCCTAGCTGGGTGCTAGGGCCCAGCACTGATGCTGGAGCATAGCAGGGAGGGGGATTATTTAAAGAGATTTCTAAATCTCCTCGCAGTTTTACATCTGTGGCAATAGGGACCAGCAAGAAATTCTCCCTCTGTGAATTAGTATTGCTTCACCGATTTCTGGCCCAAAAAAACTAGCTCCTATGCTTCATTTTTTAAGGGAGATTTATCTTAGTGCATGTATTAACTATATAGCACATGGCAGCCTTCTTAAGTCTGGGTTACTGAACACAGGAACTAACTGCAGGCTTGGCAAGAGCTGGCCTTTGCTGTAAGCATGAAGTGTATGGAATACAAATGAGCCAACAGCTTAAGGAGACACGGACAAGGTAAGAAAAATAAAAGTGTAATTCAATGAGACCACAACTACGATGATGCGTTTCAAACTGCAAGTGGAGAGAGAAATCACTTGGAAAGCAGTAACCAAAGAGACCATGCTGCTGACTAACAAGTCTGAGCAATATACTTGGCAGTGTCAATCCCCATGGATTAACCTTGTGCTGAGGACAGGACCGTTGTCAAGGCTCTAGCATGTCCCAAGTCTCTTCTTCCAGAAGAACCGTGAACTCTAGAAAAGCATCAGGGAGATGAGTAGACCTCTGCAGTGTAGTAAAAGGTCCAAAAATGAAAAAAATCAAATCCAATGGGGATCTACCCCCTTATCAGATACTCAGAGGCAAGGATGCAGGCAGATCTCGGCAGACCAACAAAGGTTTTGAAAGAGGGGTCGGGCAGGGCAGGTTACAGTCTGAGAGGATCAGAAAGCTAAGCGGTTCATTGCCATGATGGAAGCAAGGACTGCGACTATGGAGTTGGGAAATATGAGTCCTATTTCCACAGAATGCTGGGTTTTTTCTAAATTTTCAGGAAACAAAGTAAGAACTTAATGAATTTTGGCAAAAAGCACAAGAATGAGATACTCATCATTTTTGAAAAATGCTCCTTGTTTGCAAGAGAAAAAATGTTTTGTTGAAAGATTTCAAACAGTTTCAGTCAATACCTAATCCCTCAAATATCCTGCTCAGCAGTCGTCATTTCTGTCATCGTGACAGGGTGTTGAGGGCAGCTGTCCTTCCTACATCCGTTTCCCATGCAGGATGATAGGTCCTTCGATAAAACACTTCATTCCTCTCCCATGGCTAAGTGGAAATTCCTTGCTAGAGTTGGTTCAGTAACTCTTTGTTATCGTCCTTCCCGGTGATTTACTTGCATGTGTCAGGCCTGACTTATTTGCATGTATGATGATTACCATTGTGCGGGTTTGGCACCCACCAGCTCACACACAA
Source organism: Dromas ardeola (assembly GCA_013398915.1). NCBI lineage: Eukaryota > Metazoa > Chordata > Aves > Charadriiformes > Dromadidae > Dromas > Dromas ardeola. Next base: position 9,964 of record VYZM01004893.1, on the reverse strand, counting down.
AATTTTTCTCTGAGGGGTCAGAGCAGGGCCAGCAGGACTTAGGAGAGCGAGGGTCTGTTTGTCATGGGAGCCTGATGCAATGAAGGACATCTGGTCTTCTTCAGCTCTCCTTATTTCATAGTATCATAGAACAGTTTGGGTTGAAGGGACCTTAAAGCCCACCCAGTGCCACACCCTGCCCTGGGCAGGGACACCTCCCACCAGCCCAGGTTGCTCCAAGCCCCGTCCAGCCTGGCCTTGAACCCCTCCAGGGATGGGGCAGCCACAGCTGCTCTGGGCAACCTGGGCCAGGGGCTCAACACCCTCACAGCCAAGAATTTCCTCCTAATATCTAATCTAAATCTCCCCTCTTTCAGTTTAAAACCATTTCCCCTTGTCCTATCACTACTCTTCTACCCCTGCTCAATTTGTCACCATGGATGTTGCAAGACAAAATAAATCCAGTATTCAAACACTACAAAAAAGTTGTGTTTTGTCACTGAAGCTAGTGCAAAGCGCATCAATTAACACTATTTTCTGGACAATTAGTACAGCAGGGGATGGAAAGACATGTGAGGTAGTTTCTTACAGGTGCTAGCATAAGGATCAAAATACTTCAGCAAGTGTTGACAATTAAAGAAACTGTCATGTCAAACCTTTTGTTTCTGCTTGAAGCCAGTGGAGCCCATGATATTGAAGCCACGTGTGCACCCTGTAGACACCTGAGTGGAGCCAGCCTGGAGTCACATGGCTTGATTGCAGAAACCAACTTGGATATTAATTGGTCGTAACAGTAATTTCTGGGTAGTGGCACCAGGTCCCCTGTTCAGTGTCAACTTAGCCCAAGGTGCATTGTAAATGCCAGTGAGGTCCACTAAACCAGCAATTCCAGCCTGAGGGAGTGCATCCAGCCTGCTTGCTGGAGGTGGGATGATTTGTCCCGTCTAAACTACAGATATTAGTACCTAATGAGAAATGACATGTCTCCAAGCTCTGCATCCACAGTGGGTCAGGCAAGCTGGCTTGGTTGCACTTGACCCTCTGCAAGCTTACTTGGTCACGGTTAATGTGGATGCAGCCTTCCTGAGGGAAACTGGCCATGGCAAATTCTGCCTTTGCCTCTGGAGTGGTGGAGATGGGATGGTGTCCTAGAAAACTCAAGTCGCTTGTCTCTGCCTCCAAGGTCAGGCCCTGGGATTCTTCTAGGTTCAAAGGAAACAGTGGAAAATTTCTCAGACAGGCACAGGAAAACCACAGATCGTGTCTGTTCCCAGGAGAGGGAGATGTCATTCCAGGAGGATGCGTGGAGTGGTCCTTTCTCTATCCCACACCAGCTTCTTATCCTTCCCACGGGAACTAGAATTATAGAGTTTCATCCTCTGAATGTCATTTAGCATTTGTAATCTTTTATAGTTACTGATTTTGTTCTTTTCTGCTCCTTTTGCTGTGCAACTTGGTCTCTAAGCTCTGGGATGCTGCTTGACACTCTATGGCAACATGGCTTACAACACAGCAACTCATTTTAGGTGAATGATGAGAAATATTTTTGGTGAAGTTTAAATTATTTTAAACTTTATGTATAATTGAAAATGGAATCTGGAAAACATAAGGAATCTGAAAAAAAAATGGGTTCTGAAAGTCTATTTTAGTTTAAAAAATCTGTTAATGATGTTCAAGATTCTTCATGTAAAAATGCACATTTTGGGAAAAAACACTTTATTAAACTTTCCATGTTGAGGTAACAGAGTAAAACCTGGCATTTTACAATAAACGTTTTTCTCTAACTGGAAGATATTTTCATTTAAACTGTGTTTTGAAGGAAAAATTGAAGTGATCTCAGCTATCATGGTGGTAGGATAACAGCAATTCCCTTGTGGCCTGGGGACTCCTTGTCTGTCTCTGCAACACCACTTGATTTATTTCAACAGGTTGGATCTCAACTGGTGTTGATGCTGTTTGTTCCTTCTCTTCTGCCACACACCCTTTGGGAGTCCACTGTCACTTCATTTTTAATGGCATATTTTATTTCCTGGTTTTGAAGACTGTAGCTGTGGCATTCCACAGTGACCTAACCTGGTTCTCTGGTGTGTTGGAGCCCTTCAGCTCCTGCTGAAGTTCACGCAGTCCCTGACAATATTGGGTACCCACCTAATTCTCCATAACTACCTGTAAGTGATTACTGGTTGTTTGCAAAATTTGTTCCCTAGTTCATAGAATCATAGAATCGTCTAGGTAGGAAGGGACCTTTAAGATCATTGAGTCCAACCCTTGGTGAGTTCTTATAGTTTGGTAGTTCTTGTAATAATCTGGAATAGATGTTGTCCAGACTGATCTGAGTTTGTTGCACAAAGTGCTCAAAGTCATTCCTATGGTGGGGCTGGGCTTTACTTCCTGGTCTGCAAATCTCACTTTGCCAACAATGAAACTTGTGGGCATGAATTCTTTGTGTTTTAAGCATAAGGGAGAAAACAGGATTTGGCATATTCATGTGATTTTGTCCAGTTTCCTGCCATTACCTGAACAGCTGTAGTCCATCTGTGTGAAAGACTGTGTTATATGCGAACATAAATATTCAGCTGTAAGGAAAGCTGGTTGCTCAAGCACCCCTTCCCTCCACGTACAGAGTGCTCTATCATGCCTTGGAGCACTCCTGGGTAGACAGACGCATTGCAGGTACAAGAAAAAACAGTTCTCACCAGCACCATGGCTCATGGTGCTACTCACACCGCTGCAGGGTTTGGCCCTTTACTGCTGCTTCCCTGATAAAGGTGAGACCTGAACTCCTCAGGGGTGAAAAGCAAATCTGGGGTCAAGCTCTTGACTGGGATAAAATAAAGCACCTCATTCAATTCCAGTTCACAAGCAAGAACCATTGCCAGGGCAAGGTCTGGAGATGAGGTGAACAGTCAGGTCCTGCAGGGAAGTGGAGTGTGGAGACTGCAGTTTGGGAGTTGTTGGTTTAATGAATGAAGAAGCAATTGTTTTATAACATGAAAGGACTTTGTCTGGTTCTCCACTGCTCTGCACTTTTCCCATTTTTCGGAGTCTGTTTGAGAGCATGTCCCAGACATCAGCTTGGGGTGTGCTAGGAGCTGCTCCATGAGCGACCAAGTGACCACCCTGTGAGATTAGGTGAAGTTAGAGACTGGGTATCTAGTTGTCCTCAGCAGAATGAAAATGGGAAGCAAAGGTGACTTTATTCCTCTTCATCTGTCCAGGGGCTGCTGGAGCTCAAACAAGCTCGCAGCAGAGGCTGGAAGGTCTCTGCAGTCACTGTGGTGGCTCAGCCTCTTGATCTATACTTTCCACCTCTGTGGTCTTTTCACCTTTGTTTTAAACCCACATGCCTCCAGGCACACAGAGTTGAAATGATGGGGGTTTTTCACCCTACAGCAACTTTAACCAACAACATGAACTTCTCAGAGTAGCATCCCATGAGCTAGTAGCACTGGAGTGCCAGTGGCAGAAGGGCAGCAAGCAGCTGATCACCGGCTGGAGATCTCTCTCTCCAGCCTGCACGTCCCTGGCTCCTCTCTCCTGCTAGACAGGCTGGCTGGGGAGGGTGACACAGTGACCAGGAGCACTGGAGCTCTCACTTGCCTGTGGCACCTGCCCAAAAGAATTAATCAGAGTCACTCAGCGGCTGCCTTGGAGGAGTCACCTCTGTGCACCCTGCCAGGATCAGTGGGACTTCAGACAAAGAGGACACTGTTTGGGTAATTTGTTGATGCCAAATGCATTCATTATCCATCTCTCAGTATCAGATAAATGTCTGGAAGAATTGGTCGGCAGCCACGGGGATGGTGCTTTCTGGCAGTGTCTGGTGGCCTGATGAGGGCAGAGAAAGCCCTGGGGAATTGCTGCACAATGAAAAGAGGAGACACACCGAATGCAAGGCCAAGACTACGCCGAGGACCATTGTATTCGAGTCCCACAATAACTGAGCCTTTCTTCCCTCTCACCAGGAGTCTGGGCAGCCCTGTGGGATATCCCCTGTGCCAATGGGAGGAAATGCGCTGTCCTCTCCATCTCACCTCCCTGTACAGAAGCACTGCAAGAAAAGCACCTTTGTAGCAAGAAGGGGGCTGGAGCAGTGCATGTTCCCAACCTGCATTTTTTTATTACAGTTATCTTATCAGCCCTGGGGCTCACAAATAACTGTACCCAGCAACCACGGCAGACTGGGTGGGTTACAGGCAACGGTGTTCTGTGACTTATGGAGTCAACAAAGGTAGAAAAATATAAGGATTTTCCCAAAGCCCAAGTACTCATTGCGTATCATTAAAAAGGAGGCTGTTTAAGCATCTCATGAATGCTCAGCATCAGCAGTTGCACTTTGAAGCCTACCCATATTCTGCATGAAAGGTTGTCCTGTGGTTGAGCAACTGGCCAAGCATCTGGAGCCCAGGACTCCCACCTCCGCTCTGTCCACATCTATTTGTCCACTCTGTCAAACAAGATGGCATTTCCTTTGTCTATTCATTTGGGTGTGGACTAGAAGAAACTGGGATTTTTCAGAGGATAAACTGTTGCTGTTGAAAAGTGTTTGCTTGTCAAAAAACGTTTCTGAGATCCAGGACGGTGTCTCTGGTAGGGTGTGGAGGGAATTAGTCACCCCAAAATAGCCCAGAGGTTAGGGCATTTGCAAAGGCTGAGGCACATCAGGTTGAAGTCACGGCTGAGCTTCATTTAAAGCAGGAACTGGAATTTGATCTCCCACACGCCTGATGAACATCCTAACCACAGGGCTCTTCTGGAAAGGACTTGTGTTTGTCCAGAAAACATTTCCAGAGATCTCAGTTATGCTATATTAAAAACCAACTCTCAATTGTTTCAGGGCTTCTTTTTTTTCCCTAGATAAAACTCTTGCTTTCTGCCCCTGTCTTGTATGGATGCTTCTTTGCTGTATGTATGTACAGCTCCAGGCACCGTGGTGACTCTTCAGCTGAGCAGTGTCCCAGTGACAGAGATAAAATAGGTGTGTGATGTGTAGGCCAGGTGAGGTGCTCTCTCCAGTTACAAGGCTGGCCTGGATGCCCTCTGGCTTAAGTACCAGAGACCTATCCAATTCTTTTAACAGTGAAAGGGTGCAGGAGCTGAACTCGCAATAAGTTGCTATTCCTGGAGAGTGGAACTGATGTTGATATTCAGTTCTTTATGGAACAAATTCCCAGTTTCATATGCAAAATGTGAGGCATCTGGAGGAGAATATTTATGAGGTTTTCTGGTCCCCCTGTACTTGCCATGGTTTCCCGTCTTTGACAGCATTTTGTATCATAATTACACTCCATTTTTTGCCCGTGCTACACACCACGGTTCCCATCTCGGGGATTCACCTGTCCATGAACCATTCTGGCTACATCTTGCAGCTTGGACCCTCTGGTAGCTGTGATATTGATACTGCCCTTCATTTGACAAGAACTGTTTCCTCAATGCAGACAGCTATGTCTGTAGGTAAGCGGTGTCAAAACGAAGGGCTTTGGCAAGTCCACCATTGCCTGTCTAACATCAAGTACCCAAAATGGGAACTAGGTCACTGCAGCCTGCAGCCAATGAATTGCAACGTGGCCCAGGCAGAGCTCTGGTCATGGTGTCAGGACACCAGCTATGGTGACTGAACCCTTAGCTGGGTATATAGCCCAAGGTCTGCAAATTTCCAGGACAAGCTGGACCACCTGAGACTACTGAGAGAAGCCAGCAATAGCTGTCTGTGTCTCTACTTTTTGCACCCATATTCTTTTTTCAGAGGTCCCTTATTTTGCTCACAATTTTCTATTGTTCATCACTGACCTGGCTGCCCCCTTTGAGCCAGTCTCACTGGCCAGAAGGGACCTCCTGATAGAGGTCCAACCACTTAAAATCATGATGTCTCTGGGACAGCACTGCCGACCTTTAGAAGAAGTTCAGGAATTTCACCATCAGTCTCCTGAAATCTTTAAATTGGAGTTCTCATGCCCACTGAACAACGATGCATCATTAACTCAGTCTCTGCTCCCAAACCACACCTCTAGCAAAAACATGAGTGAATGGATAGGCTTGTAATGTGTCCTTAAAGCCAGCACATTCCTGTCTGAATTTCACCGTCTACTCCACCGTCTGATGGAGGAAGTGAATTCCACAGCTGCTGCCCCTGCTGAAAATGCTCAGCTCCAGCCACCCACGTCTACAGCCAAGGCTTGAGATGCCTTATTTCTGGGAAGTGCAGTTCATCTGTCCATGGGGAACTTGCTTTCTCTGAAAAATCTCAGGTTAGACAACCAAAAATGGACCTTCTAGTCATGTATGTAAGTCTTAACTAAACCTTGGGTGTTGCTACCCAGCTTTTTCCAAGATGCTATTGGCTGATGGGATGGTGCGTAAGCAGGGTCTCCAAAATAGCTTGGCTCATATCATAGAGGAAATTTTGTGCAAATTCCTTTGAGACAATGTACTTCTAATGCAAAACGTCTTCCAGCCTTGTACAGAATATAAATCCCCACAAGCCCTTTAACTACTGACAAATACAGTGCAGCAGACATACTTGGTATTCACTCATAGTGAAGTTTCTTTAGTGAGAACAACATTCTCTGGGACTGTAAAAGGAATCACTCGACTGATGTTAATAAACTGACAGATTAGAAATTGGAGGAAATAAGAGGCTGAGGCACTGCTGCTGAAAATGCTCACACGGCAGGAATAGCTCTGCATATTGTGTCAATCTAGTCAGTTAACTGGAAGGAAGAATCCAATTTATTCTGAGGCCCAACATGATGAATAAGTCATTTCCCCATATGGGAGCAAGAAGAACTCCTTGAAACACATTGGACAATTCAAAAAGAGCCTTTTGGCATTGAGTAATAAGTGTGGAGAAAAAAAAAGAAGAGAAAAAAAAGGTTCAGTTCTGAGAGTGATTTTCTCCTCTCTGTTGAGGAATTTCATTTTATCTTTACACTTAGAAACCTGTAAATCAGGACCATTTTTTTTTCCCCCATCAAGAAAGGTATCTGTGCTAAAAGAAAATAGGCCTGAATTACTTTATTCACGGTGGAGCTTTTGTGTTTTACAAGAGGCACTTATAACAATATTCTGTGAATAGTGCCTGTCAACATGCACATGGTGGATCCAAGATAGAGAATTTCCTTTGTGAATCCTCAGAGGTTGGCCATTTGCTTGATAAAATGTACTAGAAGGAAGAAGCTTTTAACCCTTAGTTCATGTTCCCATCAAATAGGTGGAAGAGAAAATAAGATTTCTGGCTTTAAATACCACTGCTTTATATCTGCACATAAGATGTTTGATACAGTGGTACTGCAGATGAGAATGATGTAAGCTCCTGCCTTTTCAGGGCTGTGAGAAATGGTGACATGTTCAAAGACCCATGTCAAACACCAGCTTTTGGCCCAGGGTGTGAATAAAGACTGCCCCATCCCCCTGAGCATTACATGGGATTGGTCACCCATTGTGTTCCTCTGTGGGGGTTGGCAATCTCTATATGCTCTCTGCATCTTGGCTTGCATCCTGTAGACAAAGGGAAGTAGGCTGTCCTGGATGTCCAAACCCCCTTGAACACAAGGAAGTTTTAGCCCTGGATCCAGAGGGATGATGTGTCTGAGGGTTGGGGCACTAGTCACTGGGATCAGTGCAGAGATAAGTTTATTCGAGAGTTTAACAGTGAGGAAAGTTCAGTAACTCGTGGGGCAAAGCCTGGGAGCATTGGGAGTCCCTTGAACAGGGCTAAAGCAAGTCCTGCCTTCCCCAGTCCCTTAGCGGTGTACGCAGCACAGCACAATCCTGCAGGGCATGAGCTTCCTACACAACGTGACTGCATTGCCACGGCACTGTCACCTGATTAGTCCTTTTTTCACCAGGCTGCTGGTTATCCAGAGTGGGGCTCTGTGCTAGCCCAACAGAGCCGGCTGCACATGCACAACACGCTTCAGAGTTGATTTGAATTGCCTGATCTTTTGCATGTCACAGAAATTATGCAGACTAGCTTTTTAATACAGTTTCTGTTGCTTCTGTTTCCCATCGTACCTGAAAACATCACAGCAACCAGAAATGCAGTGAGGACCAGAATATGCATGAATAAGGGCAGAGCCTGTTTGTTAAAACAGAGAAAGCTTCCCCTACATGGGGAAGGAGGGCGAGTTCCAATTTCAGCTCATCGGCAGCTTTAGCCTGAAAGGAAACACTGTGAGATTATCCGGGGCCAAACCTCCTGCAGCAGTCGCACACGTTTCCTGATGTACAGCCTTCCTGCCGCTCCTGCACACCTTGAAGTTTGAGCTTGCCTGCGAATGAACACCAGCATGGAGTCCTGGCAACCTCGGGGGTGCACAGACGTGTTCACTCATGCACACTCGAGGGTGTTTTCGTCAGATCCATGCAAGCCTTAAAACTGCGTTTACTCCAAAATGACTGGGCCGTGTCTCTGTTGTGCAAAACAAGCTTTAGCCCGCTTTCACCCGTTCTCAGTGGTGTCCGTCACTCGTGGTCATACAAATGGAAGAGCTGCTTTTATATGCATAGTTTATTCTCTTCTCCACTTTATTGTCCTTCAGATACAGAAGCGTTCAATTTATCGATGTATTATATAATGTAACCTTAGCTTCAGGCATTATCTGTCCTCATTCTATTTTTAACAGCCAACCTGATCTTTATATATTATTTCCTGAACTAAAGGCTCAGGCCTCTTTGCTGTTATATTTGTGAGTATTTTGCAATCTGCACTTGAAAGATAAAGCCATTAACCTAAGTCCTGATGATTTCATGATTAACATTGAAGAAATATGGGCAATGCATCACACTGCATCTCACACTGTAGATATGGGAATGCTTTTCCCCATATCAGAGTTAAACACTTACATTCAGCACATCAGCCCTGATGGCAGCTCTCAGCAGTACCAAAGGATTCCATATAGGTATGAATATTTTTAAGCGTTAGTACTAGCAATCTTTTTGGATGAGACAGGCTTTTCTACACAAATGTAGTATGCTACAGGCATTTGCTACATGGAGCAGCTTAGACTCCAAAGCAATGACTTATGCTGGAGATCTCATGTAACTGGCTGCAAAATACCATTAGTTTTTAAAATAATATATGATAATGTACTAATGCAAAAGAGACTGTTGTCAAGAATATGTAACACAGCCCTGGGTGGCCATCGGAGGGATCAAGAAGAATTAATTACCAGTTGGCAGTTGACTAGGGTCCAGTAACAGTCTATAAACTCACAGTGAAGGCACTGACATTTTTTTCTCCTTTTTTTCAATGCCACATGCTACAACATGGGCTGGCCCTTTAGAGATGCTTGGGGGTACCCTAAAGAACAAGTCAGTGACCTAGCAAATGCTCGGCCCAAACTGGGGGCAATTGATTGGAAAGGATAAATAGTTACAGAAAGCTGAAAATGAAATTGGGAAGGTCGGTAAGAGTTCATTAAAACCCCTAAAAGCCACAAATTCTCACTGAAGACGGAAGCCACTTTTTGCAGAAACACTCCTTTTCTCACTAATATGGAGAAGACTGCAACTGGAGAAAATGTACTTTATTACTGATGAGTAAAGGAGAAATAGTGATGAATATCCATTGCAGGATCTTCCTATTAAAAGAAACCACAACAACTAAATGAAGCTAAAAATAGTGGGAGAAGAAACAGTTCTTGGGACAGAAGACAGAAATATGTTCAAGTTTTGAAAGCATCTTCAGAATCAAAGAACTGAAAAGGCGTTACATCATTGAAACAATTTTTAGGAAGCAAACCAAATAAAATTACAATTTATTTTTTTTTTCTCCAGAAAATACACCACAGTTTTCAGCTGTAATTTTTGATCTAATAACCCAAAAGATGCTCCAGGACAGATGTTTAGCTAAGACACATAAGAATAAGAGAAAGTGCCAGAAAAAGCCAAGGAATTCCTGACCCACTTGGCCATTAGGCCATCCCTTTGTGTTTTGTGAAAAAAATGCTAAAGATCTTAAAGCTCCATGGCAGGGGGTTGGAAC